>JAPSGF010000009.1:3754362-3833897 GCA_035772895.1 Perdix hodgsoniae
GGTGGGCAGGATGGTGGTGGGCAGGATGGTGGTGGGCAGGATGGTGGCCCCAGTGGCTCCTCTTTCTGCTGTTGGTGTGAAAGTACATCCCAGCTTCTCTCTGCTGAAGGAGAAGTGGCCCTTGGAGCACCCAGAATGCTGTTCCCTGTGGGCTGTCCATCATTGGCCACAGGGCTGCTGGGGTGACCCATCCCAGATGTGGGGGTGACAGTGGCTGCGCTGTGCCTGGTTGTATCCCCAAGACCGTTACAATTGCTAGCCAGCAATTACGTGAAATAGTAGGGAAGCTTTTTCCTTACCGAGTTTTTTATTGTGTTCAGCTTCTCACAGTAGGGGAAAACAAGCCTATAAAGGTGCCGCCAGCTTGTTTCAACTTCTGCACGTGGCATGGCCCTCCTTGTTTTAACGCCCTGGTGAGGGGTGTCAGCACAGCCTGAGCGGACACGCTCTGGCCCAATTTCCTGCAGAGCACGGCAAAGGCCACAGATATCAGCTTCAAAGGTAAACAATTACCTTTTATTATCACACATGGCTTTAGCTCCACCAGTTTCGAATAGCACATAATCACAAGTCTGTGATAACATTTACTCCTGATGAGAGAAAATTTACCAAGTACTAAATTGCTGCTGAGATGACGGGAACACGAGCCAGGCAGGAATTAGCTCTGATGATGAGTCAGCAGACGTTAATGTCTTGCACCATGCTGGATGCATCTGCCGAGCCGTCCAGTGTTGAATCATCTTAAATATTTCTGTCTTACTGCCCCTCCAGGAAGAAGCATCGGAGAACTTTTGTCTATCTGTATAATATATGCATAAGCTATTTTAAAATAAATATATGCAGGCATATAACAAGTGTATGCGTTTAGGTAGGTAGGTAATTTTCAGCTACGGGAAGGATGAGCAGCCAGCAACTATTTAAAGTAAAACATGCATGGAAATGCTAATAGCAATTGCCTACACTTGGGGGTTGGAAAATGATAGCTTTGCTCAGCTGTGGCTTTGATGAGCCTGGGAGGGTGACCTGGCATCCATGCCACACACCCTGGGCCTCCACAGAGCCCAAAGGGAGAGCTGCAGGTTCACGTGGTGCTCTGTGTGTCAGAAATGATTCCCTCCCGAACCAATGAGGCAGCTGCAGAGTGCTTTGCTCAAGTATATCACCTCTTTGACTTTTTCCCTTTTTTCCCCATACACCCAGAATGTCAGTGTTGGATAAATGTAGTATCTAGGTCCAATCAAGAACATCAGATGAATTCAGTGGAGAGGGGCAAATAACTTCTTAAATGAGATCCTTTTTCTCTGAGGGCCTGCAGTTGGACCGTCATACGCTGCCCTTGTTCTGCAGTGGATGTTCAGCAGATGCAAGGTGTGCCATGTAACTGGGGATGCAGAAGGGCTTTACCCTGGACGATGCAACTGTTGCACAAAGGAAGACATGAGCTTTTATTTAGTAAATTCTGTGTTGTATTCTGCTTAATTTATTGTGGCAAAGCAGGTCAAGTTGTTCTGAAGCGCACCGTCTATTCTGGCCTTAATGTGTATATATCATTAACCAACTGTATGCATGTGAGAACTGCAGCAATGTAATGTGTGTGCATTTCCATGCAAAACTGCTTTTCTGTTTTGAAACTCTGACTCTCTGAGGTACGGAGGTCAAAAGTTAATTCTAGTGAGAAATGTGAGAATTGTCTGTGTTTGCCAAAAGATTGTTGTTTCAGGCATTCTGCAGTCTGAGTCTCACCACTCCAACTCATGTTTTTAAAGTTTTCCCACCTCTCCCTAAGTTTCAGATGCAATTTAAAAAAAAAAAAAAAAAGCCAACAAAACAAAATCCACAAAAAAAAAGCAGACAGAACAGCCAGTGTTGAGAAAAGCTTGGTGAGGACAGTGCTTGACTGTTGCAGTTGGAGGTGGGAAGCACAAACTGACTGCATGGGACGATGGAGTGGTACAACCTCCCAGTGCCCATCATCCCTCTCCTTCTGCTCTTCTCCTCATTGCCACTGACCCCGGGCTCAGTGAGCTGCTGGCCATCTGCCATCTGATGGAGGTGCTTCCACTCACCTCCCCTTTTTCCTGGGGTGGGTGCAGGTCCTTGCTGGTCTGAAGACTTCGGGATTTCGGAATGTTTTCAATATTAGATGCTTAAAATAGCCCAAAAGAAACAATGTGAACATCCCCTGCACTGTGAGTTTTGCATTCCAACACTGTGTTTTTCAAAAATTCACACTTGTGACTCTTTTTGAGATTCTCTAAAATAACAGCTTAGTATTTAATGAACATTAAGGGGGAATTAAATTAATCTAAACAGTAGCTTGGTCTCAGGCTTCTCAGTAGTGGCTGCACAAAAGTAAGGCAATGTTTTTAGACCAAATAAGAAATCCATCCTTTGAGGATTGGTTTATAGTCCTCCAAAATTTTGCACGGGGTTAATAACCAAGAGAAACATCCTGGCGGAATGATGGCATTCCTGTTACTGCCCTGCCATTAGCACGGTGCATCAGGAGGTTACGAGTCAGTTGCAGAATTTTTCTTCTACAGCTGAAGGTGACACATCTCCAAACCTATTTGTGAATCTTTCCTCCATTTTTCTTTGCATCCTGGGCTTCTTGGGCACAGCGTATTAACTCTTGTTGAAGCACAAAATGAAGACTGGAAGTGCCAGAACCTTTTAGTCAGTGATTTCCAAAAGCTATGGAATTTCCTGCCCAGCTACATCAGATCAGCCAACAACTTTGTAATTGCTAAAAACAGCCTGTTGATTTTCCTCCCAAGTACTTCAGCTGGCCTGGCTGAGCTTTCTCTTTTCCACCGTCTTGAGATGTTTCTCTCATTGTGCGCTACGCTGTATTTTTATGGTCAACATATCCTATAGCAAACAATTTCAGGCTGATGGCGGAAGGGAGATTGGATTCAGATCGGAGATTTGAGCCTGGGACGGGGAGCCAGGAACGCCTCAGTTCCTGGACCAGATCTGCCACTAAATCAGGAATCCACATAAAGCAAAGCCACATGACGAGCGACTGCAGGATGATTTGATTTTCTGTTGCAGAGGAGGAAGCGAGTGTTTGAATGCGGCTCTTGCCTTGGCGCACCCGCTGCAACCGGAGCCGCCATTACAGGTGGGCCGTGAGCTGGGGCAGGTCCCAGGGCACGGGGCTGCGACTGGGGCGGCTGCTGTCCGGATGGGGACTGCGAGCGCTCACTGGTGCGGTGCTCAGGCTGGCGTCTCGGTAGTAAATGCAAATAAATTAGTTAAATGCACCCATATGAAATTTTCCTGCTGAAAAATTCATTCTATAAAAACATTTATACTGTATTCTTTATTGTCAGCTAATCCTGCCCAAACTCATTAAATGGCAGTGTGTGGGTTACTTGCTGTCAGTGAAATTATCAAAGGCATTTTTCAGCTGGTGCACCGGGAAAGCATGTGCTTCAATGCCAACTAAAACAATAACGAGGAAATGTTATGATCAGACTTGACCAAATGACCTTTCCCATTTTAGATTAGTTCTTAATTTCAGCACAAGGGTCATCCTGTGAGAATACTCACAATAAGTCACTGCTCACCTCTCACATGAAAAAGAAGTGACTTATTAGAAATCTCACTGTACTCATTGCAGTTAATGAGATGTGGAAAGCTTTGTAATTTGATTTGCTGGACCATATGCTGTAAAGGGATACTGCTGATTTCATTCCTCCACTTTTAATTTAAGCAGTATGCAATGGCTTCTTCGTATGGCTACTTATATAATAAAAATTAACTTGAAGTATAAAAAAAATACACCATTGTGGGGTTTATTACTCTGTGGTTGAGTTTCAAGTGTTTTTCATTGAAACATCTGTAAGTAATGTGTAGGTCTAATTTTAAATCCTGGCAAATATTTTCCATTTAACATTTGGTTTTTACTGACAGGCTTGGAGTGGAGGTTTTCAGAGCTTGTCAGTAACAGATATGCGTTTTCAAAGATAAACATTTTTTTAATTGAAGATAACTGTAATTCAATGCTCACTTTTCTGATCCATCCTGTGTTCCAGCAGCTGCCAGCAGCAATGCAGACACTCGTCCCCTTTCCTCCAGACCCCTGCAGCAGCTGGCCCATTCCTGCATGGTATCAGTGGCTCGTCCTCACTGGCAGACTTGGGCCTGTGGGATGATGGTGGGGCCAGCAGTGGCATCATCTTTTGGGGATGTCCCTTCTGGATGCCCTGTGTGGGGCATTTCACTCCAGAAGATGGATGTGTGCTTGGTGCAGGGTGGAGCTTGGCAGGGCCTGGACAACGGTGGCTCACCGTCAAGGCTGTATTTCAGGTTATTTGATTTTTGGCAGCAGACAAAATGAAACAGCTTGAACAGACAGGCTGGGCTGTGCTGCCTGTAAACTTGGAGACCAGGCTGCATGGTTGGTGTGTGCTGCCCTGCCATGAATGGTCTCCTGGTGGCAGTGCTTTGTGAGAGAGATCCAGTCGCGGCTGGGCAGCAGGCAGGATGGACACACTGGTGTGAAGGGCCTGACTGAAAAATGGACACCAAAATTGTTTTCAAAAGGAAGCATTGGAAGGCCGAGAATGCCAAACACTCTCTGATTTCAACTGAAAGCAATGTCGTGGCACTGTTTGCAGTTATGGCTGAGGTGTCTATTGGCTCTAAGCAGAGGACTGCATGTGTTCTAACCTAACCTGTTGGTTAAACCTGACACCAAGCCAAGAAGTCCTGTTTGGAGAAGTGTGGTGGAATGTGGTGAGGGAGCTGGGAGGGCTGTGGCCGTGCTGTGGCAGGGCAGCTGGGTGGAGGTGGCCATGCTGTGAGGTGGGTGGGCACATGGGGTCGGTGCCAGGCAGGCTGCTGCTGTGCTGCATCTCCTACCATGTGAGCTCTGCTGGTCTCTCACTGCATTTTAAAAAGTTGAATTCTGCTTCTATTGAGGAAGAATAATAGTGAATTATTTCCCTTCAACCAGTATTGTTGTTTTCTTGAACCCTGAACCACAGCTGCAGAAAATTAGGCCTGGAAGCAGAGGGATGAGCGGTGGTGGGGAGGCCTGAAGGATGCCAGCAAAGGCACTCTTTCTTTACTACTAAAGAAAGCCCATTTCTTTTTCATTTGAAGACTGCCTTTAATGCTTGGTGAATGAACATGGTTTTGGTTCAGCTGCTGTACCAAAGACAAAGGCTCAAGTCAGCTTTTTGGAAGCCCGAGGTCCAAGCCTGCCTTGGGTCAACCATGGCCCTTTGTGTGCGGAGCTACAGATTAGAAAAAAAAAAAAAAAAAAAAAAAAAAAAAACAGCAAAATCAGGCTTCATTTTTAACATGTTCCTGTTTTCTTTCATCAGAAGTTTTGAAATGCTTCACAGGAGGTTGTTGATAGTTATAATCTCAACCATCATGATTTCTCATAAGCATTGAGAGAAATTGCAGCTTTACTGAATATAGCGTCTGTTTTAAATGGTGGGTGGTTCACTTCTTTTTAATATGAGTTCAAGCACAGAGGCAAGTAAAACCTAATGAAAGTGCCTAGAAGATTTTGTTTTGATACCCCACAGCAGCCCTTGTTTATACTGAAGGGGGAAAAGATTTCTTTATAGCCAGGCCTGCAGAAGCCAGAAATTTAATCTTTCTATACAACTTATTTTATTGCATTTTTAATTTTCTCTTGCATTACTATGACCCTTTTCTATAGCTTTTGACGCCTGGTGCTTAATTACTTATCATTAGTAGTGTACATGGGGGCCTTCCTGCATATTTAGAAATGTGATCATTAGTACATGGGAAGACAAAGACTTCTTTAAGACCGTCATTAGTTATTCTGTTTTCATAGAAATGTTCATTAGAGAAACTACCCACCTGGTTAAATAATTATAATTAAGAATTGGTAATCTCCTTTGCATTTTTAACTCAATCTTCGGGATGTGTGTGCATAACTAAAGGAGCCTTGTTTGGCCATCATACTATCTTTTCTTTTCAATTTGAATTGTCAAGCAGGTTTAAATGCTGTGTTTTGAAACCATATACCCTAGGAATGATTTATGGAAATATAGGTTATTAACAAGAAAAAGAAAGAAAGAAATCAACCCAGCAATTATCTCTGAATTCATTAACTGTGCACTGGCAGTGAGAGGTTGTATAAGCCATTTACTGTAATGCGCGATATGGAGTTAAAACAAAATGTCACCGGGGCCTGATTTCTCTGCCCCATCTGCGGTTCTCACTGCAGACACCCAGTCTGATGGGCTATGCTTCCAGAAGGGTGTGATTTCCATTTTATAATCGGGTATTGCTTGGAAATGCTGACAGTGAGTGCAGTTGTGTTGGTTATCCTGCTTGTGGCCGTCATGGGGAGCTGGTGGGAAACCCTCCCCAAATTGGTGTGTGTGTAGCCATCCAGTGTGAGGCTGTGGGGAAGGGGAGTATGAACACAGGGAGGGCTCACCCCTACTGAGCCACAGGGATGGAAGAGCTCGTCAGTGGCATAAATATCATCTGTAAACAATTAAGCAGCTACTGCTCATTCAGGGCAGTTTTGAGAAGCAAAGGAAGTCTGCAATCAGTTATATCCCCAATTACCATAAAAATATATTAGCCATTCATTCATTTATTAATGATTCATCAGTTAACCACACATAATGAGCAAATAATTAGCAATGCTGTACGGTTGCCAAAATTGAAGAAGTGTTGGCATTTTAAAGATGAAAGGTTGCATTTATGTAAAAAGTCGGGTGGTGATAAAGTTAATGCAGAAGATAATTATAAAAGTGGCTGTCCTATTTTAGAGGCTGAGGTCCCACAAAACTTGTCTAATTGAACTGAAATTAATATTCTTCAAAAGCACGCGTGTTACGGCATACTGGCTGCTGAATTTACTCGAAGATCTCCCTTCAGTAAGGTACATCGCACAATACAAGTTAATAAAATGCCAGACAGCAAGACTGCCTTCTTTGTTTGCTTGGTTCAGGGCCTTGTGGAAAACAATAAATTGCATTCATGTCAGCCGAGGCCCATCCCTTTGCTAATTACTGTTTGGTGCTGAAATGACTTCTGTGAAATTGGGAGCATGAAGAAACACACAGCCGTACAAGGGAGGCTTTTCAGACTACAGCAGTAAATGTGAGATAGGCCTTAGGCGCACAGATGTTAAAACAGTGAATTCCCCTACAGATTACACTAATGGAAACCCTGTCAGGGTAAGTCAAATCCGGGGTCTGCGGTCAAAATCTAATTAACGTTCCTGTACTTAAAAAGAATATGAATGCCTGGAGGTGAGGAAGAACGTATAAGAAACTTGCTTGTTTGTAAAATTGCTTGTGCGAAGGGCAAGCAGCACCGAACCCATCTGTACGAAGTAGCACCTGTGGCCAGGCTGCTTGTGCCACGTAGTGCAGCACCGTGGGGGTTGGCCCCTATGCGCAACAGTGGCTGTTAGTGGCCGTGTCCCTGGTGGGTATTCCTCGGCGTCTTCAAATGCTCCCTTTGTTTGGCACAGTCGAGGTCTCTGTTTGGGAAGTACTCCTTGCTGAAGCTGTAAGACAGGGCCAGCATCTCTTTCTGTGAGAAATAGGGCTGCTCCGCGAAGGCTGGGCTTGAGGACACTACTGGGGCTCTTGCAGCGCTTTCACAGCTGCACTATGCATGGCCTGTGCAATAGCAGAGGAAATTAATTTATAATGCAACAATCTCTTCGTTTTCTCAGCACAAAAATTCCCCAAAATACTTAAAATAACACTCAAAGTGGAACAGACCTTAAATTTTGAATAAATGAAACCCTAAGCCAGTGTGTTTCTGAAACAAGCTTGTTATTAAAGAAATAAATTTGAAACAGCAAGTGGTTGGAGAATTTTGGATTTAATTATTTAAATCTACTTAAGATAACTATCTAGCACTGTGTTTGGGTTTCCTGTTGAGAGCATGTTTTCCAGGAAAGGAATCCCACCCAGTGCCTGGCCAGTGTTAACTTCCTTCTGCATCAGTATTTTCAGTAGCAGAGACAAATAATTATTATAATAAAGCAAAGCATTGTATGATTATGTAGTGATATTAATTTCCTTGACATGTTCTGCTCTTGTGAGGCCCCATCTGGAGTACTGTGTCCAGGTGTGGAGCCCTCAGCACAAAAAAGACATGGAGATTTTGGAAAGGGTCCAGAGGAGGGCCACGAAGATGATCAGGGGGCTGGAGCACCTCCCCTACGAGGACAGGCTGAGGGAGTTGGGTTTGTTCAGCCTGGAGAAGAGAAGGTTGCGGGCTGACCTCATTGCAGCCTTTCAATACCTGAAGGGAACTTACTCCCAGGAGGGGAGTAAACTCTTCGAAAGGGCTGATAATAGCAGGACTAGGGGAAATGGTTTTAAGTTGAAAGGGGGAAGATTTAGGTTGGATGTTAGGGGGAAGTTCTTTACTAGGAGAGTGGTTGGGTCCTGGAATAGGCTGCCCAGGGAGGTTGTGGATGCCCCGTCCTTGGAGGTGTTCAAGACCAGGTTGGACAGGGCTCTGGGCAACCTGATCTAGTAAAGGTGTATGTTTGGTGGCCCTGCTAGGCAGGGGGGTTGGAACTACATGATCCTTGAGGTTCCTTCCAACCCAGGTCATTCTGTGATTCTGTGATTCTGCCATGAAAGCTGCGTGGAGCTGTGTGTGGAGCTGGAGGCACTGCCGCACTCCTTGGCTAAATGATACAACCATTTAGCTGTGCTCCTTAGGTACCTGAGAGGGAAAGTCCCTCTGCAGTGCTGCAGTACCAGTGCAATTGTTAACACTTAGCTTGGGATATTATATGTGGCCATTGAATAGATAAATGTTGAGTATTGGATTTTGTTCATTGGCGGTTGTTGCACACATGAAGAGTTATACCTGTGGATGTGCGTTTTGGTCAAAATCTATGATGTCGTCTTTAGGATGCAAGATTGCTTCCAAGCATGGCATAGATAAAGAAGGCAACAAATCTGCCTTTTCTTTTACAGGACCGCAACAGGAGCTTGCTGGATCTTGGCTCTCTATTTAGAGTGAAAGTGAGAGGAATTGAGGATGCCCCTGTTCTCTGCAAGGCCCAGGAGAAGGACGAGAAGCAGGAGGGGTTGCCTGTCTCCAGCCACAGCCCAGGCGTGGGGGATGGAGGTGCACCCAACAGCCACTGTGGTGCAGCTGACTTCCTCCACAGCCAGAAGTGGTGGGAGAAAACTCTGGTGCTGAGTCACATTTCCTTCCTCTGGGCTCATGCTGGAGTGGATAGACATGCCTGCACTGTGCCGGCAAGGCCTCACTGCTTGGCTTCTGCTGGGTGAGTGTGCTGTATGTAAGCTGCAAATAACATGGATGGTATTTTTGTATTTGCGTGTCCTCACAAGTGTGTTAGCTCTGAGTTCTAAAGTATGCAATGTGTGCGAGGATGGTGTTTGAAACCAAAACCTCAAGGTCTGCCCTGTTCTCAGTCCAGCGCACTCACTGGCTTCCCATATAGTTATTAGCAGTTTTTCCTTTTATAAGTCATTTTATATTTTCAAGATAGTCTTATAAATACTTTTTTCTTACAACGTAATGCCTATGCTTATGTGTTACATGAGGCAGATGCTGACTTAAAGCTTAGTTCTTGCTCAATAGAACTTTCAGCCCACCAAAAGGGGTTGATTAGTGTCCCCCTGCTGAACCATTTTTTTCCTCTGTTTCTTTGACCCATTGATTTAATTAAGGTCTAATAAAGAGAGGGCTGAAAGATTGTTAAAAATCTTTTCTCTTTTTTTCATGGGTCTGACCTATGCTGGTCTGTTGGTGTGTTTTTGACTTCTGTGTGCCCTCTTTAATATGTAAGCATAGTACCACAGAGCTTGTCTTCCTTAGAGCCAGTTGGCTTTTTTCCTTAATGGTAGATCAGATTTAGTTTTGGTTTTAACCAGAACAGTTGCTTTTCTGGAGGCTTCTTATTTTAGTTAAGTAATAAAACATTGAAAGCAAGTCACGGTATCAAAAGGAAAGACCTCAGAAAGCTTAGCAGTGACCCTTTCCTTTTCTGCTTCCTTTCCCATCTTCCTCTTGCCAGCAGAGAAAGAGATCGAGAAATAAAAACTCTGGTTTTGCTTTCCAATTAAGTAACAAGAATGAATGGAAGCTTATTAAGCATAGAAGTTTTTTCACTGAAAGTTCTTGCTGTTTTTTCAGCTGACCCTATTCCTTATAACTTTGTGTCTTACGTAGGTCGGTGTTAGCGCTCAAGAACGTGCTTCATGTTGCTTGTCATAGTGGCAGCCTCTCCTTTCCCTTCCTCTTTCCCCCTCCCACCAGCTCTGCAGTCATTACTCTAGGTTGAGAAGAGCTTTTCTCAGCATGTTAATTTTGCTTCTGAGCAGGCTCATCTTTGTCCAGTGGAAGGGAGATTGCCACCAATGTGCCCCCACTTCACTGGAGAAGTCTCCAGTACCGGCGCTCCCTGTGCTTTTCGGGCGCACTGAGACTGCACTGACAGTCATCTTAAGAAAAAAGAGTGGAGAAAAGACCAAGCTGCAACTTCAGGAAATGGTTCTGACGTGCTTTCTGTGGCTTGAAAGAACAGCATTGCTATCAACAGTGGCAATTTGTGACTGTGAGCCCTCCTAGACAGCACTTGTGCTTGAGTTTCCATGCTGCAGCTCATTAGCAGAAGAGCTGCCTGCAGGGCTTTGCAGGTCTGCAGAAAAGCAGGATGTGCACTGAAATAAAAACCTGGTTTGTGTGTGAGGCTGTGGTCCCGGAGCCGGCTGGTGCTGGCACTTCAGCTTGAAAGAGAATAAACCACCTGGACGTTGGGACCACAGGGATGTGACACACTGCTTGCTGGGGGCCATCCCTGCCCTGTAAAGTGCTAAAGCAGGTGTATAAATCCTCCTGTGTTCACTGGGATTTAGGCATCTGCTTAAAGTTAAGCACTTGTTTAGAGAGTTTCCTGAAGGAAAGCCTGACAATTGTGCCCAAGAGTAACTTTGAAATTAGTTTTAATTTGCTCATCATAACCAGCTGTCATGAGGCTGTGTAAAAAAGCTGGTTGTGGAGAGATGAAAGACTTACCAGGCCCCCAGCTTTGGTGTCAGCGCCTTGCCCAGCACCCAGCCGGGTCCAGGCTGCGCCTTCCAGGCCCGGCCTTGCTTGGGATGTGCTGTGCTCAGCTTGGCCCTGCCTGCAGGGAAAGCACCCAGCTGCTGCCCATCTGTGGCAACCTCTGCGGGTGGTGGTGGAGGGAGGGAAGGTCCTTTCTCTATTTAGTTGGAGAGTGCAGAGTGACAGAGGGCAGCGCATGCTAGGAGGGTAGGAGCTCTGCATCCAGGCTAAAGGTTCAGCCAGACTTCCTGCTTGAAACACAGGCGGTGCCACATCCATTTGTGTCACCTGAGTTAGAAACTTTCAAGGCCCCTTGCTTTTAGGGTATGCTTTTTTGGTAATCCCTTCTTTCTCACAACAAATTTGGAGGTGAAACTTAAAAATGCAGCAATCAAAGGAAAAATACCCAACACACCCTGACTGCTGTTTAGCTCTGTATGTTTACATGGTTTACATGTGTCGCTTAAGGCAAGCAGGACTTTGTCCAAGTAGCTTGGAGATATCTTATTTTTTAATAAAATGCATGGTAATTTGTCAGTGGATTATAGAACCATTGTCTGGCTCTCAGAAAAACTACATTTTCAGTGAAGATACTGTAGAGCTTTTTTTTGTAGAGTCCCAAGGTAATTAATCTGAAGCACACGCATATTTCCATATATCAGTGTGCTGGAGCAGTGGTGGCTGATGTAGTAGCTAAGGTCAGGTAGAAACCAGCCATGCATTTAGTCTCTTTTCCAGTGCTTCACTCAAAATTCCCCCAAATCTAAATTAATCTTCCAGAAATGTATAGGAGATTTGGTTTATGATGGGAAAAAAGAGCCTTGCATTATTACCGTATCCTATTGGTCTTCCCTCAGTATGACTTTGTGTGGCGGTTCAGCATTGCCGCAGCCAAACTTCAGAAGACTTTTGCTGTGATAAAGCACAAAGCCACAACTGCTTCTGCATCTTAAAGCAGATGCAGGTTACACAGGATGTTGTGCAGGGGGCATGGGTTATCACAGAGCAGTCCCTTTGGGGTATCCCTTCAGGGTGGAATGGGGCTCAGCCCTGCACTGCTGGGAGCCGGGGCAGGCTGGTGAGAAGGACCCAAGGACACTGGGCACAGCTGGGTGTGAACATGGATGTGCTGCCTGTGCCCTGCCACAGCACTGCTGTGTTGTGATCCCTGCCCCAAAAATCCCCACTCTGGGCTGTGGCTTCCCTGCTCCGCCACCCGAAGCCGCTCCCTCCCTTGCAGTTTTCATTCCTTTCCTTCTTGCCAAGAACGCTGACTCCAGCCTGATCTGAAAGTTAATTTTAACAAATAACATCTTGGGCTGAGCCAAGTTAGGATCTGGAGATAGGACACACTGTGGGAAGGGAGCGGGGCTGGGGCTGTAAGAGAGCATGAACGCTCAGTCTTGTAATATGTGTGAGAGCTGATGCTCTCTGAGCAATCGAGTGCTTATTATTATTTCTCTTGGATAGGTCACCTGGGAATGGAGGAATTTTTCATTTTAAATTAAAAAGAAATCTTTTATAATGCTCATTTCTGAAAGGAAAAAAAAGAAAAGCCACCTCATCGTGGAAGCAATTAGATGGAGGACACATTGGAAGGAGTGACTAGTTTTTAATTTTTGAGCTGTTGACCCTGTCAGAGGGGTTTTTTTGACAGTTTTTTTTTGAGGTGTCTTTCATATGCCTGCAGTCCATGGTTACTTCTCATTCAATAGCAATTACCGTATATCCATTTTGTGCTAGGGACTGCTCGAGGTGGATGCAGTGGTCTCTGTCAGATGTGTGCCAAATTGAAATGCCAGCAGCTGTGTGAGCAGCGGGATAATCGTATCTGCTGCTTCTCTCTTCCATGTCCTGGTGTTTTAGGGAGTAACTTCCCCTTGCCTTGACACGAGCTGAAAATGCAGCCCTCTGTTTTGCATCGCAGATCCCAAGTCAGCCGTGTCAAGGTTTCACCAAGAATCAAGGAGGATAATGGGTCAGATGTAATTAAGAGGCAAAACTACTGGTGAAATAGCTGCACATTTTGGTTTCCTTTATTTCTGCCCATCAGATTACAAACCTCAGTCCCATTACCACTTTAAAAACCAAATATGTAACTGCAACCCCTGTCTAACTGCTCTTGTTTATCAGATGGAACCCAACTAGCTAGACACCACAATACAAAAATAAGCACATTGTACCTCAGAAAAATATGGGGCTGAAAACTCAGAGAAAAAACAGTCTTGTTAAAATATGGATGTGGTCCAGTGATGGAATGAGTAGAGAAACTTGAATGGATTAGAGTCAAAAAACACTCTGCTTAATTCTTGGGGTTTTTTATTCACCATTCAGCTTACATCAGTGTTAACATCTACAGAGAAATGCAGCCATTTACAATTTGCAGTTCAACGTGTTACTTTAATTAGTATGAAAATTAAAGGGCAACTATAGGCCAATGTGAATGATTATGGAAATACATGTGCATCACATGCAGTGCTCTCATTTAATTAATTGTCTTGTAAACTATATCGAGCACTTTAAGTCAGCTGCTGGGTATAACAACTCTATTTTAAATAACCGCTTAATACTTAACAGGATGTGGAGAAAACACTGTAGCACACGACCGCTTCTCAAGTTTCAGCGTCTGAGATTTTTTAAAGCTGACCCAAGTCAACCGAAGGAATGTTTAACACCCCGTGTCTGAACACAAGAAACTCTGTGATGTGCAGACATTCAATTACATTTTTTAAAAAGTGAGAAGCGTTTTGTAAAATAGCGACTTTAGAAAACTAATTGGCAGCAGCAAACTGAAGGCCAAAGTTAGAGGGGAACTTTTATTACAGTAACTCTAGTCAAGGAAAAGGGACATAAAGGCATCTTTGTTTCTCAGTCAAATTATCTGATTAAGAAATAAAACATTTTAACGTGCTTTAAATGCAGCATTAATTATTTATATGAAAAAAATTAAAGCCAGGTTCCATGAATTACACTTTGTGTGTGTGAATTTAATGTTACAGGAATAGTAATCCTTTTACATTCGTGCCTTACTTCATTAGGCAAAATGAAATATTAAGGGCTCCATTCATTCAAAAAAATTCTTATGCATTCAGGTCACGCTTTTGCTGTGGCCTCTTTTTTTTTTTTTTTTTTTTTTTTAAGAGTACAATTTACAGCACTGATTTTTAACTGTGTTTCAGAAAAAGTAATCTGCTCCTGCAGGATGGGCTCTAATAAATGGATGAGTTTGGGAAAGAGCAAAGGTACTGTGGTGGGTCATGTCGTCAGTGAAAAGGCCTAAAGTATGCGGCGCTGTGAGGGTTCAAAGCTGCTTGAGTATAATAGATCATCAGATGCATTGCTGGCAGGGAACCTCTGAACTGCGTGAACCCCTTTTCCTGTAGATTGGTCAGTAAATAATATTCCCTCTCATTGACTGTTTGCAATGACTGGGCAGTGCTGCATTCAGGTGAATGAATAACAGAGGCTGTTACAAGGGCATATGTGTTCATAGATGTACTTTTCTATTTTGCAGGCATCCCCATTTCAGCAGCAGTGTGTCCATGCTCAGCTCTGCGGGAGGAAACCCATTGACTGAAGGCATGCTGATGCCTGGGGGATGTGGTTACATGCTCATCAGTCACCTGTCTGATTGTGGACCCACTGGTAGGGCGCTGGTGACTTAATGCTTATGGGGGTGTGAAAAAACATAAGAGAACTCTGATGGTTTATCATTTCTGTTGTTTCTTATTTTTCTGTTTGTTTTTTTTTTCTTTTTCTTTTTTCTGTCTGAATGGAGAAACAGCCAGAACTGTGCAGTGGCATTCACCTTTAGCTTTCAAAATGTTTACAAGATTTAGAATAATCATTTAAAAGGAGAGATGGGGGAAAAAAAAAAGACCCAAAATTCAAGAAAGAAATGATGAAAAAAGGCTTACCCAGAAGCTTGCAAATCGTCAGCTGGCTGAATTTATATAAACTTTTGGGAAATATAGGAAAATGGGACAAGGCGTCAGATGGTTGGGTAAGATTGATGTATTTAATAGTTCAGTTAATATGGATCAACATCTGCATTTGGTTACATCTGCATAAGCACCTCACTTCAGCAGAGTTGTGCTGTTGGAACCGAATTTGGACCAGTATTTTTAAATAGGCCCTGGTGCAGAATACCTGCTGAGAGCTCAGTGCTATTGTGCCTGGTGGCCCTGCAGAGAGGGTGTAATGCAATCTGTTAGTGTTTCTCCTGTAATTTTTAAAACACGTTGAGGAGTAATATATTTTTTTATAATAGGGTACTCCCTGTCTCTTTAAGTAACTGTCAGATGTTTGATGTCCTCGTGCCAAAATGCTACGGTCTGCTCCCTCTGAGCAATTGTTAATTAAATCCATCCCTTATTGTAGAGCCTGCCTAGTCTCTTACCCATTCTGCTTATCTGTGACACCAGATGATGCTCAGTAATTCATGGCCAACATGCTCCCACCTTCAGCAGGGCCTCCTGTGCACTGACCTTAGCCAGCTTCACCTTTTCCTTATTCCCAAAGAGAATGCAATACTGGAGGCAGCAGTTTTTATCAACTTCTCCTGCTGACCAGATGAAGGCTCAGTGATAAATAAATGTCCTCCCTCCCACCGCAGCCCCTCAGCCCTCGCTGTCTCCTGCTCCCCACCGGGTTGCAGAGCACTGGGAGAGCAATGGACAGTCCTCAGAGAGGGCCATGAGCTGCACTGCCAGTGGGGAAGAACTGCTTCTGCTCATCCAGGTAATGTCTCTCTGTTGGCTGGAAACTCTCCACTTGGTCCTGGGCAGTGCCACCTGCAGATCCCTGCACCTACTGGTAAGGCTGATACACAGGAGCTGGTAGGAATACTTTCATAGCTGACAAGCTGTTTCCCATGAACAGTGTCAAAGATTTAAAAGCCACTTCTGCAAATGGGACTTTCTGGCAAATACACGCTAAGCAAATCTTTTATTATTACCATATGGCTAGGAATACTCCCAGAGTTCTCCTGGAAATGGGTACTGTACCAGCAGAAAGCAATATTCTCTTGGCCTGTGCATTGCCTCAAGGGTATTTACCATGGTAATAAGATCAGTAATTCATCTCCTAAAATCACTGGGAGTACAAATGCTTATTTAAGTAGATGGTATCTTGATTGCAACTGAGTCAGGAGAGCTCTTAAAGCTGCCTATTTAGGCTACAGATCTTCTGTTAAAGGCAAAGGGCTGGTGGTTCTTGGTAGACATAAGAACACTGCATTTCACAGCTACCTCACATTTTCAGCAACTCATGCTAGATGTATAGTACAGCCCTTGGTGAAATGAACTCATATAGATCTGTTAGGAAATGAT
This sequence comes from Perdix hodgsoniae, assembly GCA_035772895.1. Taxonomy (NCBI): domain Eukaryota; kingdom Metazoa; phylum Chordata; class Aves; order Galliformes; family Phasianidae; genus Perdix; species Perdix hodgsoniae. Next base: position 3,770,754 of record JAPSGF010000009.1, read on the forward strand.
GCCTCTTGCTTTTTTTTCCATTCTTTTTGTTTGTTTTTTTACTTTCCATAGCAATGTAGTGGGAAGAGGTACAAATCTCTCCATCACCAAATGGTTTGTTAGAAGAAAAGAGGCAGAGAGAAAGCCATCACTGCATATATTCCAACAGCATCTGGGGTCACCTGAACTCCACTGCACGAGGTGATACAGCACCAACAGAAATTAAGAGGCAGTCTTAGTCCTGAAAGGAAAAATCTGGGGAGTACAATTATTTACTTTGTCACAGAGTAATCCAGTGCCAGAGAGTCTTCAGACTAGGTGGCCTCTGCTGTGGAAGTCCCGGAGGCTTCCAGGCTTGCCCGACTGCTTTTATTTTGTATACAAATCTGATGAATAGAAAATGGGTTTTTATAACAAAGGCATACAAATGAAAACTGAAAGACCTGACTTCTAATCCCAGACTGCTGCAGGAACTCTTTGCAGAATGAATGATATGATCCAGAAATAGAGAAATTCATCAAATTGTTTTATTTGAGGAAAACCATAATGTGTCCTCTGAGAATCCAGAATGAGTGCTTATAGCCCTATGGCAGGAAAGTCTCAGGTGGTCCACAGTGATTCACATTGGTGATGTGGTATTGGAGGTGAATCACAAAAACACTGAGCTAGAAGTGCCTAAGCCAGATGTTTTCTAGTTTGCCAAGAAACCTGAGCAAGGATATGTGGCTGAAATGGAAAGCATTAGACATTTTCCTGCAGAATGCTTTTCTGTGCTTTAACTTTGTCAATACTCATCCTTCTCTTTACAGTCATTAAGCTAAATATCACTGAGGCATGTGCAAATTTGGTGAAAGAAATATTAGTTTGTACTCTCTATGTGAGAAATTAAGGATTTTTCAGCAGGCACAATTCTTCCTTGTAAGTCAGAGTTTTTGTCTTAATTTTTTTTCTGCAGTCATAGATCATAACAAACATTTGAATTAACTTTCACCAGTTTGATCACTGTTCTCAGATAGAGTATGTATACAAATGAGACCAATACATTTTGGTGAAGTTCTCTGGATTCCACCAGAATTCATAGAATGGTATTTCACTATTTAACAGTACTTAACACTTTAGGTAGCAGTTTCCATCCTCAGTTACAAGCTTATTAATCAATGCAACACCTTTGAAAGAAGCATTTCTATGTATTCCAATTAGAGTGAGAAATTTAAAATGTATGGATGTGTTTTGAAGTGTTGGTCAAACAGCAGAAGAAACCCAGGTTTTGAATTTGGGAGTTTCTGGTTTCTGTCTTCTGCTCAGGCCAGACTCCTGTGGCACACAGCTCCCTTTATGTACTTAATGGATCAAGCTCTGCTGGGTTTAGAGCCACACGTCAGCATGGTGGTGCTCTGACTTCGAAATAGAGTGATAACACAACTGATTTTTATAATTGCTGCATAGAGGACATGAGATGGGAACATGGCATGCAGCTGCAATTTGCTCTTTCCAGCTTTAACACTTGCAGGAGCTGGAAGATGAGTTTCTAGTGCGCAGTAAGTAGTGTAGTGATAAGTGACCTCTGCCTTCTTTCATGCTAATAGGTGTGACAGTGTTGGGTTAACAAAGAGTTCAATCCTGATATAGCAACAATAATTTCGTCTGGAGTGAAATCTGTTGAGTTCCCTCATCTCTTTCCTGTGCTTGCTATTGTAGGACACTTATGGTACTGCTGCTTTATTCTTGTAGCCAAGACAGTGTCAAATGAATGTTTTTTGACAGCTACAACTTATAAAAAATGTATATTTTATCCAATAAGCTTGATTTAGGAAATGAGGTTTGGTCACTGTTACCACCATTCAAGTGCAGCAAAAGAGGCCTCCTGTAAAGGGTATAATGAAAGACAAACCATTCCAGTTCATTACTAGAGGCATATCAGTAAAGATTACCCCTTGCATACATCAAATGATTGATAGCAAGTTTTAAACCTTTTCCAGTTCTCTGCTAGTGCTATCCAACTGCAATAAAACACAAGGATTTCTCTTGTATCCAGATAACCCCCCTCATGCTTCATGTAAGAAGAGCTTCGAGAATAGTAAAGAATAAAAAATCTCAACAAAAAGGTACAAGGAGTTATTACTTTTAAGTAGCTCAGTCCACTGCTTTTAGAGTTGACTATTTAAAGAATAGCAGGAGAGGAACTGTTAGTATGTTGTTTCTTTGCTCTTGGTAGGTAGGCCTCTGAGGCCTTGTCAGCAGCCCAACATAAATCATCTGCTGTGGCTAGCAGCCCAGCACATGCCCTATTAGTTAGAGATGATCTGGGGATGACCAAACATCTTTGGCAAAAGCTCAGCAAGCGTGGCCCCTGTGCTGGTTGCCTTGATGGGACAAAGCAGGGCCACAGGCTGAATGGTGATTTCTCCATCATACCTATGTGTGAGGTGCAGGCTGCAGTCTTGTTCTTAATCCCTGTCTCCTTATGGCTGAGTTGCTGGTTCTACCTATGAGTGGGGCAGAATGTTGTGGCTCTCTAAGGGAATCCATGTCCATCAGACTCCAAGACCTGGGAAGCACCTTAAAAATACTGAGGCTTATCTGCTTCATACAGACACAGCCTGCTTGGAAATTAGCCCCAGCTGCTAGGTTTGGAATTGGATCTGTGTCCAAATATCCCCTAAATTTAAGGGATTTTTGTCCTGTTGATGTCAATGTTTCTATCATTGACTTTACTGGCTGAGGGTTCTAACACTGTGTTTTAAATCACAGAGTTATAGTTTGATCTATATGTAATGTAAAGATAGGTATTAACTGGGAAGTCTAAATTTCTGGAACTCTCTCCCTAGTAGTTCTTATTAAATTCACTACTCCAGCATAATGTATCTTTCTGTTCTAATCATAGCATTGCTCTATTTGGGCACAGCACATCAAAGGGGCTACCTTGCTCTTGCAGCAGAATTCTCCTTAGGTTCAGTCACTCTGGGGACCTATACCAAATTTCCCCAGTTCTGTGCACAGGCCAGATTTTCAGCTGCCTTTTAATCTTTGGCAATTTGAATTTATATGGAGAACTTACAGGTGACAGCCTGGCTACATTGAGACAAGTAGGATAGAAACCATGTCAGAACAGTCCCTGAAAGTCCTACAGTGTGCTTAAAGCATTTCAAGAGAACCCTTGATCCAAAGTATCAAAGGGTTACAGTAAGATCAAGAAGAATTAAAACTGATGGTGTGCCAGAAATCACGTGCAGCACAAGGTCATTACTCACCCTCGTTAAAGCGGTCTCAGTACTGTGGCCTGATCTGAAGCTTAATTGAAAAGTTTCAAATGATGCATTATAACGAAGACAAGACAGCCACTGCCCATTCCACGACCTCTGCTAAAAAAGGCTGATCGGTAATAGGGCAGAAATCTAAGCAATTGCTTGAGGATAATCAAGGCCTAATGAGGTATCCACTTCAGTCTTTCAAAGGCACTGGAACCTCTCCCTGATGCTGGAGAGAAGGCGAGGGCTGACGTGAGCAAGCTTCTGCATCCAGAGAACAGGCTGTCTGGACAGGGTAGTCACAGGTCCTTGGCATCAGAGGGAATAGCAAGGGCGAGGCTCTGTCTGCAGTGAGGGCTGTCAGCTGTGTAAAAGGTTAGCAGCATGGCATAGACCAGCTTCCTCTCAATCGCTCTCTTTTGCAGTCGTTTTCTGTTAGACCAGACTGTGAACCAACATGGTAATTCAGACACGATGGACTGCTCATGATCAAATTGTGCTAGGAACCAAAACAGTGGCAATAGCAGATAGCTGAATGCTGATGTTATCAATTCTCCCTAAAAATTCACAAAAACATGTAACTCCTTGATGCTCCACTTGAGCTTGGTAACAAACTGCAAGTTACAATTACTTAAAGAAATCAAGTATCTCCTGGGCATCTTCCTCTTTTTTTTTTTTTTGTCCTATTATCTGTTTGGCTGAGAGGTCAGTGCCCATATCCTACACGATTATCTCCACATCCAGCTGCCAAATTGTGCAAGTTGCTCTTCCTGGGCTACCACTTGAGCAGCCATATTAAAAAGTCTGTGCTTGCCCCTGACTGATGAGTACTCACAATTTGGGATCACCTTTCAGTCTGCAGAAGCCGAATGGTTTTAATCTTTCTGAAAAAGTCAACTCAGCCATTTTAACCTGTATTTGTAGGCTCTGCTTTTGTGAGGAGAGGGTGTCACAGATTCGTATCTGTTTGCTAAGCAGGTTTGCTTGCTGCTCCTATTCTTCCCTGTCTCTCTTGCATTTTGAGAAAAACTAGCCATGAAGTTAGACCAGACAAAAATGTTGTATAGGGTTTCAGGATCAGTGTCAGAGTACAGCTGTTAGTGGTGGACTTGCTCAAAGGCACTGTGCAAAATGACATCTTACAGAAATTCAGCAGCAGCACAGACCGTTTTCTTTGGCCTTCAGATTTCTCCCTGATTTTAAGTACAGTTAAAATCTGAGTGCTGCTTTCTTTGCTATGAAGTCTTCTTTTTCATGTTATTTCCTTCAACTTTGAAGAGAGAGACTGAAAAAGAAGGCTGAAATAAAGAAACAGTTAAAGGAAAACAATCACAACCGCATTTATGCAATAATTCAGGTAGCTGTCTTTAAGACCATCAGAGGTGTAACGGGCCGGATTGGGACAGCCTTGGGCTGAGCATCAAGCCAGTGTGTTTCGCTGAAGTAAGACCTCCAATGTCTGACATACAGCACCAGCTCTGCAAATAGCACCAGCTGGCAGGAGCCCTTCTCCTGTCTGTTGCTTGCAAATTAATACTGAGTCTGTGCAGGTAAATAGGTTGTCATCACCAGTGCCTGTGGTCACTGTGGGCTGAACCCACCAGCGTGGGGACATCACATCTGTTCTTTCCTCTGTGTGCTAAGCTGCTGCTGCTATACCCATGAAAGCTGTGCCCGAGCACTTCTACTGCGCTGTCCTGTCCTTAGGGAGCTCTGGGCCACCCTGTTGGGATGGGCACTGCCAGCTGCTGTCTGGGGCTCACACAGCAGCCCACCTGGCTCTGTGTTGGCTGGGCCAGCCTTCCCCGCACCACATCAGCAGGGTGAGCAGTGAGGGGCAGGTTGCCTGGACCAGCCCAAAGGTACAGTGTCAGCAGGCAATTCATAATTGTTAAAGGCTATGCTTTTGCTGCTCATCTCAGATGGACTGATCTTTTTGACTTCAGGGCTGCATTTTCCTCATCTGTTGCTGGGAACATGCTGGCTCACACTCGCTGTGGGTCGGTGAGGCATTTAGAAGCAATCTGGGTCTCTACTTCATGTACAATATTTTGGGCTACTCAGGGTGAGTAGGGCTGTTCGGCAAGCACTGTGTGTGTGTGCTATGTATGTGTTAATGCCCCATGGACTGATCATCCCTGGTTTAGCTATGAAGGATGAGGAAAACTTCCAAAGAATCTAAATTTGCTATTGAGTGGGAAAAGGGGCAGAGGGAGTGAGAGAGAAGCCAGTGAAAAGACGTTTCAGCTGTATGCAAGCCACTGGCTCTGCTGAGTTTTAAGTAGTGAGGGGAAAAAGCCTCTGGCATTTAAAAAAATGTAGATGGCATCCATGTGGCAAAAAATAGGGCAGTTGAGTTATCAGTGTATGATGAAAATATGAAAAAAGTAATTATTGCGTAGTTCTATTAATGAAATTGCACTGCAGCACAAAAGAAAAAAGAAAAGTCACAAATAAAGGCCACTGAGTTACTTCAGGGGAAAAAAAATCTTCTATTATACGAATTGCAATATCATCTTGTTAGCTTAGCAGAGGGCTCTGGACACTTAAGGAAATTCTAAACATTTCCATATATCCTAGTCCAGGATGAAATTAAACTGTTATAAAGCTTCCCTGGAAGCCAACGTTTATCTAATATGTAAGCATATTTAGTTTTCATTTTGAAATGGTTGTTAAATTCTATCCTTTGGCTGCACTCTATCCTCCACTCTAACTTTAAAAAAAATAATAATAAAATTATTGAACGCTGAGATTTTGATGCTTTAAAAAATGTGCTTTCAGAACTAGAAATGCCTGAATGACCAGTTATAGCATGAGCTAACCCTGAGAGATATCCGTTGAGTCTGCTCTCCTCCTTCAATTTGCTGTCTGTTTCTCCAGTCATGCCTTGCATTAATGTTCTACACTTAACTAAACTTTGTGTTATATTTTAGATCTATTTTTGTTTTGTCTAAAAATTTTCCAAATTGGCATTAAGTATTCAAGATGTAATCTCTGTAGCAGGAAACTAGTTATCAGATTCATACAAAACAACTGGGCAATAGAAATGACTCTGAGCAAAATGCATTTTTTCTTAGAATCAATTTAGAGAGAATGTAATGGCTGTGAAAGGTGCTGGATTGCAACGTCAGAGAACCGAAGCTACTATTTAACCACAGAACGGTTACAAGATGGGAGATGGCTTTACGAGATTCTCAATGAGGTTTGACAAAATAGTTGTCTCGGGTTTGGTGCCTTTCATCTCACTGGAACAGGCAGTCTTTCATGTGGCACTAGCAGTCACTCTCGGCTTGTTGGCTCCTGCTAGGGTGGTGGAGGCGCCCTTCTGTAAAAAGGGAGTAATTTTGCTGTGGGGATTGCTAGCTAACGTTTGCAGTGTGGTTAAACCTTGGGGTGGACACTGTGACCTGCACCCCAGCACGCCTGCTGGGGGGTCTGCCACCACCTTTGTTATGGTGCATCTTTTGCTCTCTGAAGCCACCTGTTTCTTGGAGGAAGGAGAGGAGAACAGACATGAGGTACTACTGTTGCAGCTACAGCAGGATCAGAGCCCACTTGTCATTTTTCCCTTCTTTTTTTTTTTACAGATCCAGAATAGTTATCTCTGAAGGCCATTTATGATCCAAATGGTTTGAGCGTCAGTTCTTGGTAGTCAGATAGTCAGATAAGAATTTATCAAAAAGTGGGCAATATGTTATGTTCTAACTGGTAGTCTTGCCAGTAGTGGAGCATTTTTCATGATACACATTAAGCTTCCATTTATATTTGCCACTTGGTTCAGTTGATATTCTTGGTGTTGACGGTTTTTACTGACTTCATGAGGAGTGGGAGAGCCCTCAGAATAGTTTTTACTAATTTCTCTCAAAGGGAGAGACTTCCATGGTCCAGCATGCCTCCCCACGTGCTCGCCAGGGAAACAAAACCATCCTTGGGCTGTTTGATGTGTGGAAAGGAGGGGGGACCTATCCAGTGGGCCCTCTGCCATGGGGAGGCCTGAAGAAGCACAACTGACAGGCCAGTTTTCACCGCAAAGCTGACTCGTGCACTAACGCACTAGGAACCAGTTAAAAGCTTTCCTCCAAAGCTACATTCTTTTGCCTGTTGCGGTATGTTGGATAGGAGGCTGCATTCCCTTACACTGGAATTTCCTGTATTAGCACTGCACAGGAATGGATTTATTTTGTAGTCCTTGAGATTTGAGCTTCATGGATTTTACAGCCTTTATGTGCCACAAAACAAAGATTTGGTTTCTACCGAGGCTTTGCAGAAAGGATTACCATCTGCTGACTTGTTGGTGTACCAAAGGCTGATGCTCTCCAAGACTGCAGGTGACCCTGACTAGGATTATCTCACTGAAGTGAGTATTATTGACGCTGCTCTCATATAGCTTCTGTTGGGTTTGGCATCAAATGTTGCTTTTTGCGCTGGTTTTTAGAGCTAAAAGAAACTTTTTCCCTTTTTGTTGTCACTATGCAATGTAAGCTGCTGAGGGAGCTCATGTTGCTTCTGTTGTAGCAGGAATATGTTGATTACAATATGTACAATAGTAAATTAGGCCAGAGTATGGGCATCCTTCTTCGGTATTTTCCTAAACAATCCTACGGTTTTCTGGGAGTAAGGGTTCAATACCTTGAAGGAACTGTCATAGATTCATCCTGTATTTGGGGCATTTTACAGATGCCTTTGGAGTCTTACCTTAAACTTACCTCATTCTAGTCCTGCTGTAGTATTCCCACTTCTTAAGTTAATCAGAATTAACCTTCAGATATCCAACCCCTAGATTTATAGCTTCAATGAAATGGAAGGAGGTTGTGTAAGACATTCTACATTAAAGTGTGTAGTGTGTTATACTCTACTTGTGGAAGAATATAAAACATCTACCTGGTTTTGGAAATACTTTATAGTGTTATTTAGATACCAGGATTTTCATTATTCTGATAATGTCTTCCTGATTTGCAAGTTTTAAGAAGCAAGTCATTAGATTGATGCAATTTTTAAATATATGTAAGAGATTTTGCACTGTGGTGTTGATTCAGGCTTAGACTTGCACAAGAACCATGTGGGAGCTGTGGTTCTGTCAAAGACGTTTTCCAGAATTGTCTAGGCCCCTCTTTTCACTCACCTCTCTTTTATGCTCTTGCCTCTTTCACTTTCTTTCGAGGAGCCATTTTTCTACAGACTCTGAGTGACTGCTGCCATAGACTGTTTCCTTTGAAAATCCAATTTCCCTAATATTATTTGTACTTACTAAGTTAATTATTGATTCAGGATTTTCAAAATCTAAGTAAGAATACTTTCCACCTTAATTGCATACTAATTAACATTTTGCTTTGTGGAGGATTAATATTATACAATCTGTAACCCTACCGTAACCACCTCTCTCCTCTACCTGTAATCCAGAAAACCATTTTCTTTTGTCTGAAGATGACTGCTGTGCTTCCCAGTAGCCAGCATGTGTTTTCACAGACTTGTCTTAAGAGCTCTGCGAAGAACAAGTCTCTGCCCAAACATTCCTCATGGAGTCTTTCTTTTATGCTGTTACAAGCTATATGGTTAAATTAGCCTCAGTAACCAACATGTGCTGACATTTGTGGAGTATCTCAGGTAAGAAATTTAATGAGACCCTCCCTTAAAGAAACACTGTCATTGTATCATTGTATCCCTGCTGCAGCTCCTGCTTGCCAGTGCAGGAAGATGTTGCAGTGCTGGCTGATGTCATCTCTTGAAAGCATTAATTTCATTTGCAAAATGCTGTGGTTTTTCTGAAGTGTGTGAACTTTCCTTACTTTCCTTTCTTGAAAAGTGAATTAATGCTTTGTTTTCATCTGTATGGCCTTGGTATGTATCCTGCCTTTGTACACAAGCCTTTAAGGCTGTGTGGCAAGGATGGCATCTTAAAAAAAATCACTGTTAGAGCAATTAAGTTTTATTTTCTGCAAGTCCTACTGATAAAAAGTAACCAGTGGTTGTCACTGCTGGCACGCACGTTGGTGCTCAGTTACCAGCCAAGCCACATGTCAAAGCACCAGCTCAGCCACTGAAAACAAACTGAAGGTAAAGGTGAGCAGTAGGAAACAGCTTAACCATAGTATACCCTTCCCCGCAGATTCAGACCACATCTTGTGTGCTTGGGCTGTGTGCTGGTGATGTGCTGCAATGTAAACATAAACAGAACTGTGGTTAAAGTTTAGAATTGTTGTTGAACTCTTAGCTGTTGCTCTCCAAACTTTATCTTCACCATTTGTATTTGAAACCATATGGCCTTTACTTCCATAGTTAGCATTGATCCATGCAGTGTCCAGGTTGAGCTCTTTGAACACCCAAGATTAAAGTTCCCCTTGTTTTATAATTTCAGCTGAATTAAATGTTAGTCACTCCTTGTCGGGAGACGTTGGGCTGCTCGTCACTGAGAAGCTTCAGTCTGGAGGCAAGTGCGCTTCAGTGCCAAGGGAAATAATAACCGGATGGATGGAAAGCATCTGGGATTGATGTGGTTTAAAGGTGCTGTTCGTGCAAGCTATTATCAAGGAAGGAGTTAGGGAAGAGATTCGCTCTTAAAATGCAGGTGCTCTAGTGCTTTCCCTGACAGATTTGTTCCAACAGTGTTTTGAATTCTGTTTAAAATTTGAAAGAGCTAAACCTTCAGGCTCTTCTCTTCCTTTCTTAAATTCATTTCCCTGTTTAGATGAAAAAGAAACATTTTGCAACTTACTTTAAACTTTCTTCAAAAGACCTGCTGGAATAGGAACATTCATGTGCAGCAGCACACAAGCTGTAAACGAATGTTAAGCACAGCAGACGGAGTGATTGTAAGTGCACTAATGGGCAAGCATTAGGCTGCAGGAATTTACCTAAGAGAAAACCTCAGGTGTGGAGGGACTGTCAGGCGGGGATAAAGCCCCGATGAATGCACCAAATGATGGAAGAGTATTACCAGAGTAAAGAGCTGCATGTGTAAAATAAATATCGAAATGGGGAAATAGTGCCAACAAAGATAATGAAAGGTAGAGAACATTTTGGTTAAGTAACTGGTAGAGCAGCATGCGCACACAGCCTCTGCTGCTCCCTATGGGATCTTAGGGTGTTTGTCTCTCTCTCCCTCCCCCTCATTTTGGCATTTTTTCTCACTAATGACTGTAGCTTAACAGAGTTAACGGCATTAATGGGCAAATCTCCTTCCATCCAAACGCGGAACAGACTCTTTTGTAGCGCTCTGTCAGACGTTTTCAGGTGCGTACTTGCCTCTAAATTTCTGACAAACTGTTTTCCTCATAATTTTTGACTAATGCTGTTAGGATCCTGGCTGCTGATTCCTTTCCCTGGCACTGGGGAAGTAACAAAATAAATGGGCTGAGGTTTGCATGATTTGTGAATATGAAGGAAAAAAAAGATTTGTGTAAAAAAAAAAAATACCCCACAGGAAAGAAATAATGGGCAATATGTTTCCTTTTGAACTTTTTCAGAACAACCTCTGGAAAAGGTGTCATAAAGCCCCCAGAAATGAGTAACAGCACAGGGACAAAGAAAACTCTGTTACAGATGTCTCTGTAAGTCTATGAGCAAATTGTTTTTTTCTAAATAACTCCAGAACATTACATGGCCTTAACAAGTTTCCCAGGACAGGAACTCCGAGTTTATTACTTACTCACATTGTCATCAGAAATTAATTTTGTCCCTGAAAGACAAATTGGCTGGTAGCTTATGAAGTTAAATGGAAAGAACAAGTGAGCATCTGTTTCTTCTGCATTTTGTCTCCTTGGTGTCTTACATATAAATGAATCAGAGTGTTCAAACTTAAATTAAGATCTTTGGCTAGATAAACAGTTAAAACTGGTTCCCATAGCTACCTCTCACACATAGCTGTGATTGCATTATAATCCCCTAGTAATCAGGTCTAAATGAAAGAAAGATGATAAGGGTGCTATTTTCAGTTTTCAGTACTGATTTTTATTAGCGCTCAATCAGATCAGGACTGCTTTGCCTTTCATCACATTGTGGCAGTGTTTGTAGAATCATTAGAGTAATAAAGTGTAAATCTTACCGAGGTGCATTTTTCTTGAGGTGTTTTATATAACGAAAACTCCGAAGATTACACTGGTGGGTACAGGAAAGATTTGTTTCTGCAACTGAAGTGAGGATGTAATGTATGCTATATTCATTTATTCTTTACCCGAGCGAATACCTAATGAATTACCTCGCCAAGGTAAAACAAAAAATAAAAATGTCCAAAGAATCAGCCTGTCTGAACATGGTCCTAATATACCATATAGTGCAAGTACTGAGTTTAGTCATTTTTTTAATTTGCCTTATTATCTTGTATCATATCTCTCCCTGTGCATTACCGTGCAGAAATGAATTACAGGCAAAACCACAAGCACTGCTATTACCAGCCTGCTGTTTTTAGTAAACTGGTGCAGCCCAATAAAACATCATGTTGCAGCAATATATAAGTATTTATTGTAGAGTAAATTTCAGCTGAACAAAAGCTCGCTGCACGAACAGGGAGGCCTGATCCTGCTCATTCCTATGGCAGTGGCAAAACTGAAGCTTGGCTTGTGCATCGTGTGTGCCTCACCTGTACCCTTGATTTGCAGTGTCCTTTAATGTGAATTTTGCTTAATAGCACTGCTTCTGAAAGTCTCCTGACTGCCAAATTTAGACCAGCCTTCACCCAGCCCACAGAGGTGTTCCTGGGTGTTTCTGCATGCAGACCTATCCTTTAGCACAGGGATTGCTCTGTGTAGTGTTGCAGGAGTGTTCACAGAGTTTGCAGGTGTGCCCCACATTTGCAATTAACTCCCAGTTTCATACTGGATTGATTTTACCTTCCCATGCACTTTTTTTTTAAATATCTGGTGAGTGTTTTGATGTATCATTCTGTAGCATAACTATCAACGTCTCCCCATTTTAAATATTCAATACCTTGTGTATTTAATTGAGGAGTAAACTGTTCTAATAATTCAGTGCTAGATATTTACAGTCATCCACACAACTGGGGGAGTATAAGGTAACAGCAGAAATTACTCCCAACATTATTTTTAAATTTTTTTTTTTTAGAGCAGCAGGCAAACAACTTTTCTGTTTTTCAGTGTACCTGGTGGAGGGACGATGCAAAATATTAGCAAGTTGTGCTTACTTTCTTTTTTATAAAAGATGATTTTTTTTAGCCATCAAACAGTGCTGCTTGTGAAGTTACCTAAGGGTCATCAGATACTGTCTGATGTTAAGATGCAGAGTATTTTAGAATGGGGACCATTTTATACATATAAACTGGTATTTAAGTTAATTAGCTATTGGGATTCACATCAGGCAAAAAGGAATAAATCAGTCCATATGATGCTATAGATAAGGGAACAAAATTTATGTTTCAAATTTTAATCTGTTAAGACTTACAAATGCAGAGAGGCTCTCAGTCTAAAATGATTAATTTGCTACTAATATTTTAAATTACAAAAAGTTCCAACTCAAATGCTGTTGCATTAAAATCTAGGCAGACGGTATTTTGGTCACAAAGGTTTTGTGTGCGTTTGTATGTTGACACGCAAATGTACTATGTCTAGAAGATGTTGCTATGTCTAATGACACAAAAGAGAGTAAATTGTAGAGCCTGATTATCAACAGATAACAAGACATACTGTATATAAATAAATGCTCAGCATCAAAACCCATTATTGGATTAGCTATATAATCATGTTTCAGGCTGTAAGTCTGTGCTGACAAATGAACACTTTTCATTTGGCTCAAGGTCCTCATCAGCAACGGAACTAATTTTACATTCTCACCCATTAAGTGAATAAGATGTGGAAAAAGCTGTCTGCTTTTTGAAGTGTAAATTTGCTGCTACAGGCTGTGCAGACCAAAGCTCTTTTGAAGCAGTGAAATGAGATCATCTCTAGGGACATGTGAACCTGACAAAGTTTAGGTCATTTCTGTGGAAGGTATGGTGAGGGGGGAGAACCATTTGGATATGGTTTCAGTAGTGACTTATATGGGGCAATTTGGAAGATGCTGAACTTTACAAGGTTTTTGTTCAAATTTGTGAGAGAACTTGAACTGGAAGCACAGATGCAAGCTTTCAGCCCTCAGAGAGAAACCTCCATAAACATCCAAACTGGGTACACGGCCAGCACAGTTTGGGAACACTCAGCAGGCTGCGTGCTGAGCCTCTGCTGCTCAGCAGAATGTAACCAAGCAGTTGTTAGGGTCTGGATGCTCCCCTTGCTTTCTCCACTGTACATATACCCATTGGAGAGTCAGAAACCAACTTGGGTGTTTTTCTAGAATGGCTGGAGCTGGAGGAACTAGACCATAACATCCCCCTTTCCACCCATGGGAAGTCCCTCAGGAAAGAAGAAAATCACAGCTCTGTTTCTCATCCAGACACCCTGGCCCCCTAAATCATAGCCTGGCATCTGTGTTGGCTCCTGGCTATAGGGGAGCATGACCTGTATGGCCAGAAAGGGACAGGAGAGAGGTTCGCAGCAAAAGCCCTCCATCAGCTGATGCCTGGGGCAAGTTACAGTAGGCCTTAGGTGAAGTGCAGCATCATCATCAACCACAGCTCAAGCAAAGATGATGAAGACATTGCTGACACCAGCTTAGAAGAAAAAAATCTTGTGAAAACCACTTTTTTTTTTTTTTTTTTTTTTTTTTTTTTTAAGATTTCCAGACACGCAAAGTAGTGTTAAACCACTTTTTAGGATCATGAAAAAAATATCCCCAGGCAGTGCTGAGTATCTAACCACAGTGCTTTTCATTTGCAAACCAACTAAAAATTAAGATAGGCTTTGATTGTTCATTCGTTAATTTGATTTTACCCCCTTCTCTTTCTTTGCTCACTGGAACTTTCAGTCTTGCTTGAAAAAAATTCGAAGTTGTTTCATCCACCTCTTTCTGATGTTTTATGGCCTACCAGTGATCCATGGACTGCAAGCTGAGAGATGCTGGCAGAACGCTGGGTAGTGCTGTGAGCGTGTAAAGAAGCTAAAGAAAATTACGGGAAGCATAGCATGAAAATATCCATTCTTGGTATGCCCATCTAAACGGAACTAGTTAAATCTTAGTTCAAGCACTCTGAGCATATGGTTTTGAAACTGTTACTCTAAGAGGAATGGCTATCAAAGAGTAAAGATGTTTGTCAGACTCTTCTGTAAGGAACAACAGGTTTTTAAAAAGATCCTCTGGGAAAATGATTGAACTGCTTTCTCCCATGGCATATTTAACCAGAGGTATTAATGTGTCATGTAGGAACATCTGACTAGAAGAACTGAGCATACACCTAGGTGAGAAATCTCACTAGACTCCTCAACTGAAAAAACAAATGGAAATAACATGACCCCAAATAAAGTGAGATGAGAGAGAGATTTTGTGCTCTCTTCCTGAGCTCACCATTCTGAATTTGCTGCTGTTGATGTCCTAATGGAGACAGTGCCTCGTGCCCTCAAGCAGGAGTAATTCTCTGCTTTCTCAAGCACTTTAGCTGTTGAAATAGCTCTCCTGCAGTCAGTGGTGATTATTCAGGACCTCTTCTTCAGTTTCCACATCAAAATAAAGCTGTTAGTAATATTTCTATACTTCCCTGGCATATTATGAAAGTTAATTAGTTAATGTCTGCAAAAGACTTTGAAAGTATAAAATGCTGTGGAAGTTCCAGGCGTGATGCTGTGAGGGTCTGTCTCCCTTTCCCCAGCTGAAGGCAGATTGAGTTAAAGTTAGCCAAGGGGGGTAAGAGAAACAAGAGAGCCTTCATGAGTGTATCAGGGGAAAAGGAAGTACTGGAGAGAAAGTAGACCCATTAGCAAATGAGGAAGGAGATGAAGTTAATTATAATTTTAAAATGGATGAGCAATACAACCACTTTTTTTTTCTTTTTTTTTTTTTAAAGAAAAACTCAGTCTTTAACAACAAAAAAAGTAAGGCAAAAGCAAAGACCTTGTGAAAACAGGTGTTTGATTAAAAAGTGAGGGGGAGAAAATCTGTAAAATGGGAATATATGTAAATAAGCAAGTCTAGATGAAACTCATCTTAAGGTCTTAAGAGCAATTTGAAACTAATGCATTTTTTAACTATTTACAAGTAGTGTGGAAAAAAATGTGGCAGATGGGGAAGAATCATATCAGAAAAGAAAAAGCAACAGGCATTAAAAAAAAAAGCTAATTTGTTTGGAAAACTGATACCAATGGGTACTGACTGGTAAGTATTCCTCTGTCCTGAAAGTGAGAAATAAAACTGGAGTAAGCAAAGGAACACCACATCTCTTGGGTTATAAACCCACACTACACAATGGAAGTTTCATGACTGGGTTACAAAGTACAGCAATGAAGAGCCCAGTACATATGTTGGGTCAGATCCTGAGCTGCTGCTCTGCCCCTTTACACCTGCAGGTCTATTTGTAACATCTGAACTTGAGTAAGTCATTTGACAAAAATACCTTGCAGACACAAATCTGAGAAAAGAAATCCAAATTGGCTTTGATAGGAAAGGTGTCATTTGGGCTGGGAATGGCAGTATGAGGCCAAACGAATGTGATGTGAAGATTAAAAAAAAAAAAAGAGTGTGGTTGTAAATATGTTATGATTATTTCAGCACAAAGAATGATTAAGACATAATTATAAAAAGAATACCAAGTTACTGTGTGAGCAGCAGAACTAGGGCACCGTGGCTCCTAGTGTGTTCAGATGCTTGTACTCACTTGTATTCACTGGTGTTGTACAGGTTTTTTCCGTGACAACCCCTCCACAGTCCAAGCAGGCTGGGGCCTTGCTGGGCTATGGCCTGTGCTGGTGACAACCCACCTCTGCCCACCGGGGTCAGCTCTGTGTCACCTCCAGTGGGCAGAACTAGACAGCTTTCAGATGCAATCAAAGTCAAAATGGCCAATTTTCCCAAACTCAGAGAGTAATCACATTTCCCATATCTATTTATTGGGAACTCAAATTTAAATATCTTGAGAAAGGATAAATGCTGAGTGAAAACTCGAACAGAGCTCAAGTTACAAGCAAGCAAAATGCACTGTATTTTGAGACTCTGTCCCTCTCCTTTATATCATGTCCAAAACACTGTGTCTAATCAGGTGGACTGCATACAGGTAACATCTTTATTTTTCAGATACCTACTTCTTAGATACTATTTTAGAAGTTTCCCCCCACTAAAAGCACTAAGTATTTTTCCAGTGAACTACCTGCTCCATATCAGTGTAAAGGGTTAAGGAAACAGGGAATTTTTAGACTGATTATTTTAGACTATGTTATTTTTTAAAACCACTGTTTCTGACTGTTGAACATGCACACGCATCTCTGGTCAGTAAACATGACTTCTTGCAGAGAACATTTCAGACAGGTTAAATATGCCTGTCATAGAGAGGGGACCAAAACTAACTTATAATTTATTATATTCAACCTCCAGAATAATGGCAGCCCTGCAGGTCCTGCAGAATAACAGGGCAATGTCTCCGTTGCTGTAGTGGGGACTGAACTGGTGACAAGAGCACTATTTCTTGTCTTTAAGCTGAAAGTATCACTGAGTTAAATGGAGCATCCAGTAGGCTCTTAAATGAGGACAGAGGAGTGCAATTTGATTTAAAAACGTTGGCATAATATCATAGTGCTTCCTTTTTGTATCTATTCACTATTCTTGGCTATTCCTTAATACCAAATTTTTGAGAGGCTTCTAACACTATTCAGTTTCACAGGAAAAAAGAAAAGTGTCATACGTGCTTTCACGGCAGCAGGGAGGTGACAGCACACATGGGCTGAGAAGCAGAAATCCCCTTAAACAGCAGAGACTATGTAAGTAACACCTCAAACCTGGTTTTGAGAAGAGTGACTTAGCAGTTTTCCTAGCTATGAAGCTGGCTCACAGTTGCATGAAAATCTATGTAGAATGTTTACCATCGGGATTACAGAGCCTAGAATGAAAAATGTGGAAGGAATGGTGTGAAAACACAATTAAGCATATATTCTGTAAGAGTGGTAAGGCTCAGAGAGCCCAGTTCACAACTACAGCCCTTCCCATTGCTCCAGCCCAAAGTTACCTTTGGAGCAGCAGCTTTGTGGGGAGGATCAGTGCACCCACAGATCCCTCCACCTACTCTCCCTTTGGTTCTCATTCCTAGGGAGCATTGTACACCTCTGCCTGCCTCTGGCCTGTCCTGAGCACAAGAATGCAGCTTTGTGCACACCAGTTCCTTCTGTGTTCCTTGGGATCCTGGTTCCCACCTTTCTCCCGATTTTCCTTCATGACTTGCTTATTGCTTAGTTCTCCAATGTAGTATATTGTACATTTTCTGGGAGCCTAAAAAAGCAACAGATTTTATCATTTGGATAGTAGATATCTAATGTCCATTATGGACTGACTAAATTTAGTAGAATGGCAATCCACCAGACTACTAAATTTAGTTAAAGCTGTCCAGTCAGATCATTTTACCTAGCTTAATGTTGGACCTCGTAAGATAGGGCCTATCAAACAGTATGTCTCCAGCTTCCCCAGCTGCAGATAACATTATTGTTATAGCTTTTCAAAACATTCATGCTGGCATTTTTAAAACCTTGACTTCTTTATTTTGTATATTATGTTACAAGTTCATAAAGTTAGTCAAAATTCATTTGGTCTTCACTGAAAAGATTACTCAAAAAAAAAAAAAAAAAAGATCATGCTGATTTTGTTTTAAACAAAACCTTTCACTTTCCATGTTGCAATTTAATTTCAATTAGAATAAATTTTATCATCAAAGGCAGAGTCCAATTTGTAGTGAAATTTTGCACAATACTTTTCATTGTCCTCATGCATTTCTAGTTACCATCAAATCTCAGTTCTGTTCCAGAGAGTAAAAAGCTTTATGAGAATCCAGACAATCTGGAATATGACATCTCATTGCAATAAACACAAAATTATCTTGCGCAGAAAATGAGATCTTGGTAAGGATCCCGTGCACAGCAGCTGGAGTTATGGCTGTGGGATCTCATATGACAAAAAGAATAGTGTGTACACAGTAATCATCTCTGCCTTAATTCTGCCATGTATATGGAAAGGAAATTGCAGTAGCACTATTCTAGTAGTCTACAGACTTTGTCTTTTTCAGTAGGTCTTGAAAGGGAGCCAGTGTCTCCCCATCCTGAGTCAACCATTCCCCATCTAAGTAGAGTGAACTGAGATCATCTAGATACTGGTCTTCATTTCTAATGAGCTTTCCCAGTAAAACAGGAAATGTTAATCTTGGAAGGGAAAAAAAATGGTCAAAAATCAGCCAGAGAACATTTAAAGGTTTGTTCCGTACTAGCAGGGCTAAGAAAAAGGCCTGAGAAAAGTGTGTCCTGGGATCACTCACAGTTAAAGCACTGATTAATTAAGCAGAGGGTCATTCTTCAGAAAGACTGGAGGGCAGTTTGGGCCCTGGGGCTGTAATTTGGACACTTCTGGAGTTCTAGATACACTGAGCTATTCTGCACCGGGTCTGTGAATATGTGCATTCTTTTGGCTGAACAATGGCATCTTTATTCAAATGTGAGCCACTAAGTAAGTGGCTGTCTCCTAATATGGGTGGTATTTCTTCCTGCTCTGCCTCAATCTCCGCTGCTTTCCCGTTGCCTTATCAGTGCTTTGTAGCACAACTGACAAAATGGAATCTGTTCACAATGCTAAAAACCTCCCCTTTCAGAGACACAGAAAAAGAGTCCCAAACGCTTACATATTCTCCAATTCTATGGCAGGGTGTTTACTTCTTTAAATTTGGTTCTGCTTATCTGACACTGTTTTGTTGTTGGAAATTAATAAAATGGTGCCTGGATTTTATTGTTTTGATAACGGGTAGGAAATTAACCCACAACTGTTACAAGTGTTTGATCCAAACAAGTGGAGATAAATAAACAATTTCAAGAAGCCTCATTCTCTGTTTGTCAGGCATCCTGTTGCACCTTATACATCTGAATTATTTCTCCCACTTTTAGCAGCAACACCATCTAGGTAGATGATGCTCCTTCATCTTGCTTTCTGCAAGTATTTCTTCAGGGTAGCTTTATTTGTTGTACCTTAACCACTGTTTCTTCTTACTCACTGGCCTTAGCTCTGCCAGCAGGTAGAAAAGAAGTTGTTTGTCTGAAGAAACGAGGGTGTGGTAGAAATACTTCATGGTAGTCAAGTCAACCAAAATACTGTCTGAGTTACAAAGCATGCTGGAAAATTAAGCAGAAGATCTGGGCACCGCCTGTGCTCTCCCAGGAAAGACCAAGAGGAGTTCTGAGAGCTAGGAATGCACAGTTCTCTGCAGGTAGGTCTGCAGAGGGAGGCAACTCTGACAGTGCTTGTGCAATGTTCCTTGGTATTAATAGTGAGTTGGGTGACAGCAGGCTGGCTGTGATATTGTACTGCAGAAATCTGGGACTTTGCTTATCACAGCAACTGGGCTGTGATGCCATGCACACAGCAGACCTGTCCCAAAGCCCACCGCGAGTAACTGATTGCTGTTGATGTCATGGGGATCAGTGTGACAAGACCAGGTATGTTCTGTCCTCCAGGCATCTCTGGCTGTATCTGTCTCCACACATACCCCTTCCTAAGTTACTTCTGGCTGTCCTGTGTCTGTATAACCACCAGCTGACACTGTTCAGAGCCCTGAGCTGGTGTTTGCATGACTGTGATGTAACATACCAAATAGACCATCCTCATGGTGGGGATCTCAGTGAGGGCCCAGCACTGAGTGGCAGCCACTCCCCACACAAGCCTTGCTCCTCTCCAAGCTCTGGAGCACAGCAGCAGCACAAGGCAGCACTGTGATGCTCACTGGTGTGAGTTTTCACCAACCTCCTGACTGAATCTCGATGGAAATATTTGGCAGCCTCAGGGATGGGGACAAAATGGGAAGACAAATGACTGGGGATGTCTTCAGCTGCTGGGTGCTAGCCCCCTCTGACCTGTGGGATCTTGTGTGAGAGGGCTTTGTTGGCCTGTGCCTACTGGGGATAGAAAGGGCCATGATGGAGCCCTGAGAGTAGAAGTTTTGCATTAGCAATGAGCTAGGGTAAGTTACCCATGTTTAAGTAATACTGAGCTCTGTGGAAATTGAGATTCAGTCCTGAATGAGATGGATTGGCAAAAGTCTGTTGTTACTGTCGCATGTCTGACCTCTTGAAAATAACATTAATTCAGAAGTTAAATTTGTTCAGCTGACAGTGATGGAGTGTTTGGGTTAAGAAGGAAATTTTTCAAAGGCACAAAATCAACTTAGCTGTGTGTTAGGGCTACACACTGCTATCCTGCAGTAGACCCAGTGCAGCAGGTGTGGACTGCCGGCTGCCAGAGGCACACATTGCACTGAGGGATGTTCTGAGCACTTCCCAAAAGAACTGCCATTCCAAAGGTGGTTCTGAAGGTACATGATCTTTCTAGGCAATTTAAATACAATTACATAGGAGATTATTTCTCCTGGTTTGGTATCCAAGTGGTCAGTTAGACCTGGCAGATGCAGACATGGATCTCATAGCAGGCTTGGGTAGGATAAAGCATCGTTGCCATGATTTGGTAGTTATCCCTTTCTTTTCTAAACTACATTGGCAGCTCACGATCCCAGCATGTCAGAATGACATTCACTCTATATTACGCAGAGTATGTAAAAGTCTGTGTTTACATTGTGTCTCCTTTGCCCTTTTCAATTTTGCTTTATTTTTTTAGTTCTGTAATTTAAGCAGTACATATTTGGGAATGTTTTTTTCCATGCCTTGTTTAGCTTTATGGCTTGTTCTGGCTGAGGCATCCTTACATGATTTGATTTTACAAGAAATATAGGCTAGCATATATGTATGTAATTGTTCCATAGTGAACCAATCTGTCTGGAGCACTGAGGGAAGATACATATCAATACTTATTTTCATGCTATTTGCAAATAAAATTGCTAGAACTACAAATGATGCAAAGTATTAGGAACAGCAACAATAAGACTTGTGCTAGTTAGCAGGAAGCATAAAAGTAAGCCAGAGAAAGACTCATCAGAGTAATATTTTCATCAGAAACAGAATCTATTGTAACCAGGGGAGAGAAGCATGAGTAGGCAAAACTGACTATGCTTAGAGCCAGTATGCAGAAGGAGCTACAAATCACACACTGCTGAGTGAAATCTGAAAAGCCAAAGTCTGTTTTTTCTATCAGGAAAGTTTTGCTGTTGTGCCTGGGTGTTGGGCAGAAGGCGGACAGTGGTGTCTGCCAGGGGCTGCTGAAATGCCCTGCATCAAAAGCACAGAGTAGCCCATAGGAGAGGTTAAGTCATGTCCAGCTGCGGGTGACCTGCCACTTGGTCCTTATGCTGGTGGCAAGTGGTCCCTTGATACCAAAGTGTTGAAGGAAGCAGCACAAAGCCACTTAGATGGAGAGCAGGGACCCTTCATGGAGTAGCTGCTGAGCCTTTGCCATACAGAGAAATCTGAGAGGGTTTTGGTGTTTCGAAGTGGACCAGTGGAGAAAACAGCTGAGAGTTGAAGCTGATGCAGAGCAGGAAGCTCTGCTTAATAGAGGGTGCATTGCAGTGGTATCAGCAGTGTGGTGTCAGGGCTTCAAGTGCCGTATACGAGGGCTTATTTAAAGTGGCTATTGTAAAAGTCTTCAAGCCAGTTAATTACCAGATTTTGTTATGTCAGGAACTCTTTGAGTTAAAGCAGAAAGAAACTGTTCATGAATATGTTTCAGTTCTGTAGTTTAATGGGACAAATTAAAAAAAAAAAAAAAAAAGCTGGGGAGAAAGAAACTGATAAAATGATTTAGCTCATGGAAGAACTGAAAAAGCTGAAATTACATATTATGCCCCATCTACTCTTGCATATGCCATTGAAATGCTGGAGACTTAATTGGACTAATCTTCCATTGCAGTTATGCGTGAGCCTTAGGGAGTGCATGGGGTGCATATGGGCCAAAGCACCAGCCTATGAAAGCAGGATAAATTATCCAGCAGCATTTTTAAAAATAGTAGGTGTCCAGGTAAGAACAGCCAAGAGGCTTGACTTGCATTTGAAAAGCATTAAGGGCAAGTGAGAAATTTAATTTGATTTATTCATCCAGTGGACTTTAAGAGATATGAAAAAAGGGTAGAGGTGACTTCAGGCAAGAGAAAACTTTCAGTGGAAAACAAAAATCTATAGAGGACTTTAATGTAGACTCATTCCCTTCTTGCTTACATTGGCTTTGTTTCTCTGCAACTCCTTGTTTGCTGTGAGGTTACTGATAGACCATGCTACTGCAAGTGGATTCAGGCTTCAAAATTCTGTCTGGTCAGAACAAAAATCATATTGCATGCTGCATATTGATTCAAACTGCAGATATTGGAGCAAATGGGAGTCTCATGCTATCAGTATTCTTCAGACATCTACTTTACTTCCTTCCACTGTTTAGAACACCCTGAAATCACCAGCACATTTACTGAATTGAGGTTTAAAAGCATCTCAGGAACAGAAACGAATCACAGTTCTTAGCACTGCTGAAGGTTGGAAGAATTCTATTACCAAGGGTGTGCTTTCTGCATGCATTTGAGGCCTCTGAAATGACCCATCATGTATAAAAGTGTCCTAGTTTTTTTCACAAAGACAGTTTGTTAAGAATTAAACCTAACTCTTGGGAGAAAAAATGAGTTCAGCATACCAGAATACCCATCTCCTAATTTTTATCATGCTGCAAACTGAAATCCCAGACCTGCCTGTATATTATGAAACTTTCTCCATCTTGAAGAAAGCTTTTATTATGTAGTGCCTATAAGCACAATAATACCTCTGCATATTGAGACTATGCAGAGGATACAAAACCCCACCTGTTATATCTTTTCCTCTGTATTGCTGACAACTTCTTGGTTCTGATAAACATCTTGGTGCTTGGTTTTCCAGAAGTCCCCTAAGACGTAGAATCATAGAATATCTTGGGTTGGAAGGAAACTCACCCAGTTCAAACCCCCTGTCTTAGTCAGGATTGCCACCCACTAGATCCAGCCTTGAGCATCACCTGGGACGAGGCATCCACAGCTTCTCTGGGCTGCCTGTGCCTGTGTGTCACCAGTCTCTGAGTAAAGAATTTCCTCCTCACATCTAAGGTAAATCTCCTCTCTTTTAGTTTAGAACCATACCCTCTTGTCCTATCACTATAGACAGTGTAAAAAGTTGGTCTCCCTCCTGCTAATAAGCTCCTTTTCAATACTGAAAGGCTGCAGTGAGGTCTCCCTGGAGCCTTCTCTTCTCCAGGCTGAACAAGCCCAGCTCCTTCAAGCTATTTTCATAAGTAAGGCTCTTCAGCCCCCTGATCACATAAGTGTCCCTCTTCTGAACCCACTCCACCAGATCCATATCCCTCCTGTGCTGGGGGCCCCAGGCCTGGACACAGTATATCAGATGGGGCCTTACAAGGGCGGAGTAGAGGGGGACAATCAACTCCCTCTCCCTGCTGACCCCCCCTCAAGTCTGTTGGCCTTCTAGGCCATGGGAGTATACTGCTGACTCACCTTGAGGTTTTTGTCCATCAGAACCCCTAAGTCCTTCACCACAGGGCTGCTCTCAAATGAGTTCTCCCAGTCTGTACACATATCTGGGACTGCCCTGACACAGGTTTAGCACTTTGCACTGAGCCATACTGAACCTCATTAGGTTCACAACCATGGCACAGATGATAATTGTGTGTGGTATAGGGTCGGTTGCTGACATTTCACTTTTGTCGTTTCTGCCCCCTCTTTCCAGGGCTAGTTCCCTCCTTGATGGCCCGAGGGCTCTGCTCAGTCTGCCAGAGCCTGTCTGCCATGTGCCGAGCTCCCAGAGTTCAATTTGTGGTGTTTTTGCTGTGTTCTTTAAAGCGCTAGCTTGGCCTTTCTACTACATTTTCAATGGTTGGGATTAGCAAAGCTTGTAAGAACATAACAGACCTGTCAGGTCTACAAGTCCACTCGCCACCTCCACCCACTTACATATATTTTTAAATAGCTAATTAGGAGATAATGCCAGTGGAACCAAATACTGTTACAAGATAATGATCTCACACTGCTACAAAAATGTTAAGTGGGAATGTTTATTTTCAAAGGGAAGAAACACTGATCGTGTGCCTAATCCTATAATTCTTAAGCAAGTAAAATTCCTGTAGATTTCAGCAAAGCCTGAGGTGACAACATCCTATTACTGTGATAGTATTTCTGGATACCAAATGGCTGTAAGTGATGCCGTCATTTTCTCTAAATGATACTGGTGTAGTGTTGGAACAGATGTTTCCCTTACCTTTATTAGCCTGTTGTATCTTCTAACTTGGAGAACAAATTCTGCATGTGCTTCATTGCACCAGCTTAGATGATTTTTAGATGTGCTTTAGGAAGCACTGAGCTGTGGTTTGGATGAAGTTATGCTTATTTTTAACTTCCTGACAGCTCATAATGGCGATGCAAGCCTGTGTTGCCTCTGCTGGCTCCCTTTGGTACACTAAGGATTACCTAGGTTTAAATCAGAGGGCTTTTCCTCTATCCTGCAGACAGTTCAGAAGCAAAGCTGTCTTAAACTCACCTTTTAGGAATAAATCACCCCATCATTCTGGAGGGATGAAGGATTACACATGGACAACCGGCACAAGTCCATCAGCTGCTCTGGCATAACTATCCTGTGCCGCTCCTTCCATGTAAGAGATGAGCTACAATTTGGGGCAGCATGACCTCTCTGTCATGCTCATCCTGATGTCTGTGTTCCCATCACGGTGTTGGTGGGGGCTGCTCCGTGCAAATCTAGCTCTGGGTCTTCTGTGGCTCTGCAGTGAGGCAGTGCTTATGGCATGGGTTCATCTGCCTTCACTGCTTTTTTCCTCTGGCCTCCCTTTAGATTCAGTGTTGTCCTACAGGTGAACACTGCAGTGGGAACTTGAGGCAGGTGCAGAGCTGCTTTCAGAGAAAAACCTGTCAAAGAAAGTATGAAGATTTATCCTGGATCAGATCTACTTTCACGACTTGTTAGTTGCACTATGGGGAAGGTGACCAGTGGTTTTTAGAAATTACTGCTGCTTTCACAATTAATGAAGATTCATCATTCCATTAGATCATCTCTAACCTGCTGTAATTGTTCTGATTTTTATTTTTTACCTCGTTCTTCAGTTCATGTCTAAATACAAGGAGATGTTTATATTGCATACATTCAGCTTTAATTGGCCCTTAAAAGAAGGTGTTGATTAGAATCTTCTCAACATCAACAGCTCGCTCGCACAACATTCTCTAATTACTGTTTATTAATTTAGTTCAAGTGGCATAGTTGAAAGCCCTGCTCAGATGGGAGAAGTAAATTGTCACTGGTATTGAATATGTAAATTATGTGCCGGGTAAGTTTCCATGAAGAATGTTTAAAGTTAAATGCTACGCACATAAAGCCTTCTAGTTTCATATAACCCAATATGACAGCTTTGCAAGAATTGTCATGAAAATTTACCAGCCCTGGCAAAAAACTGCTTGCCTATCTTTTACTTTTTTTTCTATTAACATAATCATGATAATAATAGCAATTTATTTGCTAGTCAAAAAATAAATAAAAATCATTCACACCAGCTGGATGGAGGTTTGCAAGGCTGCCAGTTGAATGTGAACTATGCGTTGCAGTAGTATAGACATTCAGCAGCCTGGATTTGTTGCCCTAGTGCAGTGACCCTTCTTTCTCTTTAATTAGCTTATAAAGTCAGAATTTCTTAAACAAAGTACTCATTAAACATTGCCTTGTTATATTACTTTAAAATGCAATTAAAACTTTTAAGATTGCCGCAGAGTTTGCGTACTGTTGTCAGTGCCCATGTCACTCACTATCAATTTCCACCCACTTACATAGATCGGAGGCTTCCTGTTAAATATAGATGGCACTCCATAGCCTTTGTGTATAGAGTAGGCATGAAACAATGTACTGATGAGGATGATGTGACTGCGTCATATACCTGAAGGAAGAAGGGAACAGAGGGGAAGATATTCTCAAGGAAGGAGAACCTGGGAGTTTTCATTGTCCTTCACTCTGCACTTGTCTCTGTGTGTCCTTTTGCATGGGAGTAGCTGTGTGTTCCTGAGAACTGTGCTGCTTCAAATCTTCCCAAAGAAAGTTGCATGGAAGTACTTTGCAGTTATTGTATTATGCAACCGAAGCAATGAGACGAGACAGCACTCTAAAAGGAAAAGAAAAATATCCAGTGCCTGAATTGTGTGTGGGCCTTCACCCAGTCCTCACACTCTTGCTGGCTGCTGTTATCATGAGCGGCACTAATCAATTCCAGGAAATCTCCACACCAAGAAT
The DNA here is from genome assembly GCA_035772895.1 of Perdix hodgsoniae. NCBI lineage: Eukaryota > Metazoa > Chordata > Aves > Galliformes > Phasianidae > Perdix > Perdix hodgsoniae. The sequence continues at coordinate 3,797,233 of JAPSGF010000009.1, forward strand.
TATGTCACATGTGGTTACATCATTCTCTCTAACCTCTAGGGCTTCCTGTTGACATCTTTGGAGCTCTTCTACTACCAACTGGTATAAAAAGAAGTGCCAAACAGTATTTTTAGCCATTTGAGCCTGCCAAAAGGAATCCAAATGTCTCCATCTTGCTCCTTTCACCTGCTGGATCTCATCTTTGCTCTCAAAAACAAAGCAATGCTCTGTAGGTTTCCCCAGGTGTTTAAATAAAGGATGTCAGGAGAATGTGAGAGGGTTTTTGAGACAGAAGGTGCTAATGCCACTGCGAAATTTATTTATTTTTAATGCCTACCAGATTGCTAATCCAGCCTGTCAGTTGTGTAACTTCTGTTGTTGTAACTTCCACTACAGGAGGTTATCCTTTTTTTTTTTTTTTTTCTGTATTATTTCCTAGGAGATGCTATTTACAAATGTGAGTTATGTTTTGCTTCAGGGTTGACTTCCAAGTGCTGTTCTGTGGGGCATTTCCCCCTTCCTCCCTGCAGGGCCACCTTACAGGTGTGCAGGGGACAGCAATATGCTACTGCTTCTCCTGCCAAAGCCACTTTCCCAGCAGTTCAGTTGAAAGAGGCAAGGCTCAAACCTTATGCTGCAAGATTATTCCTTCTTGAAACCACTGCAATGTCTCTTGGTTTGAGTCTTGTTATTATTGTTATTATTTTCTGGTTTATATCTTCCTTTCATTTGAACAGTTTGATTTTTGTGGCTGTTTCTGTGTTTGTTCAATGCTGCAATAGATAACAACAACATGATTAAATTCCAGCTCTGACTGTTGCAACATAAGTGCTCTGCCTTCATTATCCTTGGTGCCTAAAACTATTTGATCTCTAATAAGTTTGCCTGCAAGTGTGCCTCATTTGCATGATGAGGCTAACTGGTGCAGCCTGGTTGCATATCGGTCTCTGATTTCAGTTTCTCTTCAATCAGATGCATCAAACAGAAGGAACTATTAGAATTGCCAGCAACTGTATTTTTTTGCTGTGAATCATGCCAGAATACTGGAAGTCTCAGACAGCCTTACTAGGCTGGACAAATCCACCAATAAAAAGCATGAGAGAAATTCTTCTCATGTAATGCCATTTACAAAGCAGGGCTGTGCTGGGGATTGCTGGTCTGCTGTGATGGCACAAGCTGTTAATACCAAATCCAACAGTTGGGCACCCTCCTTTGGTAAGCAACGCTTCTCATAGCTACTGGCCTGAATGAGGGACAGAGCCGTGTCACCTAGCAGAGACCTCTCCCTATGCCCATCACATCCAGGTCTGCCTTCAGCCTCTCTGAGGGTCAGACTCTGCCCTAGCTTGTGGCCACCCTGCCTGGGTGTTTAGACCCAGCTGACACTTATTTGGCTGCAGAGCCTTCTTGGGTTTCACTGCCCAAAGTTTGCAGGGAGAGAAAATACTTTTTCTTACTTCAAGCATTTGGGAACACAAACCTTTCTGTCTAAAATTGAAGCAGAAAAGAGCTAAATGCAAATAGATAATAGAGGTTCAATGGTCCTGAGATTCATGACGATAGCACTGAAAATGTTTCAGGTTGCCTGTTTCCTTTCTGGATCATGCTTAGGATAATCTGTGGTGGGTTCTACATAGTTTTCAGTATTATCTTAAGAAATGTGATTTGACCCCTTGCAACATCGTTTGCTTCTCCGATTACAGAATTATCTTCTTAAATGTTGTAATGTCAAAACCTGTATTTTCCTTTAAGACCGTTTTTAATTGAACTAATGATCTTTGTGAACAAAGAGATGTTTCTTAATGACTCAAATGAGTTCTAGATTGAGTCCTCATTTCACACATAAGCATGACTGCTTTCTTTTATTTTTGGGATAGGGCAGATACCAAGAAACCAAACGGTGCAGAGGCAAACAGAAGAACCCTGAGGATCCCATCAGCAGTGATTGCTTTGCACATGGACAGTATTTCTTCCCTAGCATATACTTCCAAGAATTTTTTAAAATGTCATTCATATATCATCTGCCCTAGCAGACAATAGTTGTTCCAGAGAAGCTGTTGCTCTCTATTAGGTCGATGATCGGTGAACTAAACATTTTCTACTTAGGCCTTCATATGATAAAAGCCTAAGAGCTTTGAAGGAGCCATTACAGACTATTGTCTAGAAGAAATATCCATTTGAAAATTCTGCAATTATGTACTTCTGTAATAGCGTGTAAAAGGAGCTCTGGACCCATTATGGGTTATTGAGTAAATAATGTATTTTTAAAAGTGTCTAAGTAATTTATATGATATCCTGTATTGGCAGCAAAGAGTGATTGTAGAATAAACATTGTGTCTTCCTTTTTAAAAAAATCTCATTTAAATCCCTAAATAGCAATTATAAAAAGAAATCCCTGATGCAGTTTCAGTTTTTCAATAGTAGTCAATAGGTAATGTCTCTGACTTTACTCCACCATTTTGCACTGAGCCAGTTTTCTCTGGTCTGGCATTTTTTGTGTGTTGATTGGATAAAAAAGGAGGTTTCATTATCAAATATAATACAGAGTCCAGAGGCCTCTGAGAGGTCAGACCCACAGTCATCAGACATGCCCATAATCAGTAGTAGCCACTCATCAGAAGAGCCAAGAGTCCAGAGAGAGAAGCCATGAAACTGTCAGTCCCTGTTTCAGAGAAAAATTGTGAGGAAATGTGATGTGTGAGATCACACATGAGACAAACCTCTAGTCTCCTGAGCAAGTTTGGTTTCTTAGTTTAATGTTTAGACATTCTGTAGAAAGGCACCATGTGAGATGGCCATTTCTGTGGATCCTCAGTGCTAATGCCTGCAACAGTCTTGATCCTTTCTAAGATATCCACAATAGCTTTGCTTCAGACCACTGCACTTTCAAGCACAGATGCAGGTCAAAGCAGATGTGAAAATATTGCAGTTCAAAATACCTATATTGCAACAACAGTACTAGAAAGCAAACTTCTGTTCCTATGTGTGGCGTAGTCCTTCATTTTATTTATCACATTACTATCTGCTGCAGCGGGGGGAGTTTATCTTCACATCTCCAAATACCTGTTAGGCCAACCAATTTGGAGCTGCCACATGGAGACTATAGTATTTATATATACTTAAAAATCATACAGTGATCCTTACCTGAGGGTACAAAGTAAAGCAGTTCTCTTCTTATGGTGATGCTGCAGCCTTAACTCTTTCATGCAACTTTCCCTGGCATAAGTTAGAGATGAAGTCACTTAATTTGTTGTTCTTGAATCTGTAGGTCAGACCTATAAGTGGTCTTGCTCAGAAAATACCCTAAAAATCCACAGGAAGCAGACATCTGTTAATAGGACTGCCAGGGGTTCTGATTTCCCTTTTTAGAGGCTGTGTAATACCTATCCCTGCTGTATTAATCCATGTGCATGTGCAGAACAGATCATGTGCTTCCCATAGCTATGCTGTTCAGTCACACCTCAAGAACATAGTCTTCAGATCTAAATTTTGAGTCATTGTATACGAAGTGTTTTCAATACTATGACCAGAAATGTGGCTTTTTGGCTGCCCTCTGAGGAGATTACAAGAGATAAGTATCTGTAGCAAGGCCACCAACAGATGAGATTCTCTTTTCTAATGTATTTGGAAAGAAAAAAAAATAGGAAAGAAAGAATAAATGCAAGGATGCCAAATTACACACAGCTCAAAAGACATAAATGAAAGGGAGTGCCTTAATGAAGAGACAGTACGGTAGCAGTAAGAGAAAAGATGAAGTGAAAAAATGGTGAAGGGGAGATAATAAAGCCAGAAATTAATTGAGAAGAAACAAGGTGAAAGATATAAATGCATTTAAGTTGTATTTGAGCACGATGTCTCAGAAAGAAGTCAGTTTCTTACTATTCAGCTGTATTTGTCACTTAGGAAGTGTTGGGATAATTGACTAAAGAGGTGATGAAGCCTTCATCAACTGAGGATTTCAGTGACAAAGTAGTCAAAAACATGGGTAATGCTGTCAGTTATTGAACCTTCTATGATTTCTTCCAGATCCATTTTCTACAACCTTACCATCCCAAAGAATGTATGAAACTAGGAATGAGAGTAGTACCTCAGTTTTGTGATTATGGGAGACTTCTTTCTGGCTCTGTTACCTCCTGGCTGAAGTTCTGCAAGGTCTCACAGAGTAAATACAGCGTATACTTTGAGATGAGGAAGATGAACATACAGGGTAAACCAAGAAAAGTAACTGGTTCATCCAAAGACATTTTCTTCTGAGATATGGGCTGAAGGCCACACCCCTTACACCTTCCTACTCATACTGAGGATCCCTATTCTGCAACAAATACATAATTGGCTTTGATACAAAATCAGAGTCATCATAACAAGGGACATGAGACAAAAGATCCTGGGGCTCTTCTTGGAAGAAGAGAGTTATGAACTTCTATGATATGCTTTTATCAAAGCTAAATAATTCTACGTTTTCAAAGAAAATTTCTCATAGTTTTAGCCAAAATCATTCTTTACTTCCTCTGCTGGCTTCTCTTGAATGGTGGGTGAAGAGAGGTCACAGGTATGAAGTGGTCCGGAATTCTTCCAGGCTGCTGATTATTGATATGCAAACCAAGAGTCACCACTGCAGACTAAAACAAAATGTGGGTCTGGGCAGGTATCATTTTAGGATGTAAGAAAATTAATTATACCATTTTGTTTATCTTTTTCAGGGCTTGCTGGGAGGACTGACCAAACCTCAATGTGATAACATCAGTGCTCCTCACCTGAAAGTGGGAAGCTTGGATTGCTCTACTATTGCCATAAGAAGGCACAGACTTTGGAAGCAGCAACTCGTTCCTCTTACAGATATGCAGTATATTCTCCTTTTTTCCATTCTGTACCATTGAGCATGAAGATGGTAATTGGAGGAAACTTTTGTTTGTTTGTCTTTCTGTTTTGTTTTTCCCTGACTTTATTTTTGAGATACTGATTTCATTATTTGAGGGTGTGTATAAGATTCTGGAAGCACATTTTACATCTGCTGTACTGTGAGATCTTTGGAATGGTATTGACTCATTCATTGGCACCTGAGAGAGGTTTTGGGAATTCAGCAAGCTTTCAACAATCTAGTTTGAGAGATTATACAGAATTATGGCTCACTCAGGTTCGTCCTAATATTATTAGATTTCCACCATTTCTAATTGCATAAACATATGCAGCCAAGTATACAGATGGGGACTGGGAAGATGTACAAGGACACTGAGAGTCTGTAGTCAGCTAATTGGTGGACTAAGTAATAGGGCACTTGGAAAGATTGATCTTTTTTTTTTTTTTTTTTCAGAGCATTTCAAGAGAAAATTCTGTCCCTATTAAAACTGTAGCAATCGAGAGAAGAAAGATTTTAGCAGTAGATTTTTTTGGAAATGGAGAAAGAGATGAGCATAAAAATGTGATGCAGAATAAATCCAAGGTGAAGTATGTTGTTATGGGCAAGATCTGCTATTTTAGCCATAGGAAGAAAGAGTGTCTCAAAAACATAGAACAACTGGCTTGATCCATATGGTACCATCAGAAATCTTTTGATCAGGGCTGAATACAACAGCTTCAAATATTGTCTGGGTAAATGAGAAGTCATTTTGTATTAACACTGTTACTGGTAGCAAATAATATTTTCAGAAATATTTTATATTTTCTTTTGGAAAATAAATGTTTTTGCTAGGGCTAGGAAAGGTCTTGGGCCACAAGTTCCATTTCTGGTCAAATGTTACCATCTGAGCTACTCAGATTTGAATACCTTCACATAAAGTAATACTGCTGTCCATTCTTGTTCAGGAAATGCTGCTGTTGGCTTATTCCCTACCGTCACAGCAGAAGGGGACAGGAGGGAAAAGTCTTTGCTCAGTTTTTTGTTATGAACCATCTTCATCCATGATATGGCGTCTGCACTATGGAATTCCCCCTGAATGAAAGGGAATGACAATGTCTTCACCTCCTGAAGACAGGACACAGCTCTCAGACTGAATTAGCTGCAGCTGGATAGCTTTTTGAAATATCCACAATTATCAGACCTGGAAGATTTTTCCATCATGCTGGCCTAGGCTAGGCATTTGGTGGGTGAGTAAACTATGATTTGTTTTGGTTCTCCTTATTAAATAAGTGTAGAATATGCCAAACTAGCTGATCACATATTTGGACCTGGGCTTCTCACAAAAGTTCTCACAAAACCCTCTCAAATGTCTGAATATTTACTAAGTAGATCATGAAATATTTTCCAACAGCAAAAATGCAAATACAAAAATACAATAGAGTAATCATTTTGGGATGTAGCTATGTGCTAATGACTTTATTTTCTTATTCTTCCTGTTTAGGCAGTATCATGCAAACTGACCACATCACTGTAGTAAAATTGCTGATTAGCCTTTTGACTCTGACAATTGGGACTTCTCTTAACACCACTTGGTAATGCAAAAAACCATTAGTAGTTAATACTGGGACACCCCATCTCTAGATTTCAAAAGGTTAATGAAAAATCAAGTATCTTGCTTTTACTGGAAAACTTGGAAACCTTCCCACCAAACATTTCATTTTTTGTGATAAATAAGCCAGACCGCTTCAGCTGAGAAAGACGGGTTTTTGCTAATGTGTACAGCTGTTAATTGAAAAAGATTCTGTTATGCCTGTTCTTCTGGACATAGATAAAAGAGAGATTTGTTGGTGAACTTTAGTTGGTCCTGAACACCCCTTTGTCCAAATACACTGCTCAATAATAACGCTTTGTTCTGTCTGTAACAGCCATGGAAGGATTTTGAGTAGAATACTCATTTTCTTTAAGTCATATCTGCCAGTGATCATTCTTGGCTTAAGATCAGCTGCCATTTATGTGTTTTATGAAAATATAACACCAGTTTTATGCTCAAAACTATTCTTTTTTAGGTAAAAGCTTCAGCACAAACTGGTTCTCCATATGTACCATAAATGCTATTTATCACAGGTTTTGGTCTTTAAAACAGAAAGATAATGTTAAAACATTTTCATTACCCTTTCCTTACAGCTATCATTCACAAACCATCTTTTATAATTATGGTACTAGGACATTTACATAACTGGGAAAAAGGTCCTTAAACTACATTTCTATTATGTTTGGCACTTGTGTGAAAGGATATTATATTCATGTGCATTAGAGATTGCTTATAAAAGATCAAGACAATAATAGCAGATCAGACGATAAAGGTTCCCTTTTCTCCTCCCAGACAGGCTGTCTCTGACAGAAGAATACAGTTCATCAAAAGTGTCTGCAGGTTGTCAAACTCAGTGAGATTTGGGGACACTCGGAGGCTGTCATGGCCAACAAGAAGATTTTCTGTAGGGTTCTGCCATCATTCACCCTCAGGAAATAATCACTCACTACATTCTGCATGCTCTCATGATAGAGCTCTATTTGAGAGAAAAGAGCCATTTTATCAAAGGACAATATATCCCTTCTCTTGGTCCATGCAGCTTCCATTATCAGACCATAATAAATCATATTTATGTTCTCAGTTAATAAGACTGATTACAATGCAGGTTACAGGCATGGGAAAAGCAAAGCAGGTGAAAAGATGTTTTAATGAAAATATGATAAGCAAACAGCTTCTTGTGAACATTTCAGGCTGTTATTTGTAATGATCACAGGCAATTTTTGATACATCTTCTTTAGCAATGGTTTAAGCTGCATAAATTGGCTTGCCACTTTATACGTCGAAATAGGAAGAATCCCAGTGTCCTTCTTATGTTGTCTAGAATCATTATATACATTATAAGCATAAAATGAGTTTAATGTATGTGCTTTGAAAAGAAGGGGAAAACAGAAAATCAGGGAGGACTGATTTTAATGCTGCTCAAAATGATTTTGAAATTTTCTGCTCATCTTTGTTACTAACGGTGCATTTTCCATGAAATTTAGGAATGACATGTGGTGCTTTCATCTCCTTAAAATTAATATACTTCTCTTTCTGTTTTTCTCAATTTCTTCAAAGATCTTTTTAGAACACTGTGCAAAGAGACAGAGAGAAAATTCTCCACTCGATGTGTGAACATATCTGTTATTAATGCTGGGGGGAGTTAAGTGTGTGCTTCTAGAGGAAAATATACCCCTGCACTAAATATTGAAATAAACCGTATTAAAGAGGTGCAAGGATATTTAGCTGCAGCACACCAGATGCATTCAAGGGCCAAATTCCTTAGAATCTTTTAAAGTGATTAAGATCTCTTCTGTTAAGAGTTCTGCAGTGATTTCAGAGTATAACTGTACATAAATAGCCGATGAAATGTCCTGCTCTTGTCTTTTGAAAATCTTTCTTTTATGTTTTATTGTTGTTTTCTTTTTACTGTTGTAGTCATTTGGTTTATGTTGAGCATCATATTTTCAAGACAAAGTTAAAAATTTAAAGAATAATTTCCTCCTGCTAGCACGTAATGCTGACTAAGTGTTTCAAAATCTACAGCACTTGCAGAATGCAAGCATTATGCTTATAATTTATAATTTATATAATGATTCTAGACAATATAAGAAGGACACTGGGATTCTTCCTATTTTGATATATAAAGTGGCGAGTAAATGCAGAAGTCTCCATGGTGTTGTGTGCCTGCAGGAAATGTTCTGGTCACTGATACTTCTAAAACTCTCTTAAACAAATGTTAAAGCTTTGTAATGGACCTGGCAATGGAGAATGACCATGAAATTCCCTTAACCCTTTTAGGGCACTTGAGCAGGAGAAGGGATCACACAAGAAACAATAAACTGCTCTTCAAAGGCAGTATCCTGAAATGACAACAGACGTAGATAATGCACTTCATGATGGAACTGCTTGATACAGAGAAAAACATGTTGTAACTGCCTGCAGTGTGAAAGGGGTTTAAAAATGCTGCTTGCCAACTCCACAAAAAACAGAGCTGCTATTTCAGTTAAAGGCCAGTGGATTGTATTTTTCATGTCAGTTTTGACTAACCTCAAACATCACTGTTATGACAGACTGTCATCCAACCAAACCAGCACTATGGTGCCATTCAGGCAAGAAGGAAGAAAGCAAACACAAAGGAAACTTAGAAGTCCAAATTGTAAGAGGGGGTGTCTGCGAATGCACTTTTGTGCAGTGATACTGATTACTGAAAACGAAACACTTAAAAGAAAATAAACCCTAAAAAGTGCTTTCTGAGCCATTGGTGTTTTTTTGCCTGCCCATTTCTCTTTGTTCTGTTTCATGACATCAGCCTCAGTAGTTGAAAGGATATTCTGGGCCAGATGTCAATCACTATGTCTAACATAAACAAAAATAGCTAAAAAGACATGCCAGCATCTTCCTTTTGTTTTCCCATTAGCTCCATTTTTCTTTTCAGAGGCTGACAAAAAATTACTGCCTCCGAGTGAATTCAGTAATGTCACTATATATCTAATATCTAGGAGACCTTTTGTTTTAGCTTTACTGGGCTTAACCACAAAAGACACTTGACATTGACAAAGAGTCTGTCAAATACACAATGATCAGTGCAGTGAAATCTCTCATGACAGAAGGGCACTATTCTGCACCCCCAGCCTGCAGCAGCCTGTCTGAGCAAAATGTGCTGGAGCACATGCAGCAGCTGAACCATTGCAGAGCAGGCCATAAGCTGAGATGTGTCTTGTTTAAAGTGTCATAGTATATTAGTGTAATTAAAACCGCCAAAAGAATAGAAAAGATAGATGGAAATGTTACATTACTTGTTTCTAGAGATTAACCTCCAGCCAGAACTGAAATACAGAGACACATTTTGCATGTCTTAGAGCTCTGATATGGAAGAAAACAAGCCTGAGAGTATGTCTCTTGAAGTGTGAGACATGAAGTCATAGTTCCTGTATTTACACAATAAAGCAGAAATAGCATTTCAGACAGGCACGCTGTTTTCTCTCTGATTACAGCTCCCGTTGTGGCTGTACTCTGCAAAGCAGCTGTATCATCTCTCAGCTACTTCCCTTTTATTCTCTCTGCCTTCATGCTTGGAAAGTCTTGAGGACCCTTGGGCCCATGAATGTGCTGGTTGTCAATGCCTTCTGCTCCCTAGGCATCTGCCAGTGTTGTGTCGGCCCAGCCTGGAGGCAGAGCACCCTGTCCATACTGGTGACTGCAGAAGCCAGAGCTCAGCTCCAGACTCAGCAACACCCAGCTAGGAAGATGTTTGAAGAACGGCTTCAATCTGACCTTTATATACCAGGCTACATGCTTGCCTCTCTGTTGAGTCCATAGATAAAACTGTATGGCTTTCTGAAATTGACCTTGAAAATTATGCTCCTGGCACTGTATGTTTTCCTTCCCATGCATCATTACCTGTGATAACTATTGAAGCCTAACTAGTTATGATCTCTGTTTCTAACCATGACACGAGTTATATCTGGTGGTGAAAAATTTTTGGAGTTTTTATGGACCTGTATAGGCTGAATCTTAATTTATCCAGAATCTGAAGAGGACCTGATCTGGCTTCAGCAGTTCTGAAACACTACAAAAGCAGCATGGCTTTCTTCTAATGTAAGTCTTACATGCAAGGAGAAGATGCATTAATCAGGTAGGTCTCATGTTCATTTCTTCCACTATAAATGAACTTCAAGGCCTTGCCCCATTAGTTGATCAGTTTGAAGTCAAGAGATGTTAAATATAGGCCTTACATTTTAGGTTTCCTCATATGTCCTCTATTTCCCAGCTTTGAATATCAGTTAATGACTTCTCCATATAGCACTTCTCTTGAATTTCTGGTCAGAGGCTGTGAATGTGCGCTGTTAGTCAAAAATATGTTATCTGCATTTAGTGTTGGCTTCTGGAGCCCTCACCACCAAGTTACCTTGCAGTCGCATCTCTCCTCACATGATTTTCTGAGTACTGCCAGGAGAAGAATGGAAAATAACTATGAAATAAAAGCAGATTCTGCTCCCATTACAGGCAATGAAAACTCTGCTTTTACTTCTACTTACTCGTAATAGTGGGGGGAAAAAATGAAGTGGAAACAAGCACAACAAAACACCTCTGCCAGCTATCTATAAGCTAACCAAGGCTTCCACTAATGAGGTGGTCTGGCATTTTGAGAAAGACAGGTTTTTCCAGAAGTGGAAAAACTATGCTATTTTTTTTCTTTCAACTCTGAGAGCATAGTGAGAGAGTAAGAAATCGTATTTCAAAAAGCAAACTTTTAATGCTGTCTGTATTATTTAATACTTACAGACACCAGTATAGTCTTGTCAGTTACATGTTTTTGCATATTTGTTTGTTAGATTACTAAGTACTTTCCTAAAAACTAGTTATTTGCTGTATTTACAGATTCATCTCAGTGACTGAGAAGTTCCTGAGGATGTTATTACTTTCAAGTCAGATTAACAGAATAATTTCCAGGTAAGCTATTCTAGAAGATAATTCGATACCTTGAACAATTGCATTGTCTATTAAACAGAGCAGTACTGTTTGTAGAAAAGATAATAATCTAGATCACAAGATAGCATCAGATTTTGTATTACGATCTCCAGATGTCTTAATGCACCCACGATTGGTTCAAGTCTAATCTGCATGGCAGAAATGTGAGTTCCAGTTTCCTTTTCTCTGAGACTGTGTGGGGAAACTCTGTCTCCCCAGGGACTACAGAGGACAGGCTGCCATGGTTTGGTTGTGCTTTGGCAAGAGTATTCACCACAGCTGCTCCTGGAGTACCCAGTGATATCAAGCACAGAAGAGAAAGCTTTCACCTTTACTCAGACATTGTGGTGTTCAGGCCTTTCTAATATATATCCATCAGAGCTGGCTGTATGTTTTCCTGAAGACCACAGATGTCCAGGAGGTTCTGATGACTCACATCTATCTCTGAGCTTGACACGGTGTTAGCTTCATTGCCTATTTTAGGTAGATGGTGGTACAGGTAGACAGTGGTGGCTAATGATGCAGATCTGTGAGTGCAATTACTTTTTCATTTCAGCTTAGTTTGTCCAGAAAGTAAGAAAGAGAACTAAAGCAGGACAAGTGTCTTGACATGACACCACAACGCAAAAACGGCTCACAGCTATGTTTTCTTCATGGAAATTTGTACAAAAATTGACAGCTGGGGACTTTGTGAGTTTCTGTCTGGAGTCAAAAATTCAGTGTAAATGCACAAAAGAGTGTGAGGAGAGAGCATTTCAGCTCCTTCAACTCTGTGCACAAAACCTCTCAGGGCTTCAGATAGGATTTTAGTATTTCTCACAGTCTTCAAATGTTGTGCTGTGTTAGGATGTGCTTATACATAATTTTGTAATTGAAATGGCATGTTTACTGTTCCATTTCATGCTTGATTGTGTTTTTTAAACACCTTTACTCATGCTGCTAGAAGTGGGATTATAATTAAAATGTCCTGTTGAACACCTTGTTCAGTTCAATGAAGGCATAATAGAAGTATAAATACTTGTTCTCATTGACTCTATGATGTCAGCACAACAAATGCAGTACATGTCAGGAAACTAATCTCTTTTTTACCAAGGCATCTGTAAAGAGGGAAGGGGAAACAGAATCTGTGGCCAGGCAAAGTGGGGATTTCTCTACAGGATAGGAAAATTTTAGAGATACAGTTAACCTCTTAGGTACATTGAACCTGAAGTTCCAAGAGGCTTTCTGAGTGTTGGCAGACATACTAAAGGAGTTAAAGGCAACAATATTATCCTTACAAAAAGTCTTTTCTCTAAAGATTTCAAAGTATTTTCCAAGCATTAGTAAGTCAAGCTTTAATAAGCAGGTTCATGTTATTATAATACCTGTGGTATATGTATGTTAACTAGGGCATGGAATGTTTGAGTGATTAGCCATTTACTGGCGAAAATTAGACAGGAATTTGTTTCTCTATTCACAGTCCCTTGGCCTAAACACTAGGCAGTACTTTCTACAGTAGTTATTAGGAAAAGCTGAGTTTGGTTGTAAGGTGTGAAAGAGTAATATACTTCTTAGTGTTTCTGTTTCTTTAAGATGCGTATAGTTATGCAGACTTCATGTCTTTGTGGTAGGATTGAATTACAACACGGAGTTCAAAATGTTTATAGTTCAAAGTCCAGTGGTTACAGCACTTCAGCATGGCAATAATGGTTTAATTTTCTTATACTCTTAGTTACCACTAGTGAAGAGATTCCTACCAATGCTGGCAGGCAATTGTTCAGTCTAATGGAGCTTCATATAACTTTACAGCTTGAAAGTCTGAGTAAGTAGGAAAATTTCAATATTTAGTCTTATGTTTGATGCTTAGTTGGGCAATTACTCAATACTTTGGCTAATACTCTTCCTCTGAAAAGACAGGGAAAATAATATCTGTGTTCATTGTGCTCTTCAATTGCTGTAATAGTGTTTTTAATATACTAGATACTAGGTTTTACACTGTACTTACACCATGAAACTTTATGTTCATGTCCTTTCACTGACTGAAAGAGGGCTCTCAAAATCAATCCCAACATGTATAACATTTCTATGCCAGAGCAGGACTCACCAGTCAGTGGCTGCCTTACAGGGAAATGTACATGAAGCAGGTAAATAAGCAGACCCAGGGGGTGTGCAAATTGCCTTCTGTGCCCGGTTGCAGTTCCATCAACTATAAGCTCAGCAGATGTTCATTTCCTCTTAAGAAAAGCCATGAGAAAGTAACAGAGTGGGAGGTTTTCTTTCTGGGACAAAGGAAGAAGATGGTACATAGGACAGACCAACCCAGTGCTCAGAAAGATTCACTGGGATAAGTCTACTGAACATGCAAGACAGAATGTATAAGAATGTTTTTGTCAGATGGGATTGCCACAAAATTTAGTGGATTTCTTTGACTGTCTCATTATAAGTACAGGTGCAGCTCTACACACCCACACGTGCTGTGTTTATTTTAGTGTGTGATCACATAAATGTCTGCAGGTGTGAAAGTGAAGAGATAGCTGTGCTGAGGCATGAATATGGAGTTCCACATCTGTATTTACTGCCTTTTTCACGCAATGAACTAGTGCAGTCTGTGGGTTCTCTTCCCACCTCCTACATTGAAGGAAATTCAGTTCTGGTAAATACATTTAATGGATGGATGTCGAGGTATAGAATCAAAATACATGAAGGTGAAGGAGTATGGAACAGCCATCAGTTCACTGCATCGCACATATATATACAACATTAGAAGAAGACTAATTTCAGATAAAGAAGGTCACGTCAGGTTAATATACAGTCATAAACCCATAAAACTGGAATTTAATGTGCCTTTTGAGGCATCTAAAACTTCTTTTGGCCTTCAGTACAGTGGCTGGTTTCTCTGTTCTGGCACACACAGAGATGTTTCATTGCGTATAGTACTGTCATATAGTCTGTAATACGTGGGGTACAAATCATGGCTACTGCAAAAACCTTTGAATTCACTGATTTGTGTGCATGTAAAAATCTCAGTTGTGGTATTGCATTATGCAGCTGTTGCATTAAATATTCATCTGATGCTAACTGTCCGGTTACCAAGGCCCTCCTCAGTGTCAAAAATAGAAAACAGCTAAAAGATATTAACTGGGGACAGTATTTTGTATATAATGGTTGCCTGCAGAGGCTTAATGCTCTGAAAGTTTCACACTTTTTGTACAGCCTTCAGTGATAACTCTGTTTTTCAAAGAGAAAAATAAACCTTCCAAAGTTCCTTTGAACATTTCTGCAGTCTTTCATAGTGTTAGCTGTGAAAGTTATGGTGTCACGTTCTTAATAAGGAAGTATGGGAACAGAGTTTTAGTAGTCTCTTCTGCTTTCTTTATGAAAACTTATCTCAGGATGCTTTGGGATTATTTGGCAATAACTTCCTTTTGCCCCATGATTCCACAGGGATCTTCTCTGTTATCTTCTGTTCACTGTTTTCATTTGAAGATATTTTGGAGAAAACATGGAACTCGACAGCATTTAGGAAAACCCTGTTTATGCCTCTGAATGGCTAAAGACAGGGATAGAGTTTTTCTGTGAGGAACCACATTGCTCAAAATTCAATTCAGCAAAATTTTTTTAAATAGTGCTGCAAAGAAGGAGAAAAAATAGGACAAATTTTTGTTTCTGATGTGAATGACTCTGCTTTGTCTAGAAGAACCACAGCTACCATCTGTGACTCGTGATAGCGACTGTGCTTCTATGCTATGGAGAAAGGGACAGAAGTAGCTAGAGCAGTAGAAGAAATAACAGTGTGTTAACAAAGACTTTAGCTGAGGCAAATTTACTTCCCTGAGAATTAGCCGGGGTATCTCTCCATGACACACTTACTTTAGAATCACAGCATGTTGCAGTTATTAGACTCTGGCAGGCTCCTAGGTAGGAACCGTGTCCAAGAGCCTTTATTTCATCTGCTCCAATTGAGAAGAGTGTGGCAGTTTCTTTTGGTTGAGCCTTGCTATAACGATCTGAGCTTTAGTCACCGTGAGGCTTGCACACTGCAAAGCATTCAGCTGGCGTTACAACCAGAGACAACTGAGCTCCAAAAGTGAGTGCAGACTGTGTCTATCTACTTATTAAGTGACGGGTCATGTGGAGTGCCCATTACCCAGTAATTGGTGCTAGCTGCCAGTTAGCATTCAGTGGGACTTAGCGCATTTGTATAGCCCTTACAGACCAGAGTGGCCTGAGATTGTTCTTTCTTTATTTGCTGCAATTGTAATCAGACGGTGTCTCTCTGCTTCAGATCTACCAAATTCAAACTAAAGGGCACAGGGGAGTGTGGGATCTCCCTAGAGAGTTCAGCCAGAGGGATGCCTGGGTCTCAGGGCTCTGTGGTACCCAAGTGCTTTCCTTGGTTTGCAGATTCCTTCCCTGCACCACAGGAGAGGGAAAGGATGGAATCTGTGGTAGGCGACACGGTGCTTACCCAGTCATGCACAGCTCTAAGCAAGTCTTTAAAGATGAGACCCTTGTGTGTTTTCTGGCCTCGTGCAGCCCACGGGCAGCACTCAGATGAAGAGTTCAGACACAAAGATGGAGAATTCTTTCCAGGAGGGACTGCGTAGGCAGACACACACACACATCTCGCTGTGTAAGGTACATGCTCTTGCAGCTTTGGTTTGGAGAACCCTTTTGTTCTCGGGCTGCCAACTGCGGTCACTGCTCTGAATTGCAGCAGGCTGTGGGGGAGCGAGTAGGAAAGTGCATGCCGTCCTGTGGGTCAGCACCGGGTGCGTTGACTTCGGCACACACGGAAGCAGGATGGGGCTCTTTTCACATCAATCCTACCCGCAGTATCAGTTCTTTTTTAATTATAAGGCAGAGCGTCACTAGGTTAGCAAGGTGGTGATTGAGGGCATGCGAACGGCGTGCTGTCTGCAATCCCGCGGTCGCGGACCCCCGCTCTGCGCCGCGCCGGCCGCGGCAGCCCTGCGCCTGGCAGCAGCGGGCGCGCTTCGCCGGGTTGCCCGGGAGGTGGCGCCCTTGATCGCAGAGTGAGGGGCGGGAGGGCGGGCCCGGGAAACACATCCCCCCCCCCCCCCCCCCCCCCCCCCCCCCCCCCCCCTCCGTAATTTAGGAAGTATTATAGCCGAAGTGTTTTCAACTGATTATTATGCATGAGTAAAAATTCCATGAATGTGTAACATTTTCGCCTGTATTTCCCTCTTTTATAACATCATTTAAATTCCTCATTAATAATTTAGAAATGTTCTGGATTTTAATCACTTTTCTCATCACAGCCACCTCCGCGGCGGAGCGCTGCCCGTTACCTGAAGGTGACATGGAGGCAGCGCTGCCTCACAGGCGCTGCCCGGCCCCGCTTCTGCCCGGCCCAGGGGCCCGCGCTCCTTCCTTAGGCAGACCAGTGTGCAAACACCGAGGTCTGAGCAGGTCGCTGTTCATAAAAATTGCAGAAAAAAAATCAGGATTTTTTGTTGTTGCATATGAGTTTAATTATGGTGGTATTTGTTTGATAGCTTGTTACTGTAAATAAAAGAGATAAAAGCAGCCCTTCACTCGAGTAGCTCTAGAGCTGTGAAATATGTACCTAATTAAAACTATTGGTGTAAGAGGCTAATAAAGTACATGTGCCTACTAGATGTCTTATTCTAATGAATCTCGGCTAATTTGCTTTGAGTGATGAATTTCGGTGTTAGTAGTAAGGGCTGAATAATGATGGTATTTTTCACGAGGTGCGGGGACTGGTGGAGGACCGTGGGGGCTCAGGGAGAGGCAGGGAGAGCCCTGGGTGTGGGGCTGGCATCGTGCTGCAGAGCAGCCTGGAGGCTGCCAGCGCCCAGCCCAGGCCTCGGAGGGCTCCGAGTGGTGGCACAGGAGTGCTGGTGAGTGCCATCCTTCCATCCTCCTCTTTTTTCTGCCGGCGCTGGTGAGGAACGGGCTGTGGCATGCTTCTCCAGACTCCCAAACCAAGCGCAGATGGGTTATCTAAAGCATTTCAGATGGAGCTTTGGTCTTGTGCCAGCAGCTAATCAAAGTCTTAATTCTGGAAAAGACAAAGGCCAGGCTTTCCAACCTTCCTCCCTCTGGTTTCTCACAGAGATGTGGCACTTCTCAAACCCTTCTTGCCCTGTGCACTGCCTGCATCATTCAGGCTGTGGGGCTGTCTGTGGGCAGCAGGCAGCTGGCACCAGTCTAGTGGGTGATGTCCATGAATGTGTGGGCCACGTCATGTGGGCCTGCGGGCACCTTGTCCTGAGTACACCACAACAAAGTCAGACAAGAGCAGTGTGCGTTGACAGCCCCGGCCCTGAGACTGCCATTGGACTTGTTTGCAGAAAGAGAGAAGCTGAGATAATAATAAAGGGGCTGGTTAAGCAGAGAAAAAGCCTGCAGAGTAGCACATATTTTTATTGCTTTTCTGCAGTACAGCAGAGAAAACATCCCAAGGCTAAATGTCTATTGTAGTCCCCAGTGGTGAGTATTTAAACACTCACACGTGTGCACGTTCTCGCAGCTCCTTTCACTTGTGACACGGTGGGAGGGTGGTGGGGCTGCCATTCCAGTATGCCCAACTTTAACCCAGGGCTGGTGCAAGTCTGCAGGGCCCCAACCTCGTATCTCCTTGCAGCATGTGCCATACAAGGGCTGTATTTATAACTAAGCAATCTGGGCCATGCTGTCTACGCTGGAGTTAGACCTGATGAGTTGAAGTTACTTGCTGAAAGTGTGTGATAGTTGCAGCTGTTGAAAGCACTCTGGCAATTTCTGATATGCACATGAGTTTGGGTGCTTTTTTTCCATGATAGCTACATCTGCAGTTTTTCTACAGAATGAAATTTTCACTACAGCTAATATTAGCTGGATAGACAGGTGGAGCTTGTTATTTTTCTCACAGAACCTACCTTTTCAGAAGGAAGAGATTGTGTTTCATGGTTGTACAGTCTAATAGTGTGGTTGATTGAGAGTAAGATTGAGGAGAACTAGACACTCACTCTTTGACCTTAGGAAATTCTCTTTGTCATTCCAGAAAGTTGGTTTCTCTGTTGATAAAAACACAGTAATAGCTAAATCAAAGAAGGCAGTCATCAATATCCAGAAGTTGCATCAGAATTTCAGTTGGAATTGTTGAATATTGTCACAGAAGCGGAGTCTGTTGTGCTTTCTCAAAGACTTGCAAGAATTTTCTTCTACTGATAGAATTCTTTCCATGTTGCTTAATCAGTGATCATTTTAATATATTTTGCTGCCTCTCAGTTACGTCTCAAATATTTGGGTCTGTGCAATTTTCATGGTTTCATATCTTGTTTCTTTCTGTATAAAATGTGTGTTGTGAGCTTGAGGGAACACTTCCTTTCGACTTCTTTGTAATTACCAGAAATAGTTTAAACCTGTTAAAACATTCTGGCCATCAGCATGGTAAACCTCATTACTCCACAGCAGACTTTCCTGTGCATTGTGTTTACCTGCTGATAACGTTTCTAATAAGAAGTCAAACACCAGTGAAATGAGGGAGGTGCTTGCACTGTTGAGTCTGGTGTGACTTTGCGTAATAAAAACATAAAAGAACAAATGACAGTCTTGTATAACCAAGACAGAGAGAAAGAAACATAGTTAACTTGTTTCTGCTGGCTTTTCTTCTTGGAAAATAAAGCCTGTTTTCTGGACAGGCTTTATTAACACTGTGATCTTATATGGGGCAAGCAAGGATTCCTGTGCCTGTGCAAATTTTTTTATTTCACTGTGATACCACCAAGAGACCACTGCATAGACGGCTACCCTGTTTTAGAGGACAGTATATTAGGGCCCACACTGAGGCCTGGATGTTAGGTACTCTGAACTAGAGTTACACATATTATAAAAGCTTAAGAGCTAAACTGAGTTACTATAACAAAGCCTGAGGCTACAAGGAAGCTTTCCACCCAAAGGACATCTCCTAAATGTTGCTAGCAGATGGCTCTCCTATCCCACAGGCTGGGGATATGCTGACTTTGCACTCTTGGTATTACTTGTCCTCACATCATAGGACTTGCGATTTTTGATTTTTTAATGAGCTTGATCTGATAAGCTAAGATAAACAGACTTTAAAAAAAAATTTAAAATGTAAAGATAATTTGTAATTCTGTTGTTGAGATTCACAGGCATGGTTAATGTAATTTCCTTTTTCCATTGGCACTTAAGCAAAATCTGGCCTATATTTAATTTTTCTGTTGGTAGATAGGGAGAAGGCTAATCACAAGAGACCAGTAGTGCTATTTGAATGACACGTCCTGCAATCTGTTTTTGAATGATCAGCTAATGCTTCAGTAGTATCATCTCTTTTTCTGTACCCTGCATTTATTCACTAGCTTTATTCTACTTTTTTGCACTTTTACCTCACCCTTCTCCATGATGCCAGATACCTTGCAATAGGTAGTCCCATTTCAGAGATTCCCTGCTCACTGAACATCTGTCTGATGAAGTCTGTCTGCTTTTGCACAACTGGAGCAATGCTATGCTGCTGCTTAGATGAGTGTATGAAGTGAATTTGGACTGGTTCAAAGTGGAAGGGAGCTGTTTATGAATGAACTCAGTTCACAGATGCATGGCATCTGAGAAAAGTGAGTGCAAGACTTCATCCTTCCGGGTCAATAATCTTTGGGACAAGGCAAAGAGGAGACAGAAATTGAGGAGATGCTGCTGTTTTGGCGTCTGTATTTCAAGTCACAGTCCTGTCAGGTCAGCAGAAGTCATGCAATGTGAGTAGTGCCAAAACACAATTGATGTTTGTACATGAATATTTATCTTCTGCCTTTTTACTCCATTTTGCATTCTGACAGGCATTACACACCTTCTTTGAAGACCTACAAGACAAAACCCCCAAAGGTCCTTTGTTTTGTAGTTCACTGTACAGTGAGCCAAGCAGTGGATCTGTGGGTGCTTTTGGGTCACTTTCTTCTCGGGGCTTTCTTCTGAGAGACCATCTCTGTTTAGACTGGAGTCCTTCTGAACTGTGGGAAAGAGCTCATCCAGCTGCTGAGTGGTGACTGCAGACATCATCCTGAGGAGATGTCCCAGGCATCTGTCTGGACTGTGAGGTTGCTTTCAGCAACTTGTGCATTTGTGCTTCGAGTGATCATCAGGGGAGGATATGGATAGCACTAAAATCCTGACCTACGTCTCACACTCTTGTTCTAGACCCTGGTGCAAGCTGGTAGGCTAGGCTGCCTTTCCCTCCTCCTTTTAACTCATGTGTAGTTCTTTGGCATGCATCCAAACTGAATGCAGTATGGAGGAAAAGGTCTGCAGGTTCCTGGAGCATATATACACATGTGGTCAGATCCCCATCTCATTAAATTAGCATGTGGAGTGGAGACCAGCTACTGATTTATGTTTTCATCTGTGAAAGGTAAATTGGATTGAAACTGTTTAACACACTGTTTAAAAAGAGGAGCTGAGATTCTTGCTTACATTTGATTTCTAAATTAGAAAGCACATGACTACGTTTCATGGACCTGAAAGAACTGGGTCTGAGTTAATATGATGCCTATACCGCTGATTTCACTTGAGCCTTTTGTGTCAGAAACCACACATACACAGAGCCTCACATTGTGAAGCAAGATTAATTTAGCTTGTGGAATATTATGTGCTGTATAAGAATGCTCTGTGAATGACCTGGATTGCAAATTTTGCTTCTTAATATTTGCAGTGCAAAGCACTGTTAACATGAAATACTTAATGGTTTCAGCTGAACTTTGCAGAAATGTGAATGACAGGCACCCAAAATAAGAAGATACATGGTGGAGAACTAAGCAACGTAAAGCTTACCGAGTTAGATATTTAAAGCCTCAATCAAAATGATAATATAGATGTGAAAGTGGTTGCAAAGAGTTTAGAGCTGCAGTGCTTCTAAGAACCAAAGGAGATGGCCCCTCTCTTGCAAAAAGTTAATCTGTTATTACTCTCAGCTCTAGTTATGGGGAACACAACAGAGTGAGTTACCAGGAATATTTCCCTGTTATAGTTAAAGAGGTTATTTTAGTGTTTCAAAAATATATCCACTTTTAGAGCCAAAATTCTTGTTCCCTCTCTTTGAATTGTTATAGCAATAGCTGAAGTAGAGCAAGCTTCCTATGGTGAACCCACCTTAAAGAACAGGGCCACTTGAGGTAATAGAAGTAAATTAACTGTGTGCAAGCTCAGTTTTTGATGTGCTTCCTAACAGTACCAATTCACCTCATCCAAGTTCCTAAAGGAACATGGAAATTAGGCTATTACCCTGAAGTGAAAGCCACTATATATTGTCCTAGTGATCTCTTATGTGCAGTTGCAATTCAACATTACCCACTTAAAAAAAAAATAAAAAATTGACTACTTGGCATTTGCAAATGCTGAGTTTATGAAGCTTAAGTAGCATAGATTACAGTTTTGTACTGGACCAGCGACAGTAAAACCATGGGTCTCCTCTGTTGTGGTTCCTGCTGGTTACCAACCAGTATCTGTTATTTTTCCCAAGCACATAGATATGCTTCTGCAGAAATTATCCTTGCACCAGTAACAGAGATAGTAAACGTGTTCCTTACTCATAATAATGAGACGCAGAAATATCAACTTTTTGTGAACTCAGTACTGCTGATAATAACTTTTACTCTTAGAAATTTGCATTCTTCCATGTGTCTGGATTGATTCCAGCCTTACATGTTTGTGTGCTCTCCTAGACCAAACAAATTTCCTCCTCAGTGCCTTGCTGAAAATTACACCACATTTTGCTGCCTGCTTGGTCCTTCCCCACAGAAGAGGCCAAGGAAGCATTCCCTAATGCACCGCAAGTAAAGCCAGCCTGGTTAGTTCATATCCATGTTCATCACCAGGTGAAATGAATCTGACTGACTTAGTTTGAAACAGATAAGAAGGCAATTTGTGATCCCTCTCACGAATGGAGCAGTATGCCAAGTACCCAGAAGGCAGCAGAAACCACTGAAACAGGGCTATCACCTTCCAGAAGAACTTCCATGCAGCCTCTGGTTTCCTCACCACTCCCATCATTAAACACAGTCTTGCACCCCTGAACTTTCATGCTTTTTCTACATAACTTCATTTATTTTTACCTTAGTGGCCATAACTAAAGATATATTTTGGCATTTTAAATGAGTCTTCTCTGTTCAGCCTGCTCTGCCTGTCTTTATTAATTAAACTTGTGTCTTCATATCAGATTCCTTGAGCTCATCTCTTTCCGTTTCAGCTCTTTGCTTTCCATTTGCCTTCATTATACCCTTCCATCCTTGAACTGCACTGCTCCTTCCATGTCTTCCTGTACAGTACTCAGATCTGCTACATCTCTGCCTAATTTTATCATGGCTGATGCAAAATCTTAGCTGCAGAACGAGCAGTAAGGAGACAGACTTTTCTCTTTGCCACATTTGTTCTCACTCTTCTATAAAATCTCGGCTGAAAATGAAGGAGATTCTCTGTGACCATAACTTTGGACTCCTCCTTTCCCTGCTAGTCTTCCTTTTGGATTATGTTTTAATACGTTATCATCTGTGGTAACTGCACTGTTTATATCTGCAGCTTTTCAATGTGCTTGGACTCAGGGTTTTCCAGGTGAATCGTGTATTAAGATTTAATCTGAATCTAGTCAGATAATATTGACCTGGGTTGAAAAAGCTGTATGAATGAGAGATAGTAGCAGACAGCTTGAAGTGCTGAGTGAAAAACAATACCCCAGAAGTTTGGTGGCAGAGAGCATATGGGACATTTCTTAATGAAAAGGCTTCTTTGATTATTTAAATATTACAATCTATTTTTAAAACATTCCCTGTCTGTTGAAGGTTTGCTGGGCTTTGCCTGCTTTGGCAGTGTGCGCAGCACAGAGCTTGCAGGAGCTGCTCACTGCTTGGTAAGCTACCACATGTTGTTACCAACTTTAAGGCTTCCCTGTTTTGCTGGAGTAGACTTCCCCAAGATTGGAACAAACAAGACTTCAGCTTCCTGATGCACCTCTCTGTGCCCTTTTCAACTGTATTTCCCACTGTTCAGTGTTAGCAGTCATTGGGAAACACGTGTTTTGTTTCCAAACTTAGGGTCTCCTGAAACAAATCCCTAGGCAATGTGGTATTGCTGCAGCTTGCAAGCCTCATTGCATTAGGACCATAAACAATGACTTGGACCTTTCCCTAACAGCTTTTAGTCCAGGTCATGGATATGACGGATAGACAGGGGATGCCATTTCCACATTTCTCTGGGTTGCTTTTGGCTACATGTAATGAATTATTTTAGCAAACATATTCCAAATCTCCCACATTGGTTTTTCACAAGTTCCAAATTTGGATATTGTTGTCAGTGAAAAGGAACAATTCAAATGCCTTTCTGAATGCATTTGAAATGAAACAAGTTACTGTTATTTCACTGGAAAACCGGCTCTTTGGAGGGGACAAAAGTTGCAAATGGAAAAACAAATAAACAAATGAGTGAGTAACTGTTGGAGATGCTGCCAGAATCAGAAGCAAGTCTGGATAGAAGGGGGAGGGAAAGGCCCTTGTCTGCCCGGGGACAATTCGTAGAGAACAAAATGTGGGAGAGTTCAGCAGGAAATAAATTCTCTCTCTTCTTCTTTTTCTCTCTCTCTCTTTTTCTCTCTCCCTCTTTTTTTTAACCCAGACAACCATGCAACCATGCTACCGGAACTCCTGATACTACTCTTAAAGTGGATCTGTCTTTGGATACTACTCAAAAAGTGGACCTTTCTTTGAGAAAGAAAATGATTCCATCTTTTTTGATCAGGTTCTTCCTCTGCAGGAGTTCCTACAGCTACAGGAGCAGGAGATAAGACCCTTGGTTTCAATCGGAAAGGGGAAGAATGAATGAGATTGCCAAATACACTAAGTTTGCAGTCAATGAGCTGAGAAAAGTATGACTGCAAGCTATCTTTCTGCTTTCCAAATCCTGGACTGGTGGAAAATCAAAACATCGTTTAGGTCAGCCTGCAGGTATAGAGTATGCTTCACCTCCCATGAACTGGGGATGGAAAGTAAAGGAAGGACTGTTGCAGAGCTGCTGGGTCTCCTCTTTGCAAAGACTTCCTGCTGAGCAGAATCCTCAGTTGTCCATTTAGGGTAGTATTAGAGCTGAGCTGAACTGCTGAGGCATGCAAAGAAGCTGCAGATGGGACTGGGAGTACAGCTCCACACTTCTCTGTTGAGCTACCCAGTTACAGCAAATGCCTGATATAGGTGGGTACTGAGGCTGTTGGTAATGGCTAGAGGCAGAGAAATGGGTCTGGTTTTAATAAAAAGGTAGTTTACGAACAGCATTTTTCTTATTTTAATGATAAAATGGATATGAAACAGTTACACTCCAGGCCCTTATTTTTCAGTGCTATTATTTTTTAGAACATTGAAAACAAAATAAGCAGGAGGAAAAAAAAAAAAAGGGGGGGGGGGGGGGGGGGAAGAAAACTCCCTTCAGACAACAATCACCTTTTGAGTTAAATTCTCATGCTTGGTCTTAGCCCAGAGGGATTTGTCTTGAGTGAAGTTTGAAGAAAATCCTTTCAGCAGTTTTTGAGTTATTTAAATGTAACCATGGAGGTTTGGATTCACATGCTTTTTTGCACTTGTATAACTCAAAAATAGCTTTGCTTTAAAACTTCTAAATTAACCCTCCTTAACTTTTCAACTTGTCACCTATCCTACTGTATGGCTTGTAAAATTTTAAAGGTAATAGTATAACAAATTCAAATAATGATACTGCAGATGTTCAAATGAATCTTGGGAGGAATAAATTATAGAAGTCACAGAAGGTTGATTCTGAAGAAAGAGCAGCCGTGTGCTTTAAACCATGTGTTCTTGCTGGTTTGAAATAGGCCCAATCTTTTTTACTATTAAAAAGCGTAAGTGTGTTTGGGTGTGGATTTTAGTACTTGCTTACACACATGAAATTGAGTGCCTAAGTCCTGTTCCTTTTTGTCTTCCTGACAGCAGTGCTTCAGACTTGTCAGACGTTTTACTGTTTTTTTTTAAAAACATGATCCTGATCAACAGGGCACTTCAGTGCCTCCTAAATATTATGGACTTCAGACTCACTCAAATGCTCGGCGATTGTCTTACTGTTATTTTGTTGCTGGAAGATCAAGGCAACACCAGGAGTGACTTGGTCAGCCTTGTTTTTTCCCCCCTTCCTTTGTCCAATCCTCACGTTTCTTACACTTCTTCTGTTTTGTCTTCTTTCCAGTGTTTCTGCCTCTCTTACTAGTCCTGTCTTCACTGCCTCCTATCTGTCTTTCATACATCTGTCTCCATTTATTCTTCTCTAACAATTGCACTAAAGAGGGCCCATGATAGAGAGAAATGACTTTTGCCTTGGCAGCAGCCTTTTCCTTTTATCTTTTCCCTAAATGTCTGGGATGGGTCCAAGCAGCTCTCCCCATGTTCATCATCCTTCTCCACATCCCTGGTGCCCTTGAGCTCCAGCCAGGAGTTTGATGTCTGCCACAAGAGCACCTCCCATTGAGCCACAATCAGATGAGTGTTGTAATGCTTTGTGCTACTTTCTTTGCTCGCTGTGCTTGCTCAGCCTCTTTCTAGGAACTGGACACTCGCACCAGGCCTTTCTCACAGAGTAATGGCAGATAGCATTGCTGCCTTTTGCACGTTTTGCCCCTGTGCTCCTCAGCCCTTTTTTCTTTAATAGACTTTTGTGGTTCAGTCTGCTGGGTCGTGCTATTAAACTGAGAGACGCAAGACTTGTCTTCAGCTCTGCGAGGGCAAGGTGAGCTAGAATCCCTTGCCCCCCTGAGTCAGCACTTTACCCAAGAGATTATCATCTGTTCTGCAAGGAGTGTGTCCTTGCATTCCTGAGTGTGTGTGTCCTGAGTCCTTTCTTCATGTGGGAAAGCTTGGGCTAGCCTTGTCAGCTGTGTAGTGGAAAAACATGTCTGTCAGGCCCTACCCTGAAAAATACAAAATATGGAAGTATTCACTAGAAAAGGGAAACAGAACCCCCAGAAACCAGGTTTTCTTGCCCTCAGTAATGCTCTGAGAGCAATTATTCCTTATAAACTGGAACAGATCTAAGGGAACGGGTCAGAGAGAGCCCCTATTCCAATGGATTCTTTCAGCCTGTTCTGGTCTTACTTGGCTGCTGAGGGTCAAATAATGGGAATTGGTAGTGAGGAAATATGTGGAGGCTGTACAGCAGGGAAGGGAAAGGTGCTTCTGAACATACTTTGTTATCCATGGTGACATGTCCATATCCTTAGCAGACACACACACCTGTCGCTACTGCCTCTGTGGCCATTCTTAACAGCAGTGACAATGAAAATGCAGTGGAGGGAAAAGAAATCTGCTAAAATACAGGGCAACAGACTGGGGCACTGTAAGGGTGATTGCTTCTGAAGGTGAAAATACAACAAAAAACAGACTAAAGAGTCTTAAAATGCAAAATCAATGCCAAAGAAAGGGAGCCAAAATGACTTCCAAGCTCGTCTACAGGCAGTTGTCCCACAGCACAAGCCAGACTGTAAATAGGTGGGAGACATCCAGGAATTTTCTCTCATACAGAATTATTGGGGATGTTATGTGTTTTAACTCAAATGGAAAAACTGGACCTCTAGTGCTCAGTTCCAAGGGAAAATACTAGCCAGTGGAAGAGCTGTGGTACCATGGCTCGGTGTGTGTGTCTTTGTGGCTGCTCCCTTTTCCTTTATCTGTTCCATAGCTTCCTTCATTCTTCGCTTCTCTCATATTACAGAAAGAAGGTAATTTTTCCTGCCCATTTACTAAAGCTCATTAAAGACTGAAGAGAACAAACAATGCTACTCCTTAGAGACTACCATTCAAAGTCATTCTACAATTCTCTGTTCTAATACTTGAGACAAATTAATTATTCCTTAGTGAAAAGTATATAATTCCTATTCTTCATTTTTGGGGTGGGGAGTGGGGAATAATAATAGGAAGTTTATATCTGAGTCGAAAGCTGTCTGTGCTGAAGGGAAATGAGAAAAAATGCGTGTTCCGAGAAGAGTAAAAGCAATTATTCTAATAATAATTCTAGGGATATTAATGTCTTTTTAAAGTAGATTGCTTTCAAATAAACACCAAAGTTGAAGGGATAGGAAAGGCTGGTTTGTTTATTAATCATTCCAAAAGTGCATTTTTCTAAATGAACAAGTGCATGAGCAACTTCACTGGCACATATTAAATTTAGTTAAATGGCAACTTGTAAATGTCTAAAAACTTCTGTAACCAGAGACTAATTTGTTTAACGTGTTGAAAATGCTATGTGGATGTGAGGAACTACATATTAAACTTCAAAGCAAAATACTCCAGAGATTACACCATCTTAAAGACTGCGTATTGAAAAGGCCTTTATACATTAAACATAGAGGATTTTTAATTCTCTTCTATTTTGAATACTTGTCAATCTGCGTGACTCATGCTCAGGACTGTAAACTGTCATTTAAGGTGTGATGTCCAAGTTGAGGCCTGGACCACAATTTGCAAGGGGCTGGCTTTTCTCTTTCATCTCTATTAATTAATCCTCTCTCAGTTTGCCCAGCGTACACTGCTGTTGACATCACCTTTTCCATATATTTTAAAGAGTCCCCCGAGAGATCTACTGCAGAACAAAAACTGGACAGAGAATACATTTGGAAACCATTTTATTTCTCAATTACCAACCAAAACGTATGGAAAAGATTTACACTCTATCTGATTTACACAATAATTATACTTTGAAAGCTTAGAAATAAATGGCTTGATCCATGGAATCATTAGTTACTATACCAAATGTAATTGGTGTAAACTAATGAGTTTACTGGATGGCTGACCCTTAATTACTGATTATAGTTAAATGCTAGCCAATCAAAAATGAGTTTACTTGTAAAAGTACAGTATAGTATTAACAAGCATTACATTTCCAAGTAAGCAGCTTTATGATTAGTTGTAGCACACAACTCAAGCCTGTTCAGGGCTATGAAAAGCAGCTTTTTAATAATAGTGCACTAAGCAACCATCACTCTCTTACCTCAGCGTCTATCAGACAAACAGAAAGAAACCACATAATTAATCATCTGATGCACTAGAAATGAAGTGTCTGGGCCAGATCCAGCCAGGATGTACACAGCCGCAGTCAGAGGAGCTGCTAGAGGCTGAGGATTTGCTTTAAAATAGGATACCTGACATGGGGAATTCTGTCCGTCTGTAGTAACGATGTTAAATATTGATTGATTGTACACACACCTGTGTGATGTGGAGACGCCCATCAACAAAGTTGGTCTAATAATTCCTTGAATTGAGGAGGATTCTTTGAGCAGATTCTGTATGTGGTGAGAGGTTACTCACTTACTCTACTAGCAACCTTCAACATGCAGAAATTCACAGCTCATCACTATTTATTATGTCAAATGAAGAGTCAACTTTTAAATAAACTAGTAAATGAGAAGAAGATCTTTGTATTTGTTTCTGGCTGATCCTTAAGAGTTAATGTTTTTACCTAACCAGGAAAACTCAAAATTCTTATTAGAAAAAATTGAAAGCAGATTTGTATAAAAGAGCATGATTCCAGAGTTGCAACTTTAAATAGATACAGCAAATATTTGGATAAAATCATAGGACATTACAATAGTCATATTCTTAGAGACACTTAGGTAAGTAACGACTGTTTTAAAGATGTGGAAATTCTCCATCTCCTCTAACTTTCTTGTGAATCCTCAATTTCAGACAGGAGACTGCTGTGGGGAAGCACGTGCATTAACAAATGAAGCCTGATACATTGCAGCCATGGGGATCAAGTTGGAAGAGTGTGCATTCACTGGAGCTCTGTAACCCATGTGCTCTTCAGATGACCTCATGCACCTACAGTTGCCAGGATTCATCCTGTCTGGATTACAGGTTTCTCTCATTTCTGTTTCTCTCTGTAAAGTTGTCCTCAGTGCTCACCTCACATAAATAGCTAGGCTCAGTGGAGGACCATCCTCATCTGGTGGCTCTTTGGCACAAGTGCTGTAACATTTGCTCATTTATTATTAAAAACAAATCTTAAAACTCAGAAGGTGAAGAATGAATTAATTCTTGGAACATCTGCATATGGGTTAAAGAGAAATTCACGTGTTTACTGAATTCCTGTTTTTCAGATGTCTGAGGTCAAGAAAAGGTTAAAGTTGTTCACTGCTTTCAAGCTCAGGCCTTAGAAGTTAATTCATTGCTGTGCTGCGAGAGCTACAGAGTAAGCCCTTGGAACAGTAAATTGCTGGTTTGATATCAAGGTCTGTGGGCTTTAATAATATAATTAGTTTGTTTTCTAAGGAAATCCTAGCAAGGACATTATGGTCATATAAAGTCATTATACTGTTTTACAACATAACTTTAACGATGTTTTGGAATGATCAGAGTCTGTGGGAAAGGATTCCAGTTTTTATTACTTGTGGGATATCTTTAAACTGTCATAGCTACAACAGTGCCGCTTGGAATAGGTGCTCTACAGATATTTAGAGGCCTGAGTTAGATTGCTGGAACATATCTGTCCAGAGAAGGACTGAAAGTTAAATTGTGTGGATTCCACACCCTTCTGACAACCAGCTCCTGTTTTGTAGGAGGTGAACACTTGGGGTAATCTGGGTATTTTATTGCATTTCCACAAGAACAGATAGAGAGCCTACAGATGCTACGAGTTTTGCTTTTCAGAGTTCTCTGTCACAGGATTCAGGAGTGAGCAGTTTTAAAACTATTAGAAAAGGAAGAGGGCATATTTTCCAAAACTTAAAGACAGAAAAAACATTAAACTAGTCAATTCTGCTGCCATTTCTGCTTTGCTAATGCTGAGGCAACACTCTTTGCTGTAGGAGAAGGGAGACAAAGAAGCATTAATTTGGGATGAGGGAAGCATGCTACAGAGAGATTTCCCCGTGCCATGCCTGTGGTGCATAGCAGCTCCTGGATGTGCTGAGGGATGGGTCCGGTAGGGCCTCATTTTCTTCCTCCTCTGTAAACTATGTCTAACAGCTTCAGTGAGAGAAAGCATCAAGCCCCATCTTGTTCATAGAAATACAACATATTTTAAAGCTGTAGTTAATGGATAAGCTGCTTTCTGATTGGGTGAGCTGCACAATAAATCTCTCCGTGAGCCAAGTGCAGTGCAGCTTGTTCAGGAACAGTGAAATGAGCCACTGTCACTTTGCTGCACTCTCATACATCAGGCAAAACGCTTCCATCTTCATCAGTCTTTTAGTAAAACAGAAATAAAACAATCGTAACAGAATGGTGTCACTGGATCCGTGGCACCTGCTTTAAAAATAAATCTCCGAGCTTTGTCTTCGCTATTACTTTCAATAAATGTCCTAGCATTGCCACAGCATTTATCTAGCAGCAGGAAACCATTATCCTATGACAACAATCTACTCCATTAACATTAGCTCTTAATTGTAAGATTGTTTATAAGACAGCAAAAGCTACTGAATTATACTAGAATGATAAAAAGAGTTATGGTCATGGAGTGTAGCAGTCATCCAGTTCTGAAAAAGAACTTTTCCAGAAAAGTAGAGAGCTATATTTTCATATGAAAAATAATGTAATATTTGTATGCAAGAAAATGTTTTTAAATAATGTATTACATCAGCAGAATAACTCTTAAAGAGTTAATGTTAAAAATTGTTACTGAGAAGCTTTTGCTTTGATAAATGGCATAACAAAAAAGCTGAATAGAAAGCTTAGAAACTTGCACAGTTCTTCCTGAAAGGCTGTACTGAGTCAAACAGGGAAATCATAGTAACAGAAGCACATTTGTCTGGCGGAGTCAACAGAAGGAATGTTGCAAAATTGAGATATGAAGAACCTGACTGCAGAATAGAAGAACTGTCATTCTGATTGTTTGTCATTATTGTTTCATGTCCAGTTAAGTGAACTTCGAGTGACAGTTGTGTCATAACTACTGGCATCTATGTAAATTTCAAATCATATGCAATAGAGGCAGTTCTGCTAGACACAAGTCACCAGACTGCTTTTCCTCTTTACTTTTGTAACCCTCAATTTTCTTATACTATGCTGTTAGCCCTTAAATTAAAAAGACAACTTCAACAAGAGATCCCTTTAATATGTGCTTTTCAGATCTCATTCTGTACCTTATTTTTCCCTCAGCTCTTCGAAACAATAGCTGATGTCAACATTTCTATCAGAAACAATCACCATAAACATTTAGATATATTAGCAGAAACTGCTCCTTCCCATCGATCACATGCACAAAAATCCTTGGAAATGCTTAAGTTGTAAACAAGTAAATCCTTGTAAGTTCCTCTTAAGTTCCTTGTAAGATCCTCTTAAGTTCAGGGGACTTCCCCTGAAGACCTATAGAGAAAATGGCTCAAGTGAGCACTCCTCCATTCCTTCACTGGAGCCCGAGTCAGTTGTGACAAGCATCTACTCTGTGGGTAGGTGCAAAATACACAGCGAAAATATCAGCCGTGGATCCTTTCTGTAAATAATAGCCTCATCCAGAGGTTATGGGGCCTTCACAAGGATACCAGTCGTACTCCTCCATGGCAGTGTGTTACAGTAAGTAACTCGCTTCCTGGGTGCACTTGTAACAGGCAGATATTCTAATGACACAGGGTATGCAGACGAGTCCAGGTCTTTAAAAAGTCTTCCAATGCAATTATTAAACTATCACATGCAGATAATGCTACCAAAAACACTGAGCATGCTGTTCATTCAGTTGAGCATGAAACAACTTCCCTCTGAATATTTTAAATGTACCTGACTAATTAATTAATTAAACAATTAATAACAATTAATAATTAATAAAAATTTTCTAGTTTTCATTGTAACAAATTATTTCAGAGCATTGTTTTAACTAAATTCTGCCAGGACTCTTTTTAGAAACCACACCAAAGTGCAGCTATGATGTAAAAAAAAAGTGTTCCTTTGACAAATGAAATCTTAAAAATTGCTACAAGAAAGGAAAAAGTCAGCTCTGAGTGGAAAACATTTAATATGTTTTGATGATTTCTTATCTCAGACAGAAGAGAAAAGTTGATTTTCTCTGCTGAAACTTTTTGAAGTGAGTTCTGACTGAAAAGATGTGGTGTTTTAAAAAAACATATTCTTATAAAACATGATGTATGCTCAGAAGCATTAATGTGTACCTCTCTGCTTCAGGTTTGAACCTTTCTGTCCAT
Source organism: Perdix hodgsoniae (assembly GCA_035772895.1). Lineage (NCBI taxonomy): Eukaryota > Metazoa > Chordata > Aves > Galliformes > Phasianidae > Perdix > Perdix hodgsoniae. The sequence goes on from JAPSGF010000009.1 coordinate 3,829,720, forward strand.
TGAACTAGCCTGTTTCATTTATTTTTTAAATTCTTATCCAGTTGATCTTTTCTTTAAGTTTACAGTAGTTCAATGGCTGCTTTTATCTGTGATTTGGGCTTTCAAACAGCACCAAACTCTGCTGTCCCATCCTGTAATCTGTCCATTTGTTATGGTGCCTAGTGAACAGAGGCAACATGTTAGTGCAAGCACTATGAAAATATCTGTGAAGAAAACATTCTTTCACTCTAAAGGATAAGTTCCGTAAGAATATGCATTCTTATGTATTTGCAAAATACTTAAATTTGGTACGGATTTTTCTTGTTAAAGGTGGTAATAACCTAATTGTAAATATATTCTTGTTTATATGAGTGACAATGTATCATTTTACAGATTTGTAATCACAGAAATCAATTGCTAGAATCCATTTAAGAAAATCAAAATAATTTAACTGATTTACTTAAAAAATGCCTTGTTAGACTACGGAATGTAAAGTCCTCTTTCAAAATTAAGGCTGTTTTATGTAGCGAACTTATTATTACATATTACATTCTAGGGGCACGTAAAGAGTTTTGATTTAAAACATGAATTCTGTGTAAGTTCAAACTGATGTCTTTGACTTTTGTTCCAGAACTCAATTTCAGGACTTTCTGCTGCTGGTGGCTCATGGCAGTGTATCACTTCTTCCAATAGGGATGTGCTCAGGACAAATTAGTGAAGGTAATTTTAGCTCTATGAGGTCATTACAAATATAGTCTTAGCTCTTCCTAGAGTGGACTTCATTGTTAATATAAATATATATCTATAGTTACTGACATTTATATTATTTGGCTCCTGTCCTAAGTTATGGATACAGTGATGATAAAAGCCCTTACCTAAGTGAGTCATGCTTACTAATTACTTCCATGGTACTGGGTTCCTGTAAATAAAGTTACTCATGTATTTATAAGCAAGTCAAAATTTATACGTATGTTTCTAAGAGTGAGTTATCTTTCTCTCTGGGGCAAACAGCAGAGTCTGCTGTTTGGAAAAGAATGCTGAGAGTAAGGACATCCAGGGTGCTTCCTCGCTTCTGCGAGGGTGTGTGCTCTCCCCTGTCATTGGATATCCAAATAAAATACTTCATTTGGTCACATTTTTAAATTAAGACCCTTCTGCATTACTTCAAGGTAGGAAATGGCTCCTCGCTGTTTCCAAAGAGGCTGGGGTAAGGGAGTCTCAGTCTAATTGTTTGTTCTAAAGATGTAGCATTCAAGACACAAAGCCTAGCAGTGTGATGTGGAAGATCTCAAGACAAAGCAGCAGCCTCAACATTTCTCTCTAATGAGAACAGGAAAAGACGATTGAGATCCCGGAATGCAGTAGATTTAGGAGAGAAGCAGAGCTCCCTTCATGAATGGAGAGAGAACCCTGGTGAATGCTGGACTACCTGCTATCTGTGGGTGTGACTAGGTGAGTGAAGGATTTGGATCACAGCCTGTAATGTTTTCCAGACATTTAGATTGCAACTACTACGCCAGCAATTTTATGCCTTCCTTTCCCTGACTCCAACAGCACACAAGATAAGCAGCCAGATTTTCTTCTGCATTCTGTTTTTTATCCATTCAGCCAAAATTAACAGTCTTCAAGGATAATGTATGCCAAGTGAATTTAAATCTTGCGGACTCAAATCGACCTAAAGTTGATGGATACATTCATGCCTACTGCTGAAATCTACCAATTACACAGAACTATGCTAACTTACCATAGAAACATCTCATCTAATAGCACAGATGATGTTGAACTAACTAATTACATTATGGCACATAGACAATGAAAAACATAACGAAGATGACAGCACAGCAACAACAGATGCTGCACAAAAGAAAAATTAGAAAAATATTGCTCTGCAAAATGCTGTCTGTTAAGGTTTCTTCTGTTAAAATTAATCACAAAAATTAGTGAAGATTAGATTTCAGCAGAAGATATGAGCACTGTAATGCTATTTGGAAAACGTCATTAAACCATTTGAAGTCCTAGTCCTTCAGAAGGTAATTCCCATTTTTTGTATTGCTATCAGTTTTAAGATGAGTAAACAGTTTAGTGCCGATGGCGGTTTCTTGGGAGAATATCTTTCCCAGGGAGGAGAGGTCCTGATGGCTCTTCCAGAGCTGCGTTTGGTAGCTTCCAGCCATTAGAATTTAGATAATTAGGCAACTCAGATTTTATTTTAGCTTGGCATTTGCTCCGTTCCGTGCTCTTGGCTGTCAGTGACAGTTGATTATCTGTAGCATGCCTTGTTACTTTATATATTTTAAGCTGTAACAGATCCTAAATACCAAATCTGAAACTGCTGAGTATGTTTAAATGTAATATATACATGGGGATTACATCCAGATGATACACTTCATAGACCTGCGATTAAAAAAAACCCATCACTTCTAGCCACCAAGCTGGTCCTCGCCCCTTTCCCACTCCCCGGTAGCTTTCCATCAGCTCCCGGCTGCTTCAGCACCAATCCTGAACGTAATCCAGCTGATGGAGAGAGACAGAAATGGGCTTTTCCTCTAAATATATATTTCCTCTAAAAATACCTCTGATGCTACTCAAGTTTCACTACCTTACTGGCTTTATAAGAAAGCAAAACATCTATTTGATATCCTGTTTCTCCCAGTTTCTTTATTTTTTAGAGAGAGACTTTTTTCTCTTCAGATTTGCTGTTCCCGGGAGCGCAGCTGCTCGTCCGGCGGCGGCCGGGGTGCAGGCACGGCGGAGGCCCACAGGTGGCGGTGTGATTCAAGCACACCTGGGCTGTGATTGCAGAGCCGCACGGCCGGCCGGCCTGCCGGGAAAGGCGCTCCGCTTCTGCAGCCTGCGCGTCCGTCTGCAGGGAGAGACTCCCGGCTGAAGTTCCGCGCACCTGAGCCGGCGTGCCCCAGCTCTCAGCGGGGACAGAAACGTTCTGTCCATCCCGCAACAGCTGCCGCACACAAAGGTGCCGCTGGGTCACCCGGTGGGCTCCGAGCACGGCGCTGGCGGTGCCCGGAGCGCAGCGGCCAGCCGCGCACAGCAGGTTCGGCCCTCCCATCGCGTCCTGCCGTCCTGCCCGGCAGCGGGAACCGGCCCTGTGAAGTTCGGTTCTTTCCCGGCTGCGCGGTATCTCGGCCCTGCGCCGCACACATCTGCGCGCTCTGCGTGGCGGACGCCTGCACGCGCTCCGCACGGCGGTGCCAGGCAGGAGCGGCTGCTCGCGTCCGCGCACAGCGTGTGCCGAGCGCGCCGGGACGGCGCCTCGTGCTTGAGGGTGCTTCGGGCGCCGCGAGGGGCTTTTTCACCCGGGTGCGCTCGCGCTCGTCTTGCGCGGCACGCTTAGGCCTCAGAAGCGTGCCGTTAGTGCGGATGCGTTCCGCTTCTGAGAGTCCCTACCGAGCGTTACTTCTGATTCACCGCCATCCCCGGGCTTCCCTCTCGGAAACCCGTCTTCTCAAGCGCACCCGGTGCCGTCCGCAGCGCCGTGACCCTCGCGGGACACTGCCGCGGCGGCGGGCCGGGCCCCGGCGCCGATTTCCAGCCGCTGCTGTGGGCTGCGGGGGGCTCCGCCCGGCTGACACCCACGCGCCCCACGACCCGGCGCGGCACCGAGCCGCGGGCCGCGCGAGGCGCCGTGCCCAGAGGGCGCCACGAGGGCCCGGTGCCGCAGCGCTCAGCCGCGTGCCGCCGCTGCGGGCGGGCCGCTCGGGGCGGGAGCCGCCAACTTTCTCAACTGGTGGCCGCGAGCGGAGCGGGGCGCGGTGCCGCGACCGCCGCCGGCAGCGCGGTGCCCTCGCGGGCGCCGCCGCTCAGCGCCGGGCGGGGGCGGCGGGCGCCGCTTCCCACCTGACTCCCTCCTTCCCCTCCATTCCCCTCCTCCTCTCTGCCCCCCCTTCTCCCTCGCTCTCTCTCTCTTTTTTTTTTTTTTTTTTTTTTTTCCTCCTCTTTCACTCATTCCTTTGTCTTCCCCGGGATTGGCAGGTTTTATTATTCCGCCTGAACAAGCCGGGGGCGGATTGGCTGCGGCGGGCGGGCGGCGGGGCCGGGCCGGAGTGTAGTTGGGATTCTGCTCTGTCAGTAACACATGTGTGAGTGAGGGGCAGCGGCCGCGCAGCACGCGGGCCCGCTCGCGCCGCGCAGGGACACGCGCGCCCCCGGGCCCGCTTCGCTCTCCGCGCCGCCGCCGCCGC
>JAPSGF010000009.1:3838897-3856397 GCA_035772895.1 Perdix hodgsoniae
CGCGACGGCGCTCTGCGGGCGGGAGAAGGGAGAGGGGCCGGGGCCGCCGCGCCGCCGCGCGGAAGGGGCTCGGGGCGCGTCTGGCTGCCGCTGCCGTCCCTGCGCCCGGCGCTCCCCTCCCCGCCCCGACGCCGGGGGCGGCGCGGCCCCGCGGAGGGCCCCGGGCGCTGGGGAAGGAGCGGGGGCGGCTCTCCCGGCCCGAGATGGCAGATAGAGCGGCGGCGTGGCAGCCGGTCCGCACAATTAAAAGCTTTAATTAGTGTCTCCTCCATTTTCTCTTAGTTCTGATAGGTTTTATCTAATGAGATCTGGTCCCTGGCTTAGATCTGCTCGGAATGACGTGTCCGAAATGAATGAGAGCCGCGTCGCAAACAAAACATTTAATTAACGAAATTGGCCTCTAAGAGAGAGCAGGGAGTGGTGGGGAAAGCGAAGGAAGGGGGAGGGGGGGCTGCCCGGCCGCGTCTTAAAGGGGCAGCGCCCGCGGCCCGGCCCGGCCCGGCCCCTCCCTCCCCGCCCGCCCGCAGCGCGCCGTGGGCGCGGCGCTGGCGGCCCGGCCCGGCCGGGGCTACGGGGGGACCGGGGCGGCCGAAGGGCCGGGGAGGGGGCCGCCGAGCAGCGAGTTCCTTTCGCTGGTAATCAGCGGCAAGCTGCTATATTCGGGGAATGCTGTCCCTTTAATTGAACAGGCTAGGTAATTAAATGGCACTTTTCCAATAGGACGTGCTAGGTAAATCTAATAGTTGGTTATTTAATATCACTTTGAAGTCTGCCCACTCAAGCACAATGACAGCACAGGAGCATGTGAACTATTAGCTAGGAAAAAAAAAAACCCAGGATCTCAAAAATTAATTAAATCGCATGCAATTTAGGGGGAACGTTTATCTTGATTTGTCATAACAGAATTAATTCAAGGCCTCCAATTCACTTGGGGGCAGATCTGTTACTCTGAATTAACCAAGCGTAATTTGGCTGTTTTTTTTTTTTTTTCCTTCCCCTTCTCTAATGCAGCACTTGCCATTATGCACAGCCCCCCTTTTAAGTATCAATAGCTTCTGGTGCTTTTAAGGTGCTTGGTCTCCAGTTATTCTGAAGTACCCTTAATGGACTTGGCTCCAGGCTGGTTTCTGTGTTGCCTTTCTTTGTTATATTTAATATCGCTGTTGCAGAATTTAGATTAAATGTGGGGAATGTACAGAAACACCGATCGCTTCTGGGTCAGTGGGTCTGGACGTGTGTTTCCCTCTGGCCGGGCTCGGGTGTAATTCTGTGGGCACAACAGGCGCTGTGCTCTGTGGGTTCTGGAGCTGCTAAGTCTGATTACCTCCATGATTTTGGAACCAACCAGAACCTTGCCTTGTTGGTGTAAGTTGCATGAGATGTGCTTCTAGTGAGAGTGAATTCTGAGCGCTAAGGGGTGAAAGGTTGGGCTGGGAATGTTTCTTGCTACCTTCGTTCGCACTCTTGTGAAGGTTATGGAAAAAATTAGGACAGTGTGCGTCTATTTGGATGTGGGGAGTGCAAAGCTGGAACTCCACGGTAGTCAATTTAAGGTGGCTCGGTAAAAGGCTGTTTAGTGTAGAAGAGCTGCCGTGTCCTTATAGGGAAGCTCTTGATGTTTGTGATTGATTGCATTGCCCAAATGTTGAAATATTAATGACCTTCTTGGACTGAGGACCCAAAGAGGAAACTGAAACCAATTCTGTCATCACAATTAAAGAGTCCCCTGGCTTTAATTAGCCTGACCTGGGGTATCTCTACCCATTGCTGCAGTTAAAGAGAAAAGAGCCCATTAAAGTCCAGTCTGAGACCGATAGCTACTTAATTGAGCACCTAAAGCCTGCAGCCTTTTAAATCAAATACTGTCCTGGACGGTCCCCCCGGTTAGATAATTAGCTCTCCAGCCGCTCAGAAGCCATGTGAAACAACTTTCTCAGTAAAGAATAGTTACTGAGGTGGACTTCCTTTACTGGTAAGAAGAAATAATATTTATTTTTAAAGATAAAACCTTTTTCCTGTTAATGATATCAGAAAACAAAAGCATCCATAACAATAGAGAAGGAAAAATAAGCTTTATTGTCCTAGTTAATAATGCAGAGCACTGGAAGGTGTTTGAACTGCGAGTAATTTTCAGGAATGTCAGCGGAAGATTCAACTGCAGCAGCTTCCCAAAGTGGAGCTGTTCTGGAAAACCCGGGAAAAGCTTCAGAGTTAGTTTGGCTCTGTGTATTAAAATGCACAGACATTCAAGGTGTACAACCACCGCTAGTCAGAGCGCGTTGTATAACAAGGGAATGCTTAATGAAGACAAGCATTGCAGTGAGAGCAGCGTTCCGGGGGCTGTGTGTTCAGGCGGGCGGTGCGGTTGCACAGGGGCTTTGTGCCCACTGGCACTGCTTGTGTTCTTAGGACAAGTGGCACCGGCTGCTCACCTGCAGGGCTTTGCCTTTCCGCCCGCCCTGACCGAAGTGCCCTTGTCATCACCCAGTGCCCTAGATTTTTGGATCTTTGTTCTAGAAATGTGGCAGCATCTCGCAGCCTCCTTCCAGCACTTCCGTGCACCTTTTCTGTGTGCCAACTTCACCGCTAGTAACAATGGAGGAAGAAAAATGCATATCATAAAGCTTGGGAAGAAACCTCAGTGCATTGTGCAACTGCTCGGAACTGCTCCTGGTTTAGAAGATGCCCTAATAATGGACCTTTCCTTTCTAGACAGCGTAGTCCTTTTGGCTGGAGGTCCTGACAGTGTGTTAGTTCAGCTTTCCCTTTGTAACCACTGTGATTCTGCAAGAACGTGTCAATGTGTCGTGGATCTCAGACTAATTAGTTTTGAAATGGAGTTTTGATTGAACTCTTCAAATCGATGCTGCTGCAAAATTTGTTTCTCAGCTTCCTATTAAAAGCCATCTTAAGGGGCAGTTTTACTACTCTCTCTGTCGTTCAGTCGATACATTTAATAACAACTTACAGGCTATTTTCAATAAAGTGGCGACAGCAAATTAGTAGTTTGAACATGACAAGCCTCCTCTGCAAGCTCAGATTCTGAAAATTCAAAGCAATTATTTTTATACAGAGGCACACTGCAATCATTCAGATTACGGGTATTCTGTTGTAACGCGTCTCCGAGGTTGACACAAACAAAATTTTATGACTTTATTTGGACAGGAAGGAGATGCAAATATTAATATTTATTATGACACCAATACGCTAATTTGTAAATCCTATTACCGTGTTTTACATCGTGCAGAAAAGCAGGTCTGTGACCCTGCCATCCAGTTTGGTTTCCTTTTTTACTGTGAAATGACTGTGGTACTCTTTCTAAATATTTGTGCATGTTAGAGGGACGCACGGAAAGCAAATAAAGCTTTTCTAATTCTAGCTAATGCAGTCAGGAAAAGTAGAACTCAATAATCATTATTGTATTATATTCTGAATCGATGTGTTGTGCCTTTAAATGGATTTGAAGAATTATGTATATATTTTTCTTCACCACTCTTCTGCCTACTCCCCCCTCCCCCCGCTGCCTGTGCCCCCCCAACCCAATGGCAGATGTTGTGGTCTCATTTGATTGCATAGGAAAACTGCAGTGATACAGCAAACACCCAGAGAGATATGATGACAAATGGGTCCAGATCCCGGTAAATTACTTTCTGCTCAAATCGAAATTTCATTCAGTTTGTTGCTAGCAGAGATGAAGTAATCTAAATTGTGGACTCAGGAGCAGATAGAGGGAAGTTGGAGCAAGCATTTCATTATCAAGAGAGAGAGAAGGTTAGGATGAAAGAGATGAGCAGAGGCAAATCTAAAGTGTTGACACCATGATTGAAAAGGTTAACCCATACACATTATATATCAACCTGGATAGCAGAGAGTTTCTAATGGAAACTCTGCACTGATGGAGGTTTACTGGAGTTTCAATACACTGAGCATGATGTCTTCTTAGATATACAATCAAATCCTCTTAACCCTTTTGATGACTCATATCTCAAGATATGATTAAAGTACAAAAGAGTTCTTCATATAATTTCAAGGACACAATGCATTTAAACTCCAGTCATGAATTGTATCTTTTTTTTTATGATGAACCCGGTAATCTGATAAAATGTGTGTAGTACAGAATTGTTTGTGTTTCTTGAGGTGTAAGTCAATATTTCTGATTAAATCCTGTGTAACCACATCCAAGGTAGGGTGACGCTACCAGTTGTTAGACAAAAATACAGTTTTTCATATTATAGCATGTACGCAAGTTGGAAGACAGGGGTCAGAAGTCTAAAACAGTTGTGTAATAAACCATTGCAGTGATGCGCAAAAATGCTTCGAGCCTCTTGTGTGTTAAATTATTCATGATCATCACCTCTGTTTCAGGTTATTTGGAAATAGTGGTGCTTGCAGTGCCTGCGGACAGTCCATTCCTGCTAGTGAGCTGGTCATGAGGGCACAGGGCAATGTCTATCATCTGAAGGTGAGAGGCTTTCTATGTATTTTTTTTATTAGCCGATTAGAACTGCCGTGCTTCTGTAGTGTAAAATCTGCATCTACTTATGAATGAAGTGTGAAGTAAGAGCTAGAGATACGGGTATGCGTTATGAAGCTGCCCTCAGTGTGCAGCTTTGTTCCCTCATAATCGGTAAAACTATACTTGAGTTATGAACTGCGTGGTCCCAACAGGTAAGGCTAATGCCGTGTTCGGAGATGCTAGAAACCAAGCAGCTTCATATCTCATCTGTGCTCACAGTCTCTGAAGTGTAATTTTCAAACCTGCAGCATACTTAATTTGTGCTGTAGTTTCACTTGCTGTCTCTTTCCTTTCTCAGTGTTTTACATGCTCTACCTGCCGGAATCGCCTGGTCCCAGGAGATCGGTTTCACTACATCAATGGCAGTTTATTTTGTGAACATGATAGACCTACAGCTCTCATCAATGGCCATTTGAATTCACTTCAGAGTAACCCACTACTGCCAGACCAGAAGGTGAATACTCCACAATTACTAATAAGCGTTATTAGAGCTAAATGAAGATCAATTTATTTTCAGTTTAATAGTGGACGTTTCCCACCCCTGCAACAAGACCTTTAAGTAACCGAACTTAAGTAACGCAGGCATGGGGGATGGGGAGGAAATGCTAGCCTTTAAGTATGACATATAGAGTGAGTCAGTTTATTTTGGTTTGGGCATGTGTATCTGTACATCTGTTGAACTCTTCACGTACAAAGTGGAATGGAGAGCAGACGTTAACATAAACTTAACAAAGAGGAGCATTTTATTTTACAGTCTTGAAATTAAGGGCTACAAGAGAGCAGGTTTCTGTGGGAGGAAAATTACATCCTTTAATATGGAAATAAACGTTTTGTGAAGAGAAGATTCCTGAGCTAAAGCAGTGTGAGGTTGCAGTTGAGGAGGCATGCTGGGGAGCTCTTTCAGAAGTATTTTCTTGTCTGTTTTCTATATCATAACTCAGATTTAAAAACTAAAGCGCTATTTTCTTATCACTCAGTAACAACAATAGCTCAGCTAGAGATCGTGTATCTCTGTGGCTGATAGCTCTTGGTTTGTACCTAAATGAGTAAATAATGACTGCATGGATCATATAGAGAAGAAGAAAAAAAAAATTCTGATCAACAGTTGTCCCGTAACTCTGAAACGAGGTAGTTTTAGATCTATTTTAATCTCCTTAATAAGTCCTAAAGCTATGCAAGTGAGTGCATTTTGATAACTGCTGTGCCTAATTTGTAACAATTACTGTCAGCCTTGAGTTAAGAGACTGTTCATTCCACCCTGGTCCAGAAAAGAGTGAATGTATGACTCCTGCACATAATTTTATTCACATCATATTTCATACTGATTATGTATTGATGACATTGATTCATTTACTCTTTACAGCACCACTTGCATGGATATTAAATCTTATTGACCACAGATGAATTTTAATTTCAGATTGGTGATAGATTTTTCCATCAGCTCTGATAGTATATTTGACTTTTTCATCATTAACCCAGGCAATCACACAGCACTGAGTTATTGCAATGAAACAAAAAGTGCACACTTCAGTTGGTAATTCTTTATAGATTTACAATAGGAACTTCATTAATGTCTGTAAGGATCACAAAAAATAACATTTATCCGCAAATAGGAATTTTGAAGATGAAAAAACCTGGGACAAATGCTAGGCTTACCTATTCTGTCACGTGCAGAATAATTGGTAGTACTTTTACTTAGTGGAGAAATCTACACAAGAAAACACAAACTGTGTTTTTCTTGTTTTGTTTCTGCAGTTCAATATCCATGCTTGCTTCTTTTTCTGTGCAAAAATTTGCTGATTAATTTTAAGCATTCTTTCAAGTCTTATGCAGTGAATGCATTTACATCAAGATGAGATGTGGACTTCTTTATTTGCCTAATTTGTCAATGGAGGTGATGAGAGAGTTGAGTACAAAAGTCCTACATAGTTGGGCAGAATGAAGATAATGAAGATAGGAGAAGAACTGCATGGCCTCTTCTCGAGGAAGTACAAATACAGTTAAAGATTCATAGATTTATACTGTTGTGAATTTTAATGGCACAAGTCTCAAATACAGCATAGCTAACAGTGATTTCCATTCTATCCATTAGATGAATATTTGTAGGTGTCCCATTTCAAAATACAGGGTAAAACCATTCATCTTTATATGCTGCAGTAAAAGCTTTACCATTCTGAGAGAGTGGTTTATCCACTTGACTACTGCGAATGTAAAGTTTAATGTAACTTCAAATAGGTGTCTAAATTGTCGTTTAGTTTTATCAGTTTCTTACTATGTGTTAGTAAAACACAAAAATGATTTAGTTAGAATAAAAGCAGTAGACATGATGAGGAATGCAGAATGTGGAAAAGCAGTAAAGTGGGGCTAGGCCTGCAGAGCTCACAGCTGAAGCCTCCCGGTAGAAGGTAATGCAGAGACGATACTGAGAATGGGTTTTTATTACTTCTGTCACTACTTACCACGTTGCTGCAGTCAAGGATGTGGCAAAGAGGTATTGGGGAAGACTGAAGAGAGATGATAGGGTTGTTTTGTTTTTATAATGTAATCTCTCTAGGAAATGGTCCAAGTTCCCCTACCGGTTTTCCAAGGGGAAGTGTGGAGCATCTGAATTTCAGAAAACTGAATTACAGTCAAGGAGACAAGTTGGTAATTCATAGGTTTGTCAGGTGTCTGCAGTTATGGAAGCTACAGGGGAAGGTGACAAAGACTGCGTTTCATGTGTTAGCTTTTTAACAATCTGAAGATGTAAACATCACAGATGTTTTCCAGAAAGCCGCGTGTTTTAGGACCAGTAATTAAAAATGTTCTTCCACTATGACAGAGTTAGCTGTAACAGATCCTCTTTATTAAACATTAAAGATCAATCAGTCTCCAGGTTATTCTGCCACTAGAGATTATAGACACAGCAGAATAATCACAGGGTGGTTTGTTTTTTTTTTTCATTAAGCTGAAGAGATTGAGACGTACTCCTTGCAATAAAACAATTAAAAATAAAATGACACTTTTGTTGTGTTTGTGAGGGTGACAGTTACAAACTTAGGATTGTCTTCACATTAACTTGTAAACCATATTTTTATTGGTGATGGGTGCAGGCAGAAAAGGTTGCACGGCCTGACTTTCAGCACTTGATTTTCTTTTTAAGGAGGCGAAGCAGTAACGTTTGGTGCTCCTGCCTTTTGCCTCCCCGATTTGATCCACACGCGGAAATTGCAGTTTCTCACCACTTGCTTGGAAAAAGCCAACACCACAACACTATTTCACCTCTGCCTGGCGCTGCTTGCCGGCACAACGCAGTCCTCAGTGCTGATGTCCTGGGGGCCATTTTATTTGCTGGGGTCGTATCGTCCTCCACAGAGCACTGTCTCTGCATTTTCGACAGTGGCAGTATTCCTGTAGCATCTCCTGTTTGCCAACAATCTTACCACCTACTATAAGTGTAAATTCTCCTCTGGCTGGCAGCGTTCATAGCGAACGCTTTTCTTCAGCTCCTATACTTTTAAATAAAGTATGAGTTAGATTACATCTCTCAGAGAAGATCTGAAAAATCTTCTAGTTTACATATCACTCAACAATTCCCTTGTAGTTACATAATTGGTGTTGTCTGTGTCCATAGTAGAAGATATTTGATGCTCATTTATTAAATATGCTTGCTGGCTGCTCCCTAATCTTTGTTCTGGACAGACAAATTACCTTTCTCACACTGAGCTTCAGCTCTGGGGAATTAAACCTCCAAGCCTCTACTACTTTAATTAGCTTGAAAGTGGGGGGTTGCAGTTACTAATAGACCTCAGGCTTTTAGTAACTTAGAGAAAGGGTGGAAAAAGAACTTCCTGGGAAGCACAAAATGTCATTTAAAAACCATAAAATTCTCATATATATTATTTTATTTTGGTAATTGCAAACAGATTGTATTTGAAGACTATGGATGATCATTTCTATTTTGTCCCAGAAAGTTTAGATTTTTATCGACTTAGACACTTTTAATTATCACAATTCATTAGCACCAGTGTGAGAGCACATGTTTGACTTCATATATTAAAATGTTTATGTTACATTAACTAACACACCAGATGAGGAATTTCAGATGGGGGGGAAAAATCTTGAAATACCTATATTTAGCTCTTATGCAATGCAGCATATTAACCAAAGTTGCCTTGGGAGGATATTGGCTGTACTTTTTATTTGCTTTACACGCTATTTCTTCCAATTATAAGATCATATTACTGGCTTCTTCAAAGGCATGGCATAATGTTTCTTCCCTTTTAAAAAGGGGCCCAGAAAAGCCACCTTATTCACCGTACGGTTTGCTACCAGAAAGTACACATTTATTGTTGTCGTCTCTCTTTATTCTTTACTGTCTGCTCTTCTTAGTAGTGATACTGCAGAAAATGCTTGCTTTTTGCTATTTGAAGTTGAAACGTTAGCACTATGAATGGATAGTGTAGAAAGCCTTAATCAAGTCGCAGTTGGAAAGTAATCTAATAAAAAAGAGATTAGTGAATAAGGAAAAGACAAAAGCAGTCATGTTGTAGTTTCCTATCTCGAACTTAGTATTCTAGCCTAAGATACCCATTTTTATTTCTTGCAGGTCTGCTAAAAGGTCAGAGTATTGCAGAATGCGTGCCTTCATCTCAAATTTTGTTCATCACAGATGGATCCCATGTCTCCAAGTAGACAAGTCACCTTTGTAGCTAGCATCAGTGCCAGCTCCATACCATTGCACCTTCTTTATTCTTGATTGCCCTTCCCACATTTATTGGTGTATTAAAATGACTGAATATGAACATTAAGGACTCCATGAACCTGGGCTAATGGGAGACTGTAGAGAAAATGAAAAAAGATCCACCGGAGGACATCTTTGGGGGGGCGGGTGGGGAAGATGACTAATGAAGCTAATTAAAAGAAGCATTGAAATCTGCTTTCTACCCTCATTAACAATTAGCAGGGCACTGGCCAGTTTGTACCCTGTGTTTTACCTTAACAACATTCTATTTGCTCTTTGTATATTTAAGTGTTGTAAGGAAATGTGTTTCAATCAAACTGAACATGAGATAAAGGAAAGATGTGGCTTTTGTGATATTCTATCACAAACACTTTTATTGTATCTCTGTAAAATACAATGTATGTATGCATGTAAGTGTTTTTGTCCTAATGTTGCTACTTCCCATGGCAAAAAAAAAAAAAGGAGAAAAAGGAAAAAAAAATCAGGCTCATAGCAGCTACTGTGTAGAAATTTTCACCTACTTCTAATTTGCTGAATGAAGAAAAATCTTTTATTTGTGATATTTTCAGAGACATTTGCTCTAGTATGGTGTATTTAAATAATAAAAAGTAAAACAAAAACCACTGAATTGAGTTTGGGTTTTAGAAACATTGCTGTTTTTTCTAAAAAAAAAAAAAAAAAAAAAAGAAACTATACTCAAACAGTGCTCTGAAACAAAGTCATTATCTTAATTGCCAGTTTCCTTTAAAACTAAGGTTTTGGTTTGTCGGTTTTTGGCGGGTTTTCTTTTTATTTCGTCTTATGCCACTAAAGAACCTGTTAAACTACTGTGTTAATTTTGGTGTGGATACAGGGAGGCGCTACTTCAAAATGATCTTTAGTTTTCCATTGAGATTCTTGCTTCTAATAACAGCAAATACATGACAGTTCAGATTGCAGTGAAGTATGGTACACCTTACAGATATTGTGGTCTCTTTCTATCTGGCTCCTTCCTGCAGAACTGCCTGTGTTAGAGGTATGTGTGTGTCTGTGAGTGTGCAAGCATGAGCATGTATGAACACACTTCAAGAGATCCAGAAGTAATAATAAAAATAAAAGCAACAGAAGGTGCGTACCTCATGCGGAGCACTAGAATTGAACATTCATGAAGAGAATACAATAGCTGTTCTGATGTGAACAAAATAAACTTGAGTTTGCTGTGCAAGTAACTTTTAGAACTGATAATCTTAAGGAGAGAAAAATGAGCTTCCTGGGCTACTTCCAAGAACAAACTGATGGCAGCTATGGTCTGCTCTCTTGAAGGGTACAAAAAAACAATGCCCTCCAAAGTCAGAAAACTTTCTCTAAGCTTAGAAAGAGGGCAGCTTTGTTCAGTGGGCCTTTCCTTCAGGTCTGTGCGGATCAACTCTTGAGAAAAAAATCCTCATTTTTCATATTTATAGCAAGAACAGTAACATGAATCTGTGATGCACTGTATGCCCTCAGTCAGGGAACTGCAGGCACCCAGAAGGTGCCTCTGCTGCAACTCATAACAAATCAGCATTACCAGCTGTTTGACTTTTATCAGAGAATAATGCATTTGAAATACAGTGTGATTATGTTTTCTTTTTAAATTCTGTTTTCAAGAAGGTGTAGCTTGTTTGGTTATGGAGTGAGCTTCACTTACTTTTGTTGTGACACTGGTTCATAAGAAGCAGATTTGTAGATTTGTCTGTTTTAACAACCAGTAGTAGATATATTTTGTTTCAGACTCTACTTCTTGGCCTAGTGTGCTGAGGTCTTTTGGATTTCTTCCTTTGGCACTTCATTGCCTGTGCAAAAATAGGACCGCTGGAAAAATAAAAAGAGAAAGATATAACATACGGTGGCGGACAGTAAAGATAACATAATACTTACATATCATATAAAGTGATAAAACTACTGAAGCTATGTATGACTTTTTTAATTAAATGCACTTATGTATTTTTAAAAATAAGTTTCTAAGCTTTTTGATCTCGCGTTACAGTTTTTAGGTAAGAGTCTTGCAAATTGTGTGGCTGGAATGTCTTTGAAAAGACACCCGAAATCATACAAATGTGAAATTCAATATTAGTGAGTCTGTAGGCATCTTTTACATTATTCCAGTATAAGAACTCAAGGTACCACGGTTAAATCTAACATACAGATTTTCGGTTGTCCAATGTAACCTAGAAGTGCTAAGAAGATACCTAATAACTTCTAGTAAGTAATGTAGTATAGCATTTAGTGATGTAGAGGTTGAAGTTCATTAACGGCTTTAAATAAACTATTATATGACTCGTTTGTAAAGCGCAGCTACCTTTTTAATAGCTTACTTTAAAAGCATTTCTTAAGTTGCAGACCTATAAGATTACAAATGTCACTCATGTTAGCATAATCCACATGCAAGTGATGAAGCCTTTGCTTTGATGTGCTAAATTGGAGGAGGACTAATGGAGCTATGAATATACAATAGAACATATTTAAGTAGTATTCTTCCTTTAGGTAAAACACTTTCTTGAAACCAGAGGCATTTCAGACAATAAAACAGGCTCTAATGGGGATGCTGGGGGGAAGGCTACTGGAAACACTTAGATTTGTCCTTATGTGAAAAATCAATTTTTTTAGGAGATCCGTAAAAGGAAACATGTACTTGTTCACCTTTTATCACATGCATTTGCTACGCTGAGTCTGAAATACACCCCTTGCATTTAGTGCTGCTGAAAAGTCATACAAATAATCAGTAAGAGCTTCCCTCACTCTCAAAAATGAATGCTGTTAAAAAAATCAAAGGAAATATTACTAATCTGAAATCATCCTAGTGAACCTGGATAAAAGGCTCTGTCTATACTGCATCTAAGCGTCTCAATCATATAAATTGTCACTCTTATTAATGAAACAATTTTGTAAAAAGATTGCCCTCTAAATGGGTTTAATGTTTTTACCTATCCAGCTGTCTAGTTATGAGATTTACGCATCCTGGCAGGCAGTGGGACATTAAGCCTTTCCAAACCAAATTCTGTTTGCAACAAGATACTGTCTTTTCAGTCCTACGTGATTTATCTTTAAATATTTTAACAGGTTATGCAGTATCTTACGAAATGTAAAATGAGAATGTCTTACCAGAATGAAGCCTATGAAATTAAGTCACATCTTTAGAATATTAACCACACTGAGTTTGTCTCCCTTTCTCCCCGTTAGTTAATGCTGATAAAATTTGCATCATCTAATTCTAGAAGAAATACAATAAATAAAATAAATCAGATACGACTGTAGTGTGAGTTGCTACCAAGCATTTCAAAAGATCGTATAATTTTTTTTACCAAATTCTTTGGCCGGTATCAGGTGTCAGGCCTTGTGCAAGTTACCTGTGTTCTGAACAGCTCTGTTGAAATAATTGAAATTGAGATGAGGACACATATGTCAAATACCTTCAGCGTATTGTGTTTCTTCAGTTTGAGAGACGTGTTCCAGGACCGGTTTCACTTCCTGTGCCTGTGGTACGTGAAGTACCAGGGAGCCTTTGTTGTTGCTTTTCAGTACCAGGTGTATGCCTGTTGTCAGTCCAGCGAAGCCACAGAAGAGCTCATTGCAATTAAATAGCAATTTGTTTCTATGAAACTGCAATTAAAGTATTACTGATCAGCCATTTTAGATTGGCAGTGCTTTGCCTGCATGTTAAGCAGCGAGGAGCTCTCGGTTCCGTCCGTGAGCGGTGAGCAGCAGTGAGCTCACTGTGTCCCCGCCTGGGCCCCGTGTCCTGCTCGCAGAGCGTGCCCAGGGCAGCGGCAAGTCGGGGCTGAGCCCTGGGCCCGCAGCGCTACTGCTGCTCCTGCCCCGCGTGAGCAGGGATGCGCGCTTCCTGCAGGGCCATTCCACTGCAGATCGCTGCTGCTGAGAACGGACTGCGCGTTGTGGGCCGCAAGCCAATAACGTGCTGCAGGTCCTGACTTGTCGGAGATGTGTAAACAGGGCTACTGTAGCTCCTTAATCACAACTAATAAAAGACTAGAAGAAAGCAATCAATTACCTCGTAAGTTTTTTCCTTTCTTTTTTTTTCTTAATAGAACGTGATGTGTGTCTATCAGGGCTCCTCTGCACGCCTGCCCTCCAGGTGGGCCATGGCACATGGACTGCAGCACTGCCGGCCTCACACCCAGCTGACTGTGCATCTGCAGTGTAAACGCTCAGTGCAAATTAAAAAGTTGTTTGTAAGAACTCAGAGAGGCATTAACTTCGTAGTGGTAATTATATTTCTTAATTATCACCATATTTTAACAAAGTCTGAGGCACATTAACTTCAGTTCCTGTGTTTTTGCACGGTGGAGGCTGTAGACATCCTCGTTCCTTTGCCAGAGGGGATGACATCACACCTGTGGCATGCATGAGATAAGCGTTGCTTGTTTTGCGGTGTCTCAGAGATGTTCCTCGGGGGGCTGGCCCGGTCACACAGCCGTGTGCCACCCATGGGGCTGCTGGGCTGGGTGGCAGCAGGGAGGCATGAGAGCTGTGGGGTGGCCAGTGCTGAGGGCAGGGAGAGGACCGTGCTTCAGCCTCTGTGCAGCCAGCAAGGCCGTCAGCCAATAACACCACCCACAGGGGCTTGGGCCCGCGCCTGAGCCCAGGACCTGAAAAAAGCCCTGTTTGCTGGAGACAAACGAGGCTGTGTTGAGGATTTTTATTTTTTCTCTCCCCCTCTGTGGGTATTTTTTTAACAAGCCGGATTCTGTTGTTGTTTTTCCTTTAGTTACATCCACAAAAACGCTCTTGGTGTGCAGGGAGGATGTTCGGCTCGATGGGTTCAGGAGCCATAGCTGTGTGTTTAGCCCTTGCCTGTCTTGGTGTCACATGGTGCTTCCCTGCCCCTGCTTGCCTCTGAGCCACAGCCTCACACTATGAGGGCTGCATTTTTTATTGTTATTTTATTAAATGGAGCTTCTCATTGCTGCTGTGTGAAAAGCAGAACTGTAGTGAAGGGAAGGCTGAGGCTGTGCCAGGCTGGGCTGGCTGGAGGAAAGCTGCCCTGGGATCCCCAGAGCTGCAGGACGGGCCGTGCAAGGGGGCAGGAGCTTCAGAGGCAAGGCACACACACCCAAAAGGACAGGAATTTTAGTAACCCATAAAACTTTGAGCTTAAACTTCTCTCCTGTTGACTGGTTAAACAGGTCTCCAAGAGCACTGTGCTACTTTGTACCCTTTGCTCCTGTGTTTTGACAGTCAATTTATCAGTGTAAGTCTTCTGCCTGCCTTGTTAGAAGTTTGCTTCAGCTGACAAACACCGAGTTTGAAATTCTGACTTTTCTTAATGGTTAAGAAAATAATAGAAAGTGTTTTGCTTCATAGGATGCTTGGTCACTTCTATATATTTAACTGTGTCCAACAGCAAAGGCAGCAGCACATGAGAAACGTGCATGGATGGGGCCAGTCCCGACGTTCTTCACCGTCACCACCACTGTTGGCCCTGTTACTTGCTGCTTTTAAGGGAGCAGTGGCCACCAAAGTGCCCATGTCATGCAGCTGGGTTCCTCTGCAGCCAGTGCAGACACTGTTTCTTTTTCACACTGTTGGAATTCACTGTTAATTACATTTTGAAATATCCATGCACCTTTCCTCTTAGGGAATCTTACGTGCGAGCCTTTTGCTAACAACGTCAGTGGTTTGCCATAACCTCTTGGAATAATCATGGGTTCCATTGAACTTCTGCCAGTTGTTTTGTTAAACTAAATGGAGAGAATAGGGCCTATATTCATTCTCAAAAGGCAAGAGATTGCCCTGTGATTTGGGGAAATCTTGATTGCTTACAGAAGAATAAATGAACAGGGCAGATATTAACTTTACACCTGACTTCAATTTCTTTGAGAAGCAGTGAAGAAATGTCCGGTAGGAGGAAAAAGATCCAGCTAGAACTCATAAGACAGCCAATAATAGTCTAATTTTATTGTGCTGTAAAATCATCGCTACTTATAGAAAACAAAGGGCAATGAATGCCATATTGGTCTTTTATTCTTACAAAAAACCTTGAGATCAAACAGCCCCTAAAAGACTGAGCTGATATGCATCCGACTTCCGTATTTTTTTATATCCTCTGATATTCATTCCACTGATGTATTTGATAGGTAATTATATCAGCCATATCAAGATGCTGATAGGAAATAGTGGAAGACTTCAGTGTTTTGCCATAAAGCTCATACCCCTTGTTATTGAGCTCTCATCAGGCTCGGGATCTGCAGCAATAATTTGAAAGCTGCAGTTGATATTTCTGTGCTTATGCCACATTTAAAAAATATTATTCTTGCTTCATCAGTTAGTCTTTTTAGATGGGTTGGAAAAAAAAATTACAAATGAGCTACTATTCTTATTTGTTTTTTTTAAGAAGGGTAAGCATTGAAATATTCAAATGGAACAGATTATACCTTTAATTACATCCAAACAGGATGCTGAACTGATTTTTTTTTATTTTCTGTTTAATCGCTATAGTTCAAAACAATACTGCAAATTGGTAAATGAATTCTTTAAGCATGGCCTTCTGGCCTCTGTATTTACAAGAGAAACCATAAGAATAAGAAAAGAATCAAAAGGGGAAAAATGCCACTTACTTCTCTAACAAAGAAGTCTGCTCTTCTTGTGGGAGGTGTTTGATCTGGACCAATGCTGTTTGTCTTCTGGGAGCATCCAGTGAGTGCCACCAGCTCTGTGCACATCACACAGCTGCAATGCTTGCCCCCTCCTAAGGGACGCCCTGTGGGTAGCACTGAACTGCTCCTTCCCCAGCTTGCTTGTAAGCCCAACCAGCCACTGCTTCTGTGGATGTGCTTGATCTCCATTCTCCTACATGCAAAATGAGAAGAATGAAAGTAAACACAGTTCATCACTTCTTAAACTAAATATATTTCCATTTTGTTTGCATGTGTGTGTGCATATATCACTCACCGTATATATTTAGAATATGTACTGTGACATTACAGCCAGTGATAAATCCTACTCACTTACTGTATGTGTTATTTGCTGCAACATTAAGCTCAGTGAGAATTTTATATGTAACTTGTACCAAAACTAAATATATTGTGGAATTGATGCACAGTTGTAAACAAGAGCATAACTTCCTAATGCAACACAGTTGAAGGTGGCAGCTTGCGTGGCAATTCCTCTGTAAACAACTGCAGACTTTCCAAAGAATAAGCCAGTTAATTACATTTTTAATGACATTTTTAGAAAATAGGATTCTTGGTGGGGGAGGAAACTTGTAATGCCAACACCAAAAGTAAGCCTAAAGCTTGTACTGTATCAGGGAGTACTATGGGAAAAAATTGGGTTATGCTGGGCCCAGGTCTTTGCTCTCTCCTTTTCTTTCTTTCTACTAAAGGTGCGCCTATGTAGAAGATTTTTCATAGCTCTGTGATAGTTTCCAAGCAAGATGACACTGGCATTTTTTTTAATGGATTATCTTATTTCATTATTATCTGTGGTACTAAGTATGTACTGCCCAATTACAGAGTTGATGCAGTGCACAGTGAAGCTCAAGACATCCTCTTAAATATGCACAGCTTATGTGGGGCCATGACATGAGCAGGCCTTACCCAGCAGCAGTGTTGGCAGCACTCAAGGGCTGATATGATAGAGCCTTATGAGGCATCACAGGCAGATCCAGGCAGAAGCTGGACCAGCCAGAGTAAGAGCAGTACACAGCTTTTATTGATGAAGTCCAGGGGAAAGAGGCACTCGGGGCAGCTGTATTAATCCCATAATAACTTGAAATATAATCGAGCCATTGCTGGAGGGATGGGTAGGATGGGAGGGAGGTGGAGGTGTCAGGGTTTAAGTTCACAGGCTTCCCCCATTCATTAAAAAGAGAATCAATCAGGGAAGCGGGCTGGCTTTTCAAAGGGCTGGCAGCCACAGGGGCAGGCAGCCGGCCTCTCCTCCCGCCGGGGCTGTGGACCGGGCAGCCAGCAGTGTTGGCAGACGGCTGTTTTGCCCCGCTCAAGCTGTAAAATGTGTTACAATGTGCTAGGGGAGATTCTGGCTGGATTCTGAGGACTTAAAAGCAAGGCAGAGTCGGTGCTGTGGGCCATGGAAAGGTGACGCTGATAGATGTTTACAAAGGAAAAGAAAAAAATTGTGTTTCATGTTTTCTGGAGTGGTGGTTTTACCAGCAGGCAAATGGGCAGAAGGAGCCTGCCTACAGGACTCCTCTTTGTAGGCAGCTGGTACGGTAATTAGTTCATTACTATTAATTTTTGCCATCCCTGGACCAATCAGTGACG
>JAPSGF010000009.1:3861397-3971397 GCA_035772895.1 Perdix hodgsoniae
AGGCATATTTTCTTTTTGACATGTTATCCATTTACATATCTCTTTAACTAGGGTCACCCACCTCACACATCAAGCTTTTCAGTGCACGATGCTGCATATGACACGCAAATACCTGTTGAATATAAAAGATAGGTTGTGAGTGGAAGACAGATCTGTGCAAACCAGTTCAGAATTGCACTATGCTACTCTTTTATTTTTGTTGGCTATTTTATTGCTACAATCTTAATGTTGCTTAAATGCACACTTTTAATGGATTAATTGATAAGAACTCCAAAGATACAATGAGCAAATAAGTAGTGAGTATGCTCTGCACATATCTGCAGCTGCATTGTACAGCAGCTGTTCTTAGTATGGAAAAAACGTCAGCATGTCTTAAAAAATCGCTTTGCATTTCAAGCTAGGAAATCTCAGCTACGTTTCATCTGACTTATGGATTGTGAAAAGCTACTGTAGTGAAAAACAAATTGTTGGATACATATCGCATAGAAGGTTTATATGATATATCACTCAGCGTGGAGCCTGGTTTGATTTACTTTGCACCCAAGCAAAAGAAACTGAAAAACAAAAATAATGTTTTTCCATTCTTTGTATTCCCTGTGATATTCCGCCATCCTTCTAAAGGTAAAGCCCATCATGAAGTCACTGTAGTTTTGCATTCAATAACTGATGGAAGAATAAAACTTTTCTGTCTAGGCGGATGGTTCATAGCTTCACAGGTAGAACAAAATGTCTCATTTCCCAACTTATACCTGATTTGGAGAGGATTTTGGCTCTTTGGTCTTGTAGAGGAGACCAAGGAGCTGCATGGGACAGTAGACTCTTCCTGTGCACTGACCCCTGATCTGGTTTAGACACCAGGGATCTTCTGTGATTTACTACAGAGTGTAATGAGAACTGTGGCACTAGGCAAATTACCCACTGTCTGACATTCGGGAGTTTGTAAAATGTTAAGGGATATTTAAAATGATGCAAATGAATATTTTCATACAGCATATTTGGCTGCATTCCTGGCCTGTATTATTTTTCTGTGTTGGATACCTCCATCTCCAGCAGACATTCAGTCCTTGAAATGGGTTGGCTTTTATTTTATTCTATTTATTTTTCTACCATCTATTATTCTAAAGAGATGTAATGGATCAGCCCAGATATATTTCATGTTGTGAGGAGAGGGAATGAAATAGCATGAAAATCATCCACAGTTCAACACTGAGCTGATATCTGTGGAGATAAAAACTTAGTCCGCGACATTTTTACCTTGTGTTTTGGATTTCACGGGGTAACAATCAGCTCCAAAAATCTCATTGAGACAATGCTTTCAAAGTCAAATAAAGAGCAACAATGAGAACACACCCTCCTCCCCTCCTGCCCCGTGGCTCCCCTCCAGCTTCAAAACCCCAATTTATTTTTGACATTGCACCATAAGACTGAAAAGATTAATCTATAATAGATTATCTCACAAATCTGCAACAGAAGAACAGAGGATATGATTTGCTCAGGATTTGGCACACTAGCAATGGCACATTATGGCAAAATGCTTAATAAATACCATACCACAGAGAATTAAAATGGAGGAAAGCTCAGGCAGTTGGAGAGCAACTTCCCTGCAGTGAGGGAAATCCCCTCCAACAGTTGCACCAACCACTGCCCACTGATTGACCACCAGTAGTTGAGAAAATCTTTTCCATCAGCTTTCCAGAAAGGTTTCTCCATGCTTAGGATGTTCAACATACCCTGCTTTGAGCTTGCATTTCAGAAGTGCTAAGCACCTACAACATAGAAATAGAGGCATTTACTCCATCTTTTGGTGCCCTGTGGGGTCTCAGGATGTATGTTATAGAAGTGCAAAGTGTAGTTATTTGTGGGAAGTATTGAATGCCTGGGGGAAACACAAACAGCTGGATGGCTGCATCACGTATTTGTGCTACCGAGTGTTCACCTTCATTTCAGAGAGTAGAGGATGTTTGTGTGGAACTCACTGCATAATTTATGGCACTGTGAAACATTTACTGGGGGTAAACCTGAGCCTAAGGAATCTGGTTGAAAAGGGCAAGCACATTATTCTAGGACATGGCTACTTCTTGTGCCAAGCTTAGAAGCCAAAAGCCATCAAAACAAAACTAGAGCAATGTCTAGGTAAGGGGCAGCAATTTCTGGCGGTATTGACAACTTATTTGCCAGTTAACAAAAATAATTGCCATTCTGTCTCATCTTAGAAATTGCTTAGGAACAATAGAAACTTGAGAAAAATTCTCTCTCACCTGTCTGACCTGGGCCACATGCTGAAGAGCAGTCTTCCACCTAAGAGGAGGTTGCTGCCGACGGAGGCAGAGCAAAGCGTGGTTGTGCCATTATTACTATTCAGTGACACCTTCCTTCTGCTGAAACTCCAATTCTGTTTTGCAGCATCTCACTATCTGCTAAGTAGCTGGAAATAAATATGGTGCTCTAACCCCTGTTTCCTCTATCTTCAGGGAGATTTAGCTGCCAGCCTGGGCAGTCCTTTCTGGCATGAGAAGTTGAACAAAGTTCTCCTTGCAGTAATGGAGTTCATTAGTCTGTCATGCCCCTTCCCTTGACCCAGTGGGACTTTTCCTTTGCCTGTGCTTCTGTTAGCCCTTGGCCTCCTGTGTGGTGCCAGTGAAGGTCTCATTCTCCAGACTCATAACTGAGGACAGTAATTCATTTAGTGTGTGCCATCGAACAGCAGCTGTTTATAAACTGACCTGAGGTGCAGGTGTGAGAGAGTGGCATTGCTCATGGATGTGCAGGAGTACGGCAAAAGTCCATGAACCAAAACCCCACAGATGAGTGGCAGGCTGAGGTGTCTGACACAGATCTGGGGATGGGTAATTGCCTCATGAGCCATTGCTGCCAATGGACAGACAACACCAAGATGCCTGTGTGCTGTTTTCTCCACAGTACCTCAAAAGGAGATGCTTATCCCTTCATTTAAGCTGGCTTTTTAGCTAGAAGACACAGTCTTTCTTTGGTTTTCTGTCTGTGTGGTGACAAATCTCCCCTTTATTCAGCAGCCAAACTGAAGCTTGCTTGGGCAGCACTGACATCATCCAGCCTGCGTAGTGATGCACAGCTCAGCAGGAGAAACCAGCCCAGGGAAACAGTGATGATACAACCACAGACCCCAGGTTGCTTGAACTCAAATCTCTCCTGTCTTAGCTCAGTCTCTGATCCTTCTTGGAGAAATCGGAATTTGGGCTTTCATCTCACAGATACCTGAGGGTCAGGTCCAGGCTCCACTTTTGTGCTCTGTTGGCAGGGAAGTGAGTTGCACTTCAGCAGTTTGGAGGGATTTTTGAGCTGGGAGACAGCAGAGGCAGCAGCAACAGCAGCTTTCAGAGGGGGAAAAGCAGTGCTTGGAGTTTCTCTGAGGACTGATGCAAGTGGTTCAGATTTATGAGCATTGCCACATCATTCTCAACTAGATAATCTTTAAAGATCCATTCCAACCTTCTGGTTCAGGAACTGGAGGGCAGCAGGACTTTGCTCCTGGCTGAACATGCCCAAGATCCCTGCATCCTCTAGTCTCTGTGCCATGGAAGAGCTGCGGTGCTTATCAGTGCTTAACTTCTCTTGTGCTGTGGGGACTCATGTAAACATCAGAAAAATACAAAGCCACAGAAGCAGCCATGAAGTGCTGGCACACAGCCTCTGCTCCCAGGTGGCCTCAGCACTCATGCCCTGCTCTAATGCCACTGCTGCACTCAGAGGCAGTGTGGTGTGGCCAACTGCCCTGAATCTCAGTCTTTTTTTTTTTTTTTTTTTTTTGTAAAAGCCAGCAATCATAAGAATTAAGTGGTTGGATGAACCATAATTTACTACTGTAAGCTCTCCTTGCCTGTGTATTTCTAACAGATACAACGACAGATTCTGAGATGGCTGCACTTTGGACAACATAAATATAGCAACAGTAATAATGGAACATAACTGTAGGGAAAAAAAAAAAAAAAAGAAAGTTCATAAACAAATCCTCACTCATTTCATCACTAATTATTATTCTAATTCTGATCTTTGATTACTCAAAATGAAATGCTAAAAATAAAAAAAAGAGATTTGTTAGTCTAAAGCAATGTTAAAACATGTGTTCAGAAGTAGTGCATTTGTTTGCTCAGGAACAATCCATCTGTTAGTACAAGAAAATTGGGACAGGAAAAATAAACGTTATCCTGTGATATCAGTCATATGAGAGAAGAATCCTTTTGAAACTCCCCCCAAGAAATCCTAACCTGAGTGCTGAAGGAGGCAGACAAACATTAATGAGCAGTAGTGCAACCTCCTCTGGATTCCTGCTCCTGTAAAGCAGCAGAATTACAAAATGGATGGATATGAAAGAAATTGCAGATTTGCTGGAGATATCTGCTGATTAATGCCTACAAATTTAGTTTAGGGGGCCTCTCAATGTGTGTATGGGAATGAGTCAAAAGCAGAAGAACTTCTGACTTGCTTGAAAATCTTTAACACCATCTCAACTTTTCCAGAAATTAAAATCTTTCCAAGCTAATAATTCAGTACTTTGGGATTTTAGGTGTTTTTTTTTTTTAATCAAAGATGTACATATTTCAAATTTGTCAAATGACTGGACAAAGCAGTGTTAAAAATTCAACTACACTAATTACTAGCTGAGCAGCATAAAAACCTCTGAATAAATGTCAGTCTAGAAGATAAGCTCTTATCTTAATCTAATGACTCCACAGACTTAATTTGTCAGGCCAGCCTAGTTGATGAAAAACAGGTTTCTATTCTCCAGTGTTAGCAGTCACATCTTTCCAAATCTTTGAAGTTGGATAGTAATACCATCAGTGTCATCCTGCAAAAATCTTGTGGCCAAGCCAATTTCATTCCTATTGTCCTGTTGCACTAATTAAAAGTTGTTTTACCTCCATTTGTCTGCAATAGGTGAAAATGAAGCCAATTTCTTTTTAGATCTGTTATATTGTGGGATAATCTTTCTTTCTTTCTTTCTTTCTTTTTTTTTTTTTTTTTTTAATTTCCTCACACTCAACAACATGTTAATATTTGCAGTACTCTTTTAGTATCAGAAAGCCAGGCTTTGCAGCAGGGCTCCACAGACAGCACTGCGCTATCCCAGGACAATTCTTACAGTGCAGATGAAGTCTACAAGTGTGTGACTGTGTTTATTTGTGTAGAGAACAATTTTGAGCTCAGGCAATGAATTTGATCTTAAAAGATGATTTTAGGTCTTGGAAGTTCTTTCCTAGAGGAGCATTTGACATATTTAGAGGTAAATGCACCAAGTGTTCTTACTGTTTGGACAAAGTGGATTAACGAACAGAAAAAAAGAAATTGGCTGCAGTCAGTGTTTCCAGGCCCCCTGTCTCAGCTAACCCTTCTGATGGGAATCTGGCAGGTTTCTTTATGCACAGTGCTCCACTCCAAAGGGCACCATTTAAACATGGTATTTTTCATCCCACAGTAGTTGCAGCGTTTAAAGAAGGATATATTTGGGTTTGAGGAGTTACCTGTGAGGTGAGGTTTATGCTGATGATACCCAGGAAGGTTACAGTTAGGAAAATTTGAGGAAAATAACAGGGTTAAACTGCGATCTGCTGAAGCAAATCATAGAGGCCATGGGTCAGCCCTGCCTTTCTGAAACCTTTTTTAAAGGTTTGTGTGTGAGTATGGACACTCAGTTCAGCACTGTGGTGCTCCAGGGTATAGAAGGTGCTGGGCACCAGTGCTGAGGCAGCCAAATCCTGTGAGGTCAGGCAGGCTGTGTTGCCTGGCAGGGTTTCTCCTGCAGTGGCACAGACCCTCTGGCAGGACACACAGGCTGGGAGGAACAGTGGGGATCTTTGCATCTGCAACAACTTCAAAGTGGACATTACTTTCCCATCTTAGTTGGGTTCTGTATCTGAAGCATACCAATGGCATCCTTACACATCCTGGCTAGCACATAACTTCTTATGGGATATTTCTGTCAGCTGGAGTCCATAACATATTTCTTCTACTTTTTGCCCTCTATCTATGCAGAGGAGCAGTTTAAAAATTATGCCAGCATGAAATTCTTCTGGTCCTAAACACACCTCAGAAAGTTGGGACTGTCAGATAAATTAGAGACAAATTTCCATAGATACTAGAGCATTTCTGAGTGCAGATCAGTTCCTGAAACATTTAAGAACTGTGGCCTGTTGCTTTCTGAGAGAAAACAAAATTTTATGAAAGCGCTGTGCTGCAGCCAGTATCAGACCCTCTGTCATGGTTTTGTGATTTGAAATCTTTTATGATCATTGACACCCTCTAAACATTAATAAGCATCTGGTGTGTGCTCTGCAAGTTTGAGGCCTTGTCAGACCAAAGCTTAAATTATATCCATTGATTTCATAATGGAAGTGATGGTCTACTCTGGAACATGCCAAATTCATTTACATTAGGGCTATGGCCTGGAATGGCACTTTTTTTTTCATAAGAATTAATGGACCCTCATTTCTCCTACTCTGAGTCAGAGTATAAATGTGCAGGCCATTCCCGACACAGCTGAAACAGAAAATGAAAACACTGAAGTGAAATTTTTGAAGTGACATTTGAAGCCCCTTTCTCTGAGGAAATCCCACCTATTGATCCAGTCAAATGACCGCAATCTCCATGGGTCCACCCGGCAAAGCCTCCCCAACTGGCTTATTACTGTAACTCTTCAGGTGCATGCTACCCTTTTTCAACAGAGGACGGGGGCCAGCTAATCAGCTGGAAAAATGAAAGCTCCTAGAGATGAAATACTCATTCAAGTGAAAGTTATGGCAATACTCCCATGGTCATATGTAACTACGTGTATCTTAGAATGTTATCTCAAGTCTGAATTGCCATTTGAATACTGACTTCCTTATTTACACCACGAGTTTGACTTGGAATAAACTAAATTACTGCCCTTTCTCCAGCACCTTGAGCGTTGAGGGGCTGACTCATGTGAGAGCCATGTGCTATGGGCAGTATACTAGGACCTAGCTGGCTTGAGTCAAACTGCCCCTGCTCCAGGAGGCTTTGTAATCTCATGGGTCCCACTGCTCCTTTCATGCCCTCCAACAATTGTTCCTATCATCTCACACAAGAAAATCTACCTGCTTGAGTCTGTAAAGGAGCCCTACTGTTTCTGGACCACTGCCTACAAGGAAAGCAAGTTGGGGTGCTGAAGAGAACTAAAGCATTATGAAAGAATAAAGCTGAGTTCTTTGTGGAGAAAAACATGACTTTCAATCAAAGAGCTACAGATTCAGATCAATTTTTCTAGCAAAGGGGAATAACTCACGTCTAAATGCAAAAAGGAGCCTGTCATGCAGAGATACAAAAGTATGGGGTTAGCTGTCAGATTTGATGAAGTATATAGTGCTGACAGGCCAATAATGAGCTAAGGTGAGGCTCCAGCTAGTTAAGAGCCACCTTGGCTTGGCAAAATCAAGTCCAAATGCTGGTAACGCCACTGGAGGCAGGACATGCATAGCCAATAAGAACTTCTGTCTTGATTTTCAAGTAGAGTATCAGAGTTCACTTGCCTTCTGTGTGGGTGAGTGGCAGTGTAATGCACTCACCTTGACTTGGCTCTAAAATGATTTCTTGCTATAAAAGTTAGTAGTTTTGATGCAGCATTTCTAAAAGAAAATGTTTACTCAGTTGTTGATCTGGACCAACATGGGTGGAGAGGTGTCTCCTGTACCTACAGGCTAGTTACTATAAGTGTAGTAGCATCAAAGCAAACAGAACAATTATAAGTACGTTCTTGGTTATTGACCACCTGGTCATGGCTTCATTTTGAGGTTGCTACATGAAGGGGGCAAAAGCAGATAGAAAATTGTTCAGGGTAATTTCAGTTTTTCCAAAATATGCTACCTGGCACATGAGGATGGCTGCTGGAAAGAAAAAAAAAAAAGAAATTAAAAAAAAAAGAGGAAAGTGTGTGTTAAGCTCTTGCTTTTATAGCAGTGCTGTGTAATGCAGAGAACAAACAGCTTTGTGGAGATAAGGGTAGCTTCCCCCACATGGGATGCTCTTTCCCCTTTCATTTCAGCCTTACTAAGTGCACACCAAAGATTCTCCACTTCTCCAGTTTCAAAGGGAACCTCCACCCACCCACGAGTATTTCCTCTGGTCTTCACAAGCTGTTATTGGCTCACACACCTTCCCTGCACTCTCTGGGAAAAGAGGCAGATAATACAGGGAGAGCTGATTCTTGGGACTAATAGTAAAGGTACCAGTTAAAGGACTTAGCAGGGGGCCTCAGATTTGCTTGCAGAGTCCTGTGTGTCTTTTCTCACGATCAAAGTGACTGCAAGAGATTGTGGTTTTCAATTCATTTTTTGCATATGGGAAAGAGGGTGGCTTTGTGCAATGGCTGTTTAAAAATACTTCAAAAGAACTTGAATCAGTCCATGGCTGTGCTATATACAAATTAAAATAATTGATTTTTGGCAGCCTTTTAGGAGATCTATAAATTAAAGGGATCACGTTTCTGATACATTCTGGGGGACTTTATTTTATGCTGACTTACAGAGTGCCCTCCATGCCAGAGCTGGAAGTCAGCCACCAAAGCAGAGAGAGCTTCTTGCTTTCATTTGCTCTGCCCTCCTGTCACTGGGTCTCATTCTGGAGCACCTATGGTTATGGCAGGTCCTGGACCACGCCAACTCCATACCCTTTCTTTTCATTTTATGCTTTGAGAACTTAATGTTGAGAAATAGAAACTGCCCCAAACCCAGCAAGACCCATCCCTCTGGGGAGATAGTTTCTCTCCCTTCTTCTCCATCAGTAGAAACTGATACCCTCACCCAGTTTGTGTTGCACCTGGACAATTCCCTTTGTGTGTGCTGATGGCAATGGGTTCAGCTCTATCTGTGATGACTTAAAAATAGCTCTCAATTAACATTGCATTTCAAGAATTGGAAAATTTCCCAGAAGTCCATTCTTTTTTTCTTTTTCTGTTTCATTACATTTTACAGTAATAATACACAAGCCTGTAGAAAACATGACGGGTAATGAAAAAAAGTAATTAATATAAGCAGTGTAAAGCATTTTTTTTTCCCTCTGTTGTCCTTGCAGAAAATTACTGCTTTAAACTGAGAAGGATGTGAAAATGCATAAAGCAAACAGTAATATGCTGTGGTTTGTAAATATCTTATGCAAAACAGTTAAGTCAACTGCTGTTTATTTTTCTTACTTTGTGTCACAAGCTCTTATTTTCTTTTGTTCATTATGTTTTCCATTTGTTCTTTCTTTGGGGGCTTGTTCTCTTTCATCTTAAGGAAGTCACTGGGTTTACTATATATTTTTTTCCAGCTACAGTTAATTCAATCAAACATATAGGACAGCCCATTCTGTCTCTTACCGTCTCTGGTAAGTGCTGGCACTGAAATGCAACATGCACCACAGAAGTGTAGCAGACTGGGTCCTCACTATACTGCAGATCTGCTCTCATTATTCTGGGTTTTGGAAAAAAAAGAAAAAAAAAAGAAAAAAAAAAAAGAATGCATTCTTTTATCCTACAAACAAACAAGTAATTATCCAAAATCCTGCAATAGCATTATGACAAATGGTAGTTTTCCTGACTATTCCTGTAGGATTCTGCAGTGCTTTCATAAGGCTGGCCAGTCACAGTTCTGGAATGGGCTGTGAGCAATATGCAGTCAACATTAAGTGAGATGGCACAGTATATGCCAGCTCTCCTTGGGATATTTCTCTCTGGCTATCTGTAGAACTTGTAATATCCAGCGATAGCTGAAGGTCACAGCAGAGTTTCTGTGCTGAAATACAAAACAGCATTCCAAACACATCTTCTGTGGCCAGGCAAGAAACTGCTTATGGTTTATTTTCCCTCCCCCAGCTCTGCAGCTGACATCCAGCATTAGTTATTGTTTATTTTTGTCTTGTTCCTGGTTCTAAAGGTTTCCCTTATGGCCCTGGTTTATGTGAACTTTCAGATATCACTTGGGGCTTCTCTGCTTCGTCCCCTCTGATGTAGCCAGTTCCCTTGTGAAGGTAGGCTTCCCCAGCTGAAGATCTGTGCCGCTCTCCTGTGGCATTCTGTGCAGCCATTTGGAGTCCCAGATGTAGGAAATGAAATAATCCACGCTCATACAGTCATGAAAGTGCCCATCTGGCACACAGGAACATCACGCATTGGAAGCACACAAGCGTGAGCTCACTTTTGTTATGGCATTTCATAAACAGAGATGCAGCGAGCCAGCAAGTAAGGTCCTTTGGATAATAACAATCATTTCCACCACACATTGTGTTTAAAAAAAAGAGGAAGAAAAATCAAGACAAACTGAAAAGATTTGCTCTGAGGCGTCTGAGGAGAAATTTCTACTTATAAACGTGTTTTTGGTGGGTTTTTTTGTTTTTTTTTTTCCCAGTGGCCTGCTGTACTTACATCTCCTTGGCTCTCTCCACTCTCTCTGTAGATGTAAGACAATGGTGACAGCTGAAATGTAGCCAGTTAA
Source organism: Perdix hodgsoniae (assembly GCA_035772895.1). NCBI lineage: Eukaryota > Metazoa > Chordata > Aves > Galliformes > Phasianidae > Perdix > Perdix hodgsoniae. The sequence goes on from JAPSGF010000009.1 coordinate 3,871,861, forward strand.
CTCTTCGTTACCTCTGCAAGCTCTTCTTCCTCCCTGTTCTGTTAAAGAAAGGAAATATTAGATCATACTTACAGAAGTGAGTGCTATAAAAACAAATTGCATGTAACCGCTTTCTTATCACTACATAAAACTCACAAAAACAGTCTAATAAATGACCTCACCACTCAATTTTGAAGTATACAAATTAAAGACAGCAACGGATAAGCCAAGAGAGATTAATGTACAGTGTGTGCCTGTGTGTGTGTGTTTGCATGCCTCTATGAGGATATACCCATATGCTGTTGACATTCAACCTCTGGAATTATAATTAGGGGAAAAGGCAGATGTGTAAATTCATCTTGTTGGGCAGTGAATATATGCTGCACCAGTCCCTGATTAATTCAGGACTTGAATAGTATTTACTCCAAAACACAAGGTTTCTGCTGGGATATGTTGGCTAATAAAGGGGTGGAATATGAGGAAACAATGAACAGCCTGAAATGATGGACTAAGTTCAATACCAGTAAGGAAAAAGCAAGGTTATTTATATTATTCCAGCTTTGTAAAGTAATTGAAAAAAGACACCCTAGGCATTTTGTTGGATGTCATTGCATGCTGTAAAAAAAAGCTTGGGATGTACTAAACCTCAAAATCCTCGCGATTAACCCTTCTGACAGGGCTGAATCTTCAGAGGGCTCCTCAAAGGGGTGAGATTTTTAAGGCCAAGAAAGAACAGAGAGGCTCATCAGGTCTCCTGAACAATCGCAGAAAAATCATGCCTGGTCCAAAGTGGGGGCTCAGGCACACAACTCCATGGTTTATGAACATTATAAATTATGGATAATAGTAAGAGAAAATAGCCTCTGCATTTTACATGAGTCCTTTTTGTATTGTATTTGGCAAACAGTATCCAGTCCAGTATATGTTAAATACTAAGTGCTAAGTTGGGAAAACAATGAGATGTTTGTAAATACGATAGACCATTACAATATACTGCTTCTCATTTGAAAAGTCATTTGTGCAAGAAATGATTATTGACCCATAATATGTAAATGATTGAAATGCAGAAATTAATATTTGGGTCAACTCATGTATTTTTCAACCATGAAATGAAAATCTCAGTATTCACATTCCAATTCATACATGAAAGCATTACAGAGCTATTACTTGGCTATTGTATTAATTTATTATTGTCTTAGTTAATGACATTCAGAGTTATATCTCTACTTTCAAACCGAGGAAAGGCGTTGCTATGCCACAGTAATGTTTCAGCCCAGGAATGTCCCTTTTTCTGGACTTCTCTTGCCCTGGTGACCATAAACCAAATCCACAGTTGATGGAATCAAAAAAGCAGCACTGCTTGCTCCGAGGAGAGTTTGGTCCTAATACACCTTAAATCTTGTACATGGAGGACTAGCTGCTACACTGCAGCTCTGACTGTTCCCATGGGGCTTGATTCCCACTTCTTTCATGAGTTTTACACCAGTGCAATGTTGATTATTTACTACAGTCATTTCAGGAGCAAAATCAGCACAGAATTGGTACACTTAACACAGTCGTCTTTTTGTTTCTTATGATAGAGACTCCTTTTTAACTGAACAACAGGGTTTAGCGGCAATGCGAGTGTTAGGCTTCCAGTGGCACTGGTGAGGGCATGTTCCTCCCAATAGAGCCACAACAGCCCTAGCCCTTTGGCCCAAGGTGACATATCACAGCAAATTTAGTGCTCAGGAGACATGCCAGGTTGTTAGTTCCAGAGGTTCATGTGCTCTCTTTCTACCTAGGAGCATCCCAAGACCTGCAGCAGCAGTTCAGCTTCAGGCTTTGCTACATCGTCCCTGAGGCAGCAGAACGTGGCCCCATGGTGAGGAACCACAAATGGCACTCAGTACCAAGGTGCATGGCTGAGGTGGTCAGTATGAGCCAAGTTGAAATCTATCATACGGTTGTCTCATGGCCTATTATCCATTACATTCAAATTCCACCAGTCACTGAACTTAGCCGGATTGACTCAGTTTTAAGGTAAAAAATCCAAATAATTCATTAGTATCTTATAAACTGTGTGTTCCACATTCATGCTTTTTATGTAAAAGTAAACAATGCCTCTTTCTGTGTGCCATGGAGTATTGTATTACTTGATGTGTCTGCCTCCTTAAAGGGATGCATAATTAAATAACAAATGAGTGCATGAGTGAAATCTATGTAGAATGATATTTGTGATAGACCGAATGAATGGAGAAGAGATGGGGAGAATAATTCAGGTAATACCCAAAAGCAAAGCATCACAAGTAAATCAGAATTAACCCATGAAACATGATGTGTTTCATGAAATTACTGGTATATTCTAAAGACCACAATGATTTCAGTGAATTAAGCAGGGCTGTATTCTATCAAGATTGCTCCAGCGTTCCTACCTGTGACCTGTGCACACTGGGTCATGCCTATGAGAATAGATCTGATTTATTTTAGCTAAAATTCTGTACAATTGTATTTGCATATATCATACAGATAAAACATTTTTAAGTATTTTGAGTAGAAAAATTTTATATTTTACATACAAATTATTTTTAGCAGCTTTAAATGGCTTGTTTTGTGGATGACAGAGCTTTACATAGCTTTTTAGATAAGGAAGTCCCAGTGTAAGAGCATGTTTGGGTGGTGAAGAATGTGTGGCTACCACAAGACCATCTAAAATTGTAATGGAGATGATGCAAAGGTGGTAGTGGTGATCAGTGATGTAGCCACTGCTCCCATGGTACGAATAAGCAACTACCCACACTGGCTAGCTGTATGGGAGGGTCAACATCCTTTTGGTCCTGCCCAATTAATCATCCTCTCATTTTCTTAGCCTCTGGTGCAGAAGGCAGACCAGGTGACTAATTCTGGCAGCAGAGGCCCTGCTTCTTAAGAAGACCTTCCCTTGATAGAAGCATTATTTAGTTTTAGTTTCCTTGTGGCCTATTCATTTAATTGAAGCTAATGGCTAGCATGAATCATAGCATTAAGAGGTGAAAGCATGATTTGTACCAGTGATCTAAAGTGGTGTGTCTGCCAGGGGTAAGAACAGAGGGTGCAGGTTCCTGTTGCTATGACTCCAGGGGAGGAACAGGAGAGGTACAGCCTCTCCTCTAAATCCAGTGCCTCCCAGCTGATCTGGACAGCAGGATCAGCTAGGGAGAGACCATGGTGCAAGCGGAAGTACATACCCTATTTTGAAACAGGTTCACATAAGTCTCTAACAGACAAGGTGACAACTACTCTGGCCCCAACCAAACACAGCCTTTGTTTAACTTTACTAGTATGAGTAAGCTAATTGGCATCACTGGGCCTGTATGTGTGCTTAAAAATTATATCCATGTTAAAGTGCATTGGTGGGTCAGGGAATAATGGGTGTTAGCACCTTGCAGGCCACAGCCCCAGATGTAGGCCTTGCCCTGAACTTCTGCAAAGCTGAGGGTGCTCTCAGGGCCTGGTTCTGCTCAGTTTGTGGTTGAACTGCCCTACACATGCTGCTGCCACTGCTTAATGCTGGGAATTGTCTAAGTCATGAAGCAACATGTTCTACCAGGGCAGCCAAAAACAACAACAGAATTAGCAGGAGCCAGTCCAGCTGACTCCAGGAGAAGCTACGGAGTTTCAAAATTAATCTTAAATTTACCTCTAATCCTGAAAGCAAAACTAATTGCAGAATGTAAGGCTGAACATGTTTGGGAGCTGGATTGGGTATACCTTGGAAAAAAACACAAACACTTAAGATAAAGTCTCTATTTTAATTGTATCAATTCTGCCAATTAATGATAATGGAAGAGCAGGCCAATTAGCTAAATAGCTAATAGTTTTATCAAGCAGAGGCTGGCAATTTAAAGCAAACAAATTCTTTTTAATTTTATCCCCTTGCACACCAAGATGTTTAAAGGATAATGGGGGATCCAATAAAGGATATTGTTCAAATAGAGCTACATTTAAATTGCCTAATGGCTTTTAGAGTTTTACCCCAATTAACAAAGAAGAAACATGAACATCCAGTGACTTATAGCATAATATCTACAATCTTCATTTAAAAAAATATATAAATATATATATATACACATATATTCCCCATCTAAGGGCAGAATGAAAAATATCATTGACTTTCCCCTTAAAAACACTGATTTCTCCCAAAACAAAGGCTCCTCTGTAACAGCAGAAGTATCGGAGAAAAAGGATTCTCCTGCATAAGCCCCAGTACATAAATCATCTTCAAACTATGGTCATTAGTTTAACATAACTGTGGATTTGAATAAAGGAGATTGACCTATCTAACATATTTAAGACTAAATCCTACCACTACCTAAATCTGAACTAAGTTAAGGCTATTGAAGAGAATCAAAAGCCTTTTCAAAATCAATAGCCAGAACAAATTCCTCATGATCATAATTTTGAGGATAAAAAACCCATTAAAGTGATGTCTCTGATTGCTATTAATGAAGCAATCTGGAATAAATCCAGATTGATCCATATGGATAATCGAATCTCTCATTTTCTCACATTTCAAAGGACTCAGATTTGGGCCTGATTTATATGACAGTGATAAGCAAAAGGCTCCTTTCCCCTGGGACACTGAACTGCTCAACCTGGGCAGTGGATGGCATGGTCTCTAAAGGGAGCTACAGGAGCAATGCTCTCAAAGCAGAGAGAACACAGAGCTCAAATAAAATAGATACCAGCCTCCCCACAAATCCCAAATACATTTCCTTTGCTGCAGGTCTCTTGGAGGCTACTGAAGGCTGTTGACACCACTGAAGTGCTGTTGTAGGCTGGTGGAGAGTGCTAGGGAGGGGAGATCAGCAGAGTTAAGCCAACAGTCTGGCCCATGCTGAGGAAACTGAGGTCGGTGGGAGCTTCTGCTGCATGATACATGCAGGTCCCTCTCCTGGAGTTTGCTTTGCTCCAGCAACTCATACTGAGCTGGTCCAGAGTCTGCAAGGTAGAAGAGGCATTTACCTTGGAGGCTCACAGTGGCTTTTTTTTCTGCAACAGTCTGTTAATTATCTGGCACAAATATGCATCCTCCATCCCTCCCTCTGAGATGCTTGGCACCCTTACTGCCCTGCCAGGCTTGAGCAGAGATTGGGATGTCACCCATAGGGCAGAGGTAGTCTGCAGAAAAGCTCCTGGTAAAAAACTTTGGCCAGAACATAGCCAATTCCTTTTGGGGAGGTGGAAGAAATTTTTCTTTATTGTTATGTCACCAATTCCAAAGTTAAACAGTAAGAGAGTTAGCATTCTCTCCTGCTTTTCGGATATAATGCCAGAGTCCCAGAGGCAATAGCCCTGCTCAGCCCTTGAGCAGTAGCCAGGTGACCCTGCGGTGGAGTGGCTGCAGAAAGGGCTCCACTCCTCCCTGTGTCCTCCACCAATACTACTGCCCTTCTCTTCTGCTGCAGTCTTCCCTGCCAAGCACCTCTAGTACCTCACTCATCAATACCAGTTTTATGGCCTCTGGCGGATGTGTCCTAACCACTCTTTCCACCTGATAGCAGTGTCCCTCAGCTCCACACCCTGCTGCCTGCCAGGCCACCACCATGAGCCTGCCTGACTTCCTCCTGCATCTCACTTCTCCCACCTGGCTTCTCTTTTCCCTAGTGCCTCAATTTCTCCTTGCAAGAACTTGAAGAGCTGTGGAGTGGCTGAAGAATTTGCTGATCATTCCAGCAACACAGTTCAAAAACGTCAGCAAAAAAACATTTGTGCTAGAACAGAAGACAGTTTCTATCCATGACTTCACTTTTTTGTTGCCCCTTTAGGGCAGATGCTCACCTCCCTCACCTCACCTTTCCCTAATGCCAGAGATGCATGAGTATTGCAAACTGTCACATCCAACAAAATGGTCCTGACCACCAGTTCCCAAGCAACAATCAGTCTGCTTTGATTGGAATTCAATAAAGTACAAGGGTTGCTCCAAAAGTAATGCCTCTTGTTTTATTACGTTGGCCAGATATAAACAAGTATTTAGAAGGCTCACCTGTCTGTAAGGAATAGTTACAAACAGAAACATCTGTGCCTCCAACAGCTGAAATTATATATAACATCTTTCACTCCAACTTCGCAACCAACCGATACTCTCATTTCTCTGATCCCTTTTCTGCATTTAGACACCGCTAACACCTACGCAACTCTGAGCTGGCATCTGATATAGTGCTTCTTCTACTGTGTTGGCAAATTAAGTGAATCTGTGTCTCAGAAGTGAGTCTTTGTACAAGTGTTCCCTTAGATGACCAGAGTCAATGTAAATTGCTGCTTTTCCATATGAGTATCCATGAGCAGGTATGATGGAAGCTGTCTCCTTTCTATCTTAACTAGAAATGATGTAAACATAATAACAAGACCAAGCATACTAGGTTGAACAGAGATCCAACTAATACAATATTTTATATTTGGCACTTATCAGTAGTGGATGCTCAGAAGTGGAAATACAAGAACAGGTCAAAGGCTGCTGATTCACAGTTGGCGTGTATCCTCCCGGCAATTTTGAGGCTTAGGCAATTTCTAGTTTGAGTTTGTCTGGACCTTCTGGTAGCTGCTGGCATTACCAAAATCTTCAAGCTAGTCTGAAGGCCAACTGCTAACAAATCTTTAGAACACATGTGAAGATTTCCCCCTCCCCCCCACTTTGTAAAGGCCTGAAATTATACCTGAAACTCATTGGAATGGCTCACATTTGTTCTTTGTGCAAAGCACTGAATGGATTTTCTCAAATCCTTTAATGGGCTTGAACCTGAGCAGTGAAAGCAGACACTTTACTGAAAACTTTCTGGAACTTGTGCCACCCCAGTATCCCAGGAAATATCTGTGAAATGTTTAGAGGATTGTTAGGCAAAGCATTCAAGGAACCTGAATCAGTGCTGGCAACATCTACTGGTGATGAGAGAAATTATGTATTTATTACCAACACTTGGCCTTGCGGACTGGTGTTTATAGGATTAAATATACTAAACTCGGCATTCATAGGCTGGCTAAGAAATTGTGAAGCAGGCTCCAGAATTTGGAGCCTAAAGCTTACCAGTCCAAACCCAGCCCTACCAGGTGACAGTCTACAATGACCACTGAACAGCTCCTGTGCAAGCTCTCTCACCAAACTTGAGATATCCTTAAGATAAATATTTGTCAGATTCTATAAGAAAATTTTACTTGGAAATTGAAATGTCTAGTGTCTATATAAAAGCAGTACGTGAGATGGAAGGAGCAAAAGAGCAGGGAATGGGGCAGGGACATGGGAGCAATTGGGATGGAGCAATTCAGCTAGCTGAGCCTGCCTCTCATGGCCCTTACACAGAAGAACTCTTATATACTAATGCTATCAAAGGTAAGAGTTTTCTTTGCAGCCAGCTGGACTAAAAGAAGTGATAGGCAAAGTTTTCTGACCAGTGTTATTAGAAGTCACTACTAGCACTAGAGGACAACATAACAAATCTAATTCACAGCATTTTATTTAAATACTTCTGTCACTAGTTTTAAATACTTCTGTCACTAGTAAGCTCAGGGACACAAACTGAAAATTATAAATGCAATTATGAATTCCATTAGCCTTTTTTGAAACCAAAGGAAATTTACTACCAAAGGAGAACAAATTCTGCTCCTAGTTACAGTGATGTAATGCCAGGAAAGCTGACAGAGTAGTACTAACTCATGTAAAGAAAGAATTTGCTCCGAGCTCCTGGAACGTATGCAAGGCTGTGCTGAACAGATACAACTATCTCACTATATTGAGGAAGAGCAAGAGAAGGACTTTTAATGATTAGAAAGAAACCCAAACACATACCTTATTTTTATAAGTAAACGTGTTACTTGAAGAGTAGTTGCAAACACTCTCATTTGCATAGGATTTGGTATACATCTGTGCTCTTCAACAGATTATTCCAAACCCTGAGTATTTCTTATAATTAATGTCAATATGCTTGGCTTATTTGTTATAAAAGAAAAGCATTTCTAATTGGCTTTTTTCTGATGTGCAAAACGTCAGTATTTTTTCCTAGTGTTTTCCAAATCGGGTTGTTTTTAAATTCTTGCACAGAAAGACAGTGTGAGGCTTATGCACCACTTCAGTCTTATTCTGAAGAGAGTTTGAATTGCATGCGATAACTGGGCCTTAGGTTGGCCCTCAACTGGGGTGAGGTTCACCTAGCAATGCTAGGAGTTCAAATAATGTAAACTGGACTTGCGGAAAGTTGAGCATTTCCATTCATTATAGTGACACATATAATTTACTTTTGATCTGAAGCAACTCTACTTGCCTTCACAGAACTTCTGAAGAGTTTTTGGAAAGAACAAAACCTTCTCAACAATGACATTCAGAAGATTATCACAACAGGCCAGGGACACGAGTAAATCTCAAGCAGTAAACGAGAGTACAACTGTGGTGAGCTGCCCAGATGCGGCAATAAAGAGGGTCAAAGTGAGCACTTTTTTTTTTTTTCCTAACCAGTTAATCCTGCAGAAAGGGCAGATAAATTAAGAAGTCTTTGCCAAGTCGAAGTACTGGTCCTATCAGCTGCAAGTAGCCGGAGGTTGGAAAGTTGAATGTACACACTCCCATCTCTTATCATTTACATCTCTTATTTTTCCTGGAAAAAACTCTGAACTGTTTATACATTTAAGTAAAACCACCATGCAAGAATGACCAGATGCCAACTGGAAGCAATGAGAATATTTTCCCTTTACTTTGTGTCTGGGACTAAGCTCTAAATGAGATCAGTGCTAGACCTGATTATTGGAGGTATACAGTAAGTGAAATTTTGCTTCTCTATTAAATTGGACAAGCAAAGTGCTTAACTGAGTGAAATAAGATGTGAGAGTCCATGACATGTTCAGGTTGTTTTCCTTTCCCATACCGCTCTCATTTAACAGAAAGAAGCTAATTTCCCATACCATATGGCCCTTCATTCTGAGCAATAAATATATCTTCTTTAGAAACATGAAGTCCCCCTGCTTTATAGCCTTGGTCTTGTTGGTTGATCAGTGAATTCAAACAAGAACAGCAGATTCCTAAAACCTTGGCCAAATTAACATCTTAAGCAATTTTTGGCTTCTTCAATGAGCCAATACTATTGTGGAAACCTGGAAGCAGCAGTCAGGTCTTTGATGATTTATTTAGTAGGAGTCATCTAGTAGCTAATTGTCTGCAATTTTTACCTCATTCATGTGTAGCGTTGACTCTTTTGCGTTTTCTTCTCAAGCTTCCTTGAGATATATGTTACATTTCCAGACAGCAGTTCAACTTTATCACAAATATTTTTATGAACTTGCCAAACCACATTGAAGATCTTCAGACTCAAAAGTAAAAGATAAAATCATCCTCACAGGGCACCTCACCTTTTTCCACCCAGGCACATGGAAAAAAAAAACAGCTTTAGGCTCCAGTATTTTACATTTCTAATGAGTAAGAGCCTAGTCATTTTAATTTGCTGTTAGAGTTTTCACCTTTCTGCTCTTTCCTTGAATCTATACAACAAGAGAGAAGTGTTGATCCATGTAAAAGAACAATCCTCCTGTCTGTCCATACTGTAGAACTCACTGCCACTTAGCCACTTAGTGCTGGCCCCAGTGAATGTGTGCCCGTCAATGACCACAGATGTACCATAGGAAGGATGAGTGACAATTAGGTGTGTGTTGGGGACTGTTGGCCAAAAGTACATTTTTTTGCACTACATGGGCAATAAATCTTAGCACAGGTCATAGGCAACTGAAACACTCAGTACATTTTATGACTTTAACCTAGATCTTCATGGGTAAGTCCAAAGAAGAATCTGATTCATTATATAGTTCTGTTTCCACCATGGTTTAAGGATGGCATTGATGTCTATTAAATCACAGAAATAATATAATTTCTACTCAGATTTCTACTTGATCGCACATGGTTTTTCATGAGATAGAAAGTACTTCCAGTACATTTTTAGCATTTGATTACTCCTGTGCAGGATGCAGCAATTGTCACACATCCATTTTGGGGTGGCTTCCTGCCACAACTGGTTCCAATCTCCTATATATATATTTATGAAGAAGTAACCTGGGATATGGAAGACACTCTATTTGGATATAATTATCATCATAATTTACTAAGACTTATGCCAGTGGGAAGATATTCTTTTTAAAAAAGATAAGTCCTATTTTCTTAACATAGCCATTGATTAAATGTAAAATACAATTACAATACCCACTTGGGGGATATGCTGTGTAATTTTATAATACTGTGTCTAGATGAGTGTTGGCATTCTACCTGCATTCTTACCACACCCAGGAATTCTGGTATTACACAATTACACACATCCTGTTGACTAATTACATAATAATTAGTGTTTTTAATATTCAAAGATGCACTCAACTTGGTTATGCAAGATTTTGTGTCACTGCAAATTAAAACCAAAACATAAAGTAGTAAAAAACACTGTTTAGATAGCTTACTGAGCATGGACTTATCTTTCAGCAGACAACACAATATAATTAATACTTCATACATTCTAAACAATTTCAGTAGGCCCTCCCTTCTTCACTCTTACTTTGGGTAACACAACTGCTTTATAAATCCATTAAAGTAATTTTGCATTCAGAACAGAATTTCTGTTGTCTGCCTACTTCTGAGTTATGATCACCTATATATCATACCTATATAATTTTTAGCTGAAAAAATACTATGATGTGTCTGGGAAAAGCAGACTGCTTTTTACAATGGCAATTCTGGAAGGAATCTGGAAAATTCAATTTAGGTCAGCAGTTACCTGAAAAGTATCCAAAATACTATTGTTTCAAAAAAGCACTACTGATGAGCCTGAGCCATTAGACTGTGGAACTAATGTTCAATAAGCCTGAGTGGAATGTCTTGATCTGGGCTCCTGGTTGCAAAGTCTGGATCACCATTTGGATTTTGAGACTTTAAGATCACAGACTTATTTTTGCAATCATTTCTTAAAAGATGTACCCAAAACATTGTGCGATGCAAATTCTAAACTTGGTGTATCGAAATTCACAGAACAGGGCACAGAGCAGAGGCCCAGCTGTAGGTCTTGCCCATGTTTGTACATGGATTGTACATGATGCTTCCATGGCTTCTGGTCTGCCCTTGTTAATTCTGTGGAGCCTCCAGTTTGCACAAAGACCGTTATGGCAGAAAGACTAGAAAATATGGACTGTGTTTCCCTCTTCAACTATATGTAAGCAAAATAGTAGAAAGCAACAAACACTTTGTGAACAACTTTTTTTTCTCTTAGTGAATTTGAATTTTAGCTTTCCAGTTACTGCGCCTGCAAGTGATATTTCAAGGCACTGAGGACAAATCGATACCTGGGGGCTCCTTTTTTAGACTGTTTATCTTTTCACGGGGCAAGAGGTTATAGAGTAAGACCAGCTTCTTTACTGAAGAACAATTTCTTGCTGCCCTTATAAGTTAAAAATTGGCATTTCAGTCTAAACTCTTGCCCTTGACAGGTAGTTACTTTTTATCCAACCAGCAACTGTCAGAAAACAAAGAGGATCTCTTTGGAAGGAGTAGGATGTGGGACTGCTGCGATGAGCAATACTGCTCAGCTCAGAGGTGCACGCAAAGCAGCTTCACAACTGCCTTTTCCTGAGAGCCTCAGTATCCCCACTTCTCCACCCCACAGAACAGCAATAAGGCCACTGCACTTCTCTGCATCAGTAGAACATTTAAAAAGAGGTCAGTTTTTGAAGGTACAATTGGGGTTATTGTTACTTCTTGAGACTCATGGTTTTTTATTTCCTCTGCTTTCTTACCTGGTGTTCTTCATCTATGACTCTGGCAGACAAGAAGCTTTTGAGGGGCAAGGCATCTGTAGCCATATGCCTCTATCACCACTGATAAGGAGTGTTGCCCTATGTGGCAACCTCATTTCACACTGAGAACCACTTCGGAACAACTGCTTGAGATGCTGTTCTTAAATCATGAAGTCTCAATTGCCATCATTTGTCAAATTCCTCTTTTCTTTTCTAAAAAACAAACAAACAAACAAACATAAAGCCACAATGAACTTCCATGCTTTGTTATTTTCCCCCACCAGAAATGTCGTGACTCATTTGCATATATAATGAACAGTATTTGATTACTGATAATAATCCAGAACAAAAAATTGCACCTGGCCTGACAACACAAGGCCAACTTGCTTCCTGATGTGATTTTAAATGGCTGAGATATTAGAACACTGAAAAACGGGGTTTATAATGGAAATACTGACAGACAATTAACTATAGAGATGCTGCTCTAATAAATGGAATAGCCCGTCATAATCTCTAGTTCATAAATATGCAAATACAAGGCAGAGGATTTGCTCCAAAGGATGTCTCTATAATTTTAACTGACCTTTACTGATACTAAATGAGCCTGTTGCTTCTGTTTTTAAGCACTATATAGAAAGTATAGGGAATCCAGTCTCTCTACATCCAGCACCATTCATCACCCATCAGCACCAATAGCAAAATCCTCATTACCTTCAACAGTAAAAAAATCTGGTCCCAGAACACACAGAAAGCAGGATATCTGGCATTTAACTGAACTCTTGACTGTACTTGATTTTAATTCTGTTTTCATCTGTGTTAATTATTATTATATTAATTCTTCTGTTTGGGAAATTAAGCACACGTTCGCCCCATGTGTCAAAGAGCTTGACCTGCCAAAATGTACTCACCCACTCAGTGATAAACAGGTCATCAACACAATGAAATAAATGTTGAATTTTATCCAGTTTCCTGTTCTGGACCAAATGGAGGCAAATCCACTGACTTAATATTTAATAACGTAAATGTAATTTCTTTTTTGCGCCTCACATTGCAGAGTAAAGAATTGGATGGCTAGCAGTTTTGCAGATTCCCAACCCCTAATTATTTTAAGCTATTCATCCTGGTATCTGTCCATTGATGCTCAGCCAAATTGCCAGCAGGGGAGAGATCTGTCCAATCCAGGAGCTAAATGAGTCACTGAGAGTCAATCTGTTTTTTTCCCTTGCTGCTGGGATTTCCTTGGGTCCTGGCCTCTCTCTGCTCCAATCACACACACACAGCTCCAGGCGTGGGTCCTCTTTGGCTTCAGCTGCCTCCTGTCTCTCTGTCTGCTCAGCTCATCACAGCTGTTGATGGGTTCTCGCCGGCTGGCCACAGAAGACCAATACTTCCATCACGCTGCTTGTACAGCTCTTGCTCAGGAGGAAAATGAAGACATCTTGGCCTTGTTGAATTTGCTGCTGAAGTAATACATCAGGTATCTAGATGGAAAGCAAACCACATGAATAAAATTTGTCATCTGGGTTAGATATTAATTTATTTGCCTTAAGTTCTGGGAACAATATTTGCACTTTTCCAGAGAACTCAGTTAAGTTCCATGGAAACTGAATACTAATATGATTTCTGCAGCATGGAAAACAAATATGAAACAAAAAAAATTGACTCATCAGAAATATTAGCTACTCAGTATTAAAATATCTGACAATGCTGCAAATACAATTTATAAACAGGAACATTTAGAGTCAAACTATTCATTGAAAAGCAAATTCCTTGCTTGCTCCCTTTTAGGGTCAGGATTCAATTACAAAAAAATATGCAGCAGACTTAAGGACTGCATGTAAGATTAAGATAACTGGTATTTCATGGTAAATGATTAAATTAGCTGACACAGTTTTATCCTGAACTTTGCCATTAAAACTGACATTTTTGTGCCATGCACATTGTAGGCTGCTGGTAATCTAAACTGCCTTTCTTCTTCTAAAGACTTTAAATAGCTAAAGTACTCTTGTTCTTTACCCTATTTGCAAATGTGTGGAAAATATATCTACATCATAACACGATGAACTAAGCACGGGAGCAGAGGACTTAATTTTTCCTCATCTATCATACAAATAACTTAAGAAAACAGCAAGGAAGCTTCAAATGCCCAGATTCAGCTCTGCAACATGCACTTTAATCAAGTCGTTTATGTGACTCTACAGAGATGAGAACATGCTGTCCTCACGGTGAGTAAAAATAGAGAAATGACAGAAGCATTTTACTAAAAGTTTAATTATTTCTAGTATACAATTCTAAACCACTCTATGTTTTATTTGTCTTCTTTTCAGGCTTGCTTTTTTATGCAAAGAGAGTTATGAGAATAATTTTGGGAAAAAACAGTTTATGACTGGTTGGATGAAGCACTGCCAGAGCTGATGTCTGCAGTCACTTTCTCTCAGCTGAGCTAGCTGGGAAGGAGCAACTCATTCCATTGTGAAGATATGTAGCCTCCAAAGCAAAGCACAGGCATGGCCTGACTGCTCAGAGATGGACTGTGAGGGAATTTAATCTTCTGAGCTGAGTGCCTTCCAGAGGTGGGTGGGAAGCAAAGCCACCAAAGAAGCACTGCAGGAAAGAGGAGGAGGCAGGATAAGCAGACAGCACATCCTCACAAGAGGCCAAGTGTGAGCATAAGGAATGAGCTGTGGCTGAAGAAAGTTTTAGAGGCAACAGGGTAAAATTATTCTGGTTGTTTGACTTGATCAGGGGTCAGAAATATTGAACTTTGTCCCTTTTATTTATTTACTGCAAAAAAGCAGTATGTGACTCTCACTGCATTTTCTCCTCATAAATAGAATAACCTAGAATATCTTGATTTTTTTTAGCTAACCAGAAATTTCAAAATAAATAGTTAAAAATGCAAAACCACAGAACTGCAATATTGGTCCAGAACAGTGGAGCAGCACATCTAGCCTTCCACAGGGAAGAGGCTTACATGTTTCTGTAGATCATGCAATAGCAAAGACTATTATTATTGTAAAATAATCTACCTGAACAGGACACTTAATTTACCACTCATAGGCTTAAATACTGGAAGTTCCATGAAGAAGTCATGCATGCATCACATTTACTTCTTTATGTGCATTGGCACAAAGATAAAAACACTGATTATATGAGTTGGATTATACAATCTGTATTTTAGCATTTAGTAACCAAGGTCTTTGCTGAAACAGGTACTCAAAGTGTGGCAGACACCAAAGAAATGTTTTTCATTCCAGCAGAGAATTTGATCCTACAGTCTTTACACAGACTTATCAGAAGTGTGTACATAACAGGAACATTATGGCAATGTTTCTAGATTCCTTGTTAGCCACAGCTGGGCAAGACTTTGGATTCCTTTTCACATCTTGGATCTTCTGGCAGTTTTAATAAAGAAGATGAAACGCAGCTTCTTGCACAGCACCTTCCTCAGGAGATAGAAATTGCAGTTATACAACACTCACACAGTCACACCACTATCATCAAAAGGTGACTTTCAGTGAAAAGAGATGGCTGTGAAGACAGCTTCTTTGTTTGAGAACCCGTGCAAATGCTGAACAATGAAACACAATTTGATTATAAAAAAATCAAACCAGTATGAACATTTTGCCAACTGTGTTATTCAATTCAAACTTCTTAGCTTTCCTATATCATTTCTTGGTTCTTACATGTTGTGAAAGAGACATAACTACTTTTACTTTAAAATTTGAAAACCCTTCACATCAGAGGTTATATGAATCATCTAGCCTTTTCTATTCCAAAATGTTTCACTGATCATTCATTGTTAACTGAGTAAAATGAAGATAGCTATGATAGATGAAAATTTATCTCAAAATATTAAAAAGGATATGGAAACATTTTGTTCACAAGTACTAACATGAGAGAGTCCAACCTCAGTTTTTTCACTGTCAATTACCATACGGCTCTTAATAACTCATTATTACTTTTTTTGCTGTTCCTTGGCACTGTTAGTTTCAACCTGGTCTGCCATTGAGCAGAAATGCCTTCCAACGGGAGAATAGTGAAGGGACTGGATGTTGACGGACAGGAAGCCTGCTGATACCAGAGATTAGGACCCTAACTCATGTCCAGATTTTTTCTTAGCAATATATGTTCTCTAAAACTTCTACATAAATTTATTTTCTCCTCTTGATGAGAACACTCAGATTAGAGAAGAAGAAGCCTGTAGCCCTTTCTAGATCTGAGAGTAAGGTCTCCTGAGTAAGAGTAACTTGCATTTTGTGCACAAGGATTTGTGTACAGAACTTGGAGATACCATAACAAAATAGTCATTTTCAAGCAGCTTGCCACAGAAATGAGACAGTCTGGAGAGGAACCTTGCTGACATAGAAAAGTTAAGAATCTAAGCTACCTTATTTCATGAGTGAAGATCCTGGATACATCTTACTCCTTGTCAGGTGTCCTTTCATACAGAAAGGACAGAAGGACTAGATTGAATTTAGTAGGACTGCTTGGTATGTACTGCACAACTGAATGTATTTAGAAACAAGTTTTCATGCTATTTTACTCATTTGCCTCTTAAAATGTTTTTTGTTTGTTTGTTTATTTCATTGCTGCCCTCTTCAGTTCAGGTTCTCCAGGGTGGCAGATCAGCCTATGGATGAGGGAAGCAGACAGAGACAGAAGCTGTGCAAAGCCGGTCATGGACTTAATAAGGGCTTGATTCCGTACCAATGAAATCAACAGGAGTTTGGCTCATGTTTGCAATGGGAGGTGGATGAATGCTTTATGCCAGCTGTTCCCTGTTGGGTAGGGATAATCCCTTTGAAACAAAATATTTAACTTGTTCTCACTCTGTTGATGTAAGAAGGCTTCTCGTGATAATGCTTTCATGAGAATTAAAAGGTGTGTCCCATTTCTAATGTCAAATACCTCATTCCTCTAGTATATATTTGCCAATTCATTAACAAACAAACAAACAAACAAAAACCCCACCAACCCAAGAAATAAGAAGTCTGCTACTAGCCACCATGGGTTTACAAAAAGTGCTACAGCAATCTGAGGTGTAGGTGTATCCTCTATTTGTTCTGCTTGTTGTGATAATACTTGCAATTTCCTCAGCTGGAAGATGCATCAAGGAGCCAGGTTAGTTCAAACATCTGCAGCTGAGGTAGGACCCATGGGCAGATATAAAGTGGCCAAGGCCACTGTAGGCAAATAAGATGACAGAAAAATAAACTGCTAACTGTCAAGAAGGGAGTCATGAAGAATAAAATGTGGGAACATTATCAGACAGACAGAGAAACAGGAGCTGAGGGAGGACAGTAATTATGATAAAATCAGATGTGTGCCCCACAGTCTGGATCCAAGTATAGCATTTAGTCTCATTTACAACTGTATTTTCTTTCTGTTTTACTGAGGAAACGAGGCTCTGATGCTGCCCAGTTTGTGCTATAGATCAGCAGCATACTGTGGCTATTTCTAGCTTCTGCATATATTGGCAAAGTTCACAGGCAGTGTGGAAGTGGGGCATATTTATCCCAGCCTTGGTTTGGTTCACTCCTTCTCACCCCTCTGGCTGAGATCCATTTGGCTAGCAGACTTGGAACATAATGTCTGCTAAGTTTTATAAAGCAATTATTTAATTTGAAAAGTCTCTTTGATTGCATTCTAATGAGATTTCCACAAAATACAGAGTTCTCCACCTACTCTGGGGAACTTTTCTTTGCTCCATAAACTATGACACTTTTCAAAAAGCTCTTTTTGAAAGACTTCAAGAGTGGAAGCTTCCAGAAACAGAGTTGTTTGGTCTGTCATCTGGGAACTGAGATTTCCATAGACTTACATCCTCCAGAAGCAGAAAATGTATGGAATTGTTTGAACTTCAGAAATTATGACACCTGTACAGAATGAAAGGAGGAATTGAAAGAGACAACAGCCAAGCCAGGAGCTGCATCTTGCACTCTGTTCCAAAGAACATTCTCCTTACAGATTTTTATGGTTCTCTCAGCCCTAATATTAAATACTTGACCTTTTTGTCAAACACTATTTTAAATTGTTATGTTGGCTGATTAGTTACTAAATATACCATATGTAGTAAATAGGAAATTGTGTAGTCCAGTGCTACAGTCTCAGACCTTTCAGGTATTCCTCCCTTGGCATTTAGAGTCAGAACATTGAGTCCCCTTATATTAACTTAAGCCACTTGGTGAGCAAGGAGTGTATGGCATTTTCACAGAGGGATGTTCTCCTTCCCTTACAGCATCCCCCCATCCCTAACAGCTTTAGTGAAAGTGCTGTAAACACTGAGAAACCAGTTCATGCCAAACAACGCAACTTTAGACTACTGACTAAGTGCATTTATCTTTAAACTGGTCCTTTTCAATTATCTCTGCCCTGTGCCTCTATCCCAGATGAACTCTTCCACTCATCCTCCTTCCTCCCCAGCACAAATCAGCACACCCTGCACTGGAAGCAGAATTGATGTATTTGCTTTTTCACCCCTACCTCCATACCTAAGTTTGGGAAAGCCTGCTGTAAAACCAACCTCCCTCATACATCTCACTTAAAATATTTAAAAACACGTGGCTACAAACAGTACGACAGACACCCTGAACTACTAGCGAATATTTATAGTAGTTTCAGAAAGACAAAAGAAAAAAAAAAATCTAACTTTTTCCTGGATCTTAGAATGGTTTTAATAGAGACAGAAAAAAATAAATAAATAAATAAAAAGTGCAGAAATAGTCCTGTTTAGAGAAAAAGCTGCCTGAAGAAGGAAAAAAAAAGACCTTCTTAATAAACACAGTGGAACGTACTTAGAATAGCACCCCATGGAGCCCATGTAACTTATTTTATAGTATAAAACTCAGGTGGGACATAGCAGAGAATCTGTTGATCTGGACAACTGATTTCCTGCTTCCAACAAAATAACAGAACTGCTTTATTCTTCAGCAGATTGGAACTGCTTCTGATCTCTGAAATATGAGACATATGAGACTGGTACAGCTCCAGACATTTCAGGAGGATCACCTGCTTTACACCATAGTGACAGTTGAAGTTGGCCTAGTAGAGCACCTGGTCTTATTAAATTAAATTTAAATTTTAAGTCCTAGCATATAATTACTCTTTTATTTATTTATTTATTTATTTATTTATTTTTATTGTGAGATGATACTCTTTGCCCCAAGCAAAGCCTGAAGACTCACTCACTTATATGAGCAGAGGATGGGCAGACTGGAGCACAGGACTGGGCCACAGATATGCAGAGCTGGAATTGTATTTTCTTTGATTATGCATTAGTGTGATGGAGGCAGCCTATGCACAAACCAGATAACACTACTCTTCTTCCTGCAGGAAGTTAAATTTCTTGCTAATTAAAATGGGTGTGTTTGAGTACGACAAGAATTAGGAAAAAAAAAACACTTAGAAGTCCAGCACATCAAAAATCACACAACCAAATTGTTATGAGCAATGAATCTTAGCTAGGAGAACCACCATTCTCCTGTAGCTGCTGTATGCTTTTGTTTTTAACAATAATAATAAAATATTACTGAGGCTGGAAATAACTAACTGCAGCTAAAGAATGGCTGTTTAGCAAACCACTATTTACAAAATAAACTACTGACACCTTGCTGTGATCCACTATCTGCCAAGCTGAGTACCTCCTGTCTCCCTTTCTCCCAGATGCCGTCCGTGTTGCTTACTTTACCTCTTGGCACACATCAGGGCAGTGACAAGTGACAAGGCAAATCTTAGGGCAGTTCATAATCATGGCTTACAACAACAACAACAACCCGCAATAGTAGAAATGCAGCAACTCAGAGTTTGCTGCCTAGACATCATACATGCATTGCCAACCCTGACAGCCACAGAGTAAGAAGGTTTGGTGCAGAATCTGCAATCCTATATGCTAAGTGTTTCAGTACAGAAGTGCTGAAAGACCTGGACATTCATCCCTTGATTACAGGACATCTTAATGTAGGTATAATCTGTGTAAGTAGGTGCAGAAAAGAACATGAAGAAGGAAAAGCAGTTAACAAGAAAAGACAAAATAAAACAGTTATGCCACGCCTTAGATCTATTACAATTCTTTTTACTGCTGTCACTCCAATTCTTTTGTCTTAGTTTAGCTTTTAAGCTACTGACACAAAGAAGATCCAAAAAAGGTGAGACTTTTTGGAACACAGTAGGTTCACTTACACCATTTAAGAGCTAGGCTTAAGAGGTACAGTCACTGTTTATGCCTCTACTGGCCTTGGTCCATTGGTTTTACTGATTACTAAATCTTTGTTGTTGAAGACAAAGAACTCTACGTAACTGCAGTGCTACCTTGACCCTTGGAACCCAGGAAGCTCTTCCAGGACTACATGAGTACAGAGCAAAACAAGAAAGTAAAAGCTACCTTGATGTTGGTGCTTAATACAGAGAGCTATCTTTGTTGAAGGTCACTGTAATACTTTGGACTGCAGATACAAAAAAGCCATAGATACACAAAACAGTTTCAAACATATGATGAAATCTGCCATCTTACCCATTTTGGTTCTGAATCAGTAACTTTGTTAAACTGTGTGGCTTACCAGAGGATTTCCAGAGAATCATTTGACTTGCATAACTGCCACTAGCTGTATCATAAAGAGCCACTTCTAAAACTGTATTAAATTGATAAGCTTTTCCTAGATAGGTGAAAGTTGGATAATGGAGCTTAATCACAAAGTCCCTAGCAGGAAGTCTGCAGCACAGCTGCAAAGAGTGTGCCAAGGGTCCTGGCACCTAAATGCAGCAGGCCAGATCACCAAAACTCCCACAGCTGAAAACCATCTAATTAGTTAAATGTCAATCACAAAGTAGGATGTAAAGTTATTTTCAAGACTTAGTGGACATCAGCCAATTATCTGTAGAAAATCATGCGATTCATTCTGAGAATTGGAATTTAAAAAAGACTGGATTTCACTACATCAGTCATCCTATCTGAAGCACTGTTTTTCTCAGGGTATCCAAAGGCATCTGCTGACTCCCACAGGTAGCCTCAGCGCAAGATCTCTCTTGAGAGTGAGGGAACCATTCCACATTTATAATTGACTTTTAGTACAAGTCAAAATTTAGATTATTTCTCTAGAAGACTGTTTCTCAGTTACACCATTTTCAACTTTTGTTTTCATGTTGCTTGTTTTTAAGGCTCAATTGATCATTTGCGATCTATCTTATAGCCTTCCATAGTCAATCAAATTTGTGAATGTGTTTGTATTCTTCAATATTTCCCACGGAGTTTAAATGGTTTTAGTTGGTATGGAACAAACACACAAGACTATCTGTTATAAACCCTCATGGCCTTTTGCCAAAGCATATGTTGTTGCTGTCGTCCTGTTTTGCTATGGTTAACTATTGCTTCCATTGCATCTAGCAGAAAGAATAATACAGGCTACATTTGCTGAGAAGCAATTTTATTATAAATTAGACCAATGCAGTGGCTCTGCTTCCTCAAGCTACAATGTCAGGATTGTCATTTCAACTAGCCTTGTCCCATCTGCCCACCTGTGCAAGAGTCATCATGGTCACTCCACTGCAGCCAGGATGTCTTGAGAAAACAGTCCTACTGAACAAGTTTAATCTCCTTGGTCACAGATCTCTAACGATAATTAAAACATGTCCATTAAAAACAAACAAACAAACAAACAAAAAAAGAACATACAAAATGCACAGAATGGACATTTGGGAAGTGTAAGGTGTTATAAATATAGATGTTGGCATTAACACAATGTGTTATATTCTGAAAAGAGAAGCATAACAAATACAGTTTTTTAAAAAAACAAAACCTTTGCATTTATCCACTGATGTTTCTAAGATATTTGTGCTCAGTCCAGCTCCTGTCAGCTTATCACAAGCTGCATATTTTCATTGCAATCTCCTGCACAGCATCACTCCAGCTCATCTGGTATTTGTTATGTGAAAATAAGATGGATTTCACTAATTTGCTTTGCTCCTATCCTGCAACAATCCCAGTATGTAGAACTCCCTTTCTCTGTTACATTGACGGGACAGCGGTGGTAAGTCAACTTCAACATCTCAGTCACGCACCATCTCCTCTGTGTCAGCCCCTATGTTGTTCACTGGGATGCTTTATGTCTTTTCCACGAAATATCACAGCACAGAAGGGAGAAAGGTCAGATGGCCTTACTAGTAGTGCTCTATTTTAAAAAATCTTCCAGTTGTGAATATGGGGCCTCTAAGTCTTCCTGGTGGTTATGTTGAAATGGATGAGGCAGGTGAACTAACCTGATTAGTAATGAGTAATTAATTTATCTCTATTATTAGAGCTCAGGTACATGCAGTTGCATACCGTAATTTTGGAACAGTTTTCTCATCACCAAGGGCAGAAAAGAACACAAAACCTAAACAGTGCAATTATTTGCTCTTTAAATAGAAAACAAAGGCTTTTCAAAACCAGATAACATACCTGGTTATTAGCAAATCTTCATACCAACAAAAAATATACTCTCAGTGATACTCTCCAAATAAATGGCTGGGCATTTAAGCTAAAGCTTGTTTGGCACAGTGCAGGTGGGAACTCCAGATGGACGAAAGCCTGGGGGGAAAGGCATGTCTGCCTACAGAGTGATTGTTAATAGTGAAGTGAGATTTTCTATTTTCTTCCTCCACTCTGCGTCTTTATCACTGAATTCTACCCTCTCTTTTCCGCATAGGGGTCACATAATTTCATCTGTGTATTTCAATGGTTGATTAAACCAACTAAGAAGTTATCTATTTGTCTCCATGATCTATTAGGATAAGTCTCATTGCTAGGCCTCTGCAGTCAATCAGCTCTGCGAAAATTTCTTGTTCTACAACTGTCAGGACTAAAATTGTTGAACTACATATATTCTTCCAATTATTAGTCAGATTATACATTCTGATTAGTGAAGGCAGGAATTTTACAAAAGTAGAAAATTTCTATCACTGTATGGTTACATGACTTCACACAGACCCACATACATACGCACATTCTTTACCATAATATTACAAATTCCGTATTTTAACGCTGTATGCGAAGTCCAGACATTGAGTCTACTTTCTGTTTGCTCTTACACGTTGGTTCTATGGCAAAATGGTTGTCAGGAGAGGAGAAACACTTTAAAGTATTCTGACAGTCTCTGTCAAGAAGATCCCAACGGCACAGACAAATGTTTCTTTTTTTTCCTCCCAGGTCTTGCAGCTTAAAGTACCAAAGGGTTCATTGCTGTTCCCCTTCCTATTCAAAACCCATATGAAACCACTAGAGGATATTGTGAAATGGCATAGGCTACAATGTCTTCAATATCCTGATGACACCAAGCTCTGTGTCTCCTTTTCATTGAAGCCATATGTTACAGCTTCCTTGTGTCTAGCAGAGATAAGACATGGATGAAAGCCAGTTGGCTAGAGCTTTCTATAGATAAGATGAAGGTAATGTATGGGCCTGGCAAGGAAAATGGTTTTAAGTTGACAAAAATCTGCTTTCAAAGTTGAGGGAGATTCCCATTGTCAAAATACACAGGGGATTTACTGCCTCTTATCTTCTCTTGGATTCCCAGCTACAAAAGTGGCCCAAATCCCTTTGTCTCTTGCTTAACTTTACTCACTGGGTCTCAGCTGACCAGTTTGTGTAGTCAGAAAGTTGTCAGGCATACAAGGTCAACAAAGGCTCTGCTTTGTCCGTGTCATTACTTCCATATGTTTCCTGGCCTATTCATAAAGATGTTCAGTGACAAAGGCGCTACCCCTTCCCGACCTACTGCATTATACCATGGAATTCCAAAGGAATACCGAGTATTTCCTAATGATTAACAGACATCTTTCTTACTGCAACTGAAGCCTATTGGTACTTACTTTTCCCCAGGAATTTAAGAAGGGATTGTTTTCTTTTTCTTCGTGTAGCTGAAGACCTCTTGCTTATGTTAGACAACCTCAGATCATTCAATCTTTCCTCACAGATCATTTTTTTAGACCCCTGATTACTCCTTTTGCTCTCTTCTCCAGCTGGACTATATTTCTTGAAATGCAAACTCCAAAACTAGATAATTTTAAATCAAGTGACTTTTTAAGCTTCTGTTAGAAATAGGTAGGTGTCAACGCTGTCTCTGCTCTAGACCCCTCCAGCATATTTACTGGGTGGAGGATCTTTGCTTGCAATCTCTTCTGCAGTGTAACAGCATACAATCTAGCTGCACTTAGACCCAGCCCCCTCCTAGCAAAATTACTCTCATAAAGCACAAAGACAAACATTTCAACTAAACCCAATAAATTCTATGTTCATTTTCCAAATTCACAATGACACTTTGGGTAATATCAAGTTCCTCAAAGATGTACATGTTTTTTTTCCTGCAACTCAGAGCTCTCCTCTTAAGTATTTAGCCTCTCTCCCATTGCATCAGCTCTATTTGACCTTAGTTAGTCCCACTTTTAAGTGGAACTCTTCTGCTATAAACTATTCTGTCCTGATCCTCTCTTGTGTTCAAAGCTGCTGATTCTTCCAAAAGCTCAAGTCTTTATTGCTAAGTCCTTGCAGATTTTTTCACTCTTTTGTTTTGTTTTTCAGAATTGGAGCAGGGGGAATTAATTTTCTCAGCTCATTTGAATAGGTGATCATCAAAGTTAATAATCCACCACTGTTCCTTGACTGGCTGGTGTGGGACCTGGTCCTGCCAGTTCTATGATGCAGCCATTCTCTGAGCCCCGCTATAGACTAGATATAGACCTATACACATACCTAGCAGCCACCACATTGGGCTGGTGAGAGAAATGGGTCCAGCCCTGTCAGACGCAGATTTCATCATCTGCATATGTCTCATGCCTTTTATTTCCACCGTGCTACGCTATCACTACAGAACCATTCTGGAAGCACAGAAGGAGCCTTCTCAGAAGCTTTAACTAATACAGGATAAGGCTGCTTACTTTATTACAGAGCAGAGAGGAATAAATTAAAAAGGACAAATTGCATGTGTTCTTCACACTTTGCATGAGCTGCCAAAAGCATGCTGGCCTGAGTACATTGATGCCTGACTTTCTTCAAGGAAAGAGAATTAGGGACATATTCACTAATTTGAGTAAAGTAACTCTGTAAGGAAAGCAGTGCACCTTTTGGTACAGCTCACCCCTGTGTCCTATAAAAATAGGGAACTTGGAGAACCAGAAACTCTGTGGCAAATAAGTAAATGAAAGAATAAATGAAACGAATCTTACACAAGAATACGGAGTATGACCAAACAAGAGCAATGCTGGTCACTTCTTAATTACTCTATCTTCCAAAGAGACAGGCAATATTTATGCAAATTATACAGTCTCCATGTAGCACAAAGAAGTTACTGTTCTTTCTCCCTCCCCCTAAATGAAATTTACGATCCTGCAATTTATTAAATCCTTCTCTCACATGTGGAACTTAAAAAAAAATAAACCAACACACCAGAGGAGCACAAGAGGCAACCAGCTGATGCAAACAGCGTGCCAAGGCTTCATGCACATACTAAGTGTTTAAAAAGGGGAAACAGATACTTCAGAAAAAATCCTGACAGTGTTGGTGTTCAGGTTAGGCTGCCCAAAAAGAGAAATAACATGTCCTTGAGTCACTGGTGGGGATTTTCAGTGGCTATAGTGCCATTCATGGAGCTGTTACTCCAATCTGCAGTGTGAACAGCCAACATCTCATGGCCCTCTGATTAGATATAAGAGGAATGCTGTGGGGCTTTTATGTTTCATACCTTGGGATTACAAACTGCACAGTGACCATCTCAGTACTGAACATTAAAATGCCGTTAGAATAAACAATATCTTGAAAGAACTGCAGGCTATTATCTTCACACTGGATTCTTTTTCAGTGTTTTAGGAAAAGAAGTATGCAAATTTGCAGACCTTGAGGTTTTCTACAGAAACTTGTGGTTAAAGAAGAAATGACAACAGACTCACTCTCAAGGGAGAAGGGCAGTATGGCTAACTGCAAAGAGCAGCTGGGGTCTATGCAATGTCACAGTCATTTTTCTACTTCCTTTATGATGAACCAAAGACCTTATTTTGCTGCATACTGAATGCCATAAAGTCCCATTATATGTCTCAGGAAAGAACCTTAACATTTTTTTCAGGACCCACATCTGTACATATAACATGGCCTTTGAAGATGAAAGGATTTCTTTTCTTTGCCTCCATTTGTTGCTTCTAGTTGACATGTTCCTATATGGACACTCAATCCCATATATCAGTTGTCTAATCAGAGACATAATAACATCCTCAATGATAAAACTCTGGAACATCTATGAAAGTCAGAAGCGTGAGGAACAGATCTCAGATGATGCAGATGCGGTCATTGCTGTATGATCAAGATAAGCAACACTGCAAGTTCATTTTTTGTATGCTAAATAAAATAAAAATGTCAATATTTACACATAACCTTCAAGGCTCTTACATTTGCAGCTCTTTAGTATTCAGTGCAGACCACATTTTCTTTAGTCCGTTACCAACAGCTTGGAAATTTAGTTAGAGGACGCAACCCAAATGTTCCTCCAAATGTTGTTTCCAAATGGTCATCTTGAAATATGCTGTTTAAAAGGATGAAACCTTTATGTGAAGATATAAGAGCCCATGCACAGAGCAATAAAAACTGCAGGGAAATCATCTGAAGATTAAAACCACTAATGATAAAGATATTACTGTTAGGCATAGTTTAATTTGTTGGTAACTAAATCACCAGAGGCTTTTACAGGCTGCTTGGAACCTAACTATTGTGTAATGCACATTCAACCTCTAAGTGTACAATGACACAAACAAATAAAAGCGATCATAACAGTTGAAATGTAGTTAGAGACACAATTGAGAACATCTGTATTGTAAGCAGAAATAAATTAGAAATACAGAGGTGTTTTGTAGCTGTGAAACTGAGGGATAAAAAAATAACCTACAGCACCTGGATTAAGCAGTTATAAATAATGTATAAAGGAAAAATCTCATTACCCCCTGTGTAAACTCCCCCCCAGTGAAATATATTTTATGAATGTTGCATCACAGTAATAAATGCAGCATTTGTTTTCCCCATAAACTTTCCATTTCATGACTATAAGATAGTTTGGATTTGAAAATAATGGCCAGCGAATGTACTGTTTGCAGGATTAGTTTCCCTCAACAAGCAGCTTTGAACTGACCTTCAGTTTTTTGGGCTAAAGAGCAGAGACTTACACAGGCTTAGCAGAACTCATCTGCGCCGACAAAGCTGTTGCAGATCTGCACTCGACTTGCAACAGAACAATACTGTATAAACAAATCCAATAGCACCACTAGAGAGCATTTAGATTCCGAGCCTTGAATGTTGTAATTGCCTGATATCATGGAAGATTTTATGAGATTATGCTAGATAAAGGCTGTATATGAATGTGGAAAGTTTTCCCTTGTAAAAAGCTAGGTCTTACAGCACAATGCTTTGCACTGCAGGATACTCAGCTTCTACTAACATTAAAAAGAGCAAGTACTGTAGAGAAACTAGAATGCTTCCTTTCAAGTTTCCAGTTCCTCTTTACAAATGTTCACAGTTCTGTGTAAAGACACCAGGATAGATTCCTCTCTTATGTTAGTTTTACACTAAGATAGCTTTGCTGAAGCACTCAACAGATTAGTTCTAGATTTAAGCAGTATATTACTGTCAAACTGCACCACTGGCTTTCCTACTGAAGATACCTTGATTTCCCACACATGAAAAGGGGTCAGCTGCCTGATGATCCAGGGCAGCAATCACTGATCCCCTTGGGAGATGCACTGAATCATCCGTACACCTGATACACAATCACCAAGCCACAGCGTGGTAAAACGGGGGTAAGGATGGGTATGGAGAGCTACAAAGGAAGTCAGCATCTAGAGTCAAATTGAAACCTAACAGATTGTAAATTAAAAGGATAAGAACTTCCCACCAGCTCAGAGAGATAAAATGTCACAAACATAAAAACATTATAGAGTTCGGTTTGAGGCTGGAATGCTTTCGCTTTTATAATTAATGATTGGGCTCAATCGGGATGGGAAATGAAAAGTAAAGTTCCTCTTGAACTAGCTTAAAAATGCCACAGTTAAAGAAAAAAATACAGTAACATCAATTTGAAAAAAATAACAAAACAAAAAACCATCTACTAAAATGTAAAGGTCAGGAAGGATTTGGGTGTTTTTAAATGCTGTCTTGAAGAAATTTCATAAAGGTTAAGATGTCATGTAGTTTCAGAGTTACGGGCACCGGAGGGGGGTCCTTGAGTGCCAGCTATTCCTCGGGCCACTCAGTGACTGTGAGCTGCAGTGACAGTGGACAGTGGGAGGCTGGCGGATCAGAAGCTATCCCTGCCACTGGGGAAAACTGCGCCTTGCTCCCAAAAGAACGAAGAGCTGTGTGGATATTTCAGCATCTGAGATTCAGCCAGTGTGTAACACACCAAAACATGCCTTAGTAACACTACAGTGGTCTAATTTTAATTACCCAGTGTGCACATACACAGCATTCAACCCCTCAACCCAGTGTGCTGTGCCCAGGAGGCATGGGAGGATGTCACTCAGAGCTGGTCCAGCTCCTGGTGGCAGCCCCCAGTGCTGCGCAATGGCTCAGAGCAACACACTGACCCCTTGTGCTTCCTCCACCCCCGAGGACATGGCTGAGCAGAGCAGAGAGGAGTCTCAGTGCTTCTTTTATGGGTCTTACAGATGAGAGCAGGGAAACCAGCACTACTGAAGAAGGCTCTGAAGGATGATCCCATTCACTTGTGCTCTGCCGTCTGTGAGATCCATGATCCCACTAGCACTGACCAGGTCCCTGGTCCTCCACTCTTATCTCTCACCTTTTCTGGTTTGCCTTACTCCCCACTTCTGGCTCATCAGCTGGCCAAGTGACCCTGCCTACTGCTTCAGAGCAGTCTGGGGGGGGGAAAGGCCAAACCAGTGCAGTTTGATTTGGATGGTCAGGGGTTCCCCCCAGGAAATGCTACCCAGAACTCACACAAAGGAACACTGGGCATAGGGAAAGCAGAGACCAGCTCTGAGTAAAAGAAATCTATTCCAACTTATCCTTCCTTCTGGTCTCATTCTCCTCCTTTCCTACCCCTACCTGCTGCATGTTTCCAGTGCGAGGCACCACACGCCCTGTACCTAGCCCTCTCTGGATGCTCTCACTGCTTGCCAGGAGGGAAACAGATGAAAAACTCAGGTCTGTTTCCCTGAGGATCTACTGGGCTGTGAGATCCTGCTTAAAAACTTCCTGCTCCTGAGGAAGCAATACACCAAGGAAGGACAAGACAAGACATAGCTTCAGAAACCTGGATTGCCAGTTCTGGGGTAGGAAGAAGAGACAATGATTACCAGTTACAGGATGAAAAGCCCAATGTTGGTTTCCCAGCCCTTCTTCTGTTGGGCAGCAGGGTACTGCTTGACAACATCTCTGAGCACTTGTCTTTGTAATACTGAAGTGTGTCACGCAAAATTACAGCTCTGTAAAAATAGTTACTAAAATAACAAATAATAATGCCACCAAAACTTCCCATAGGGCTGCGTTTATTTCCTTGGTTTATGTAACTGCTTGGTTCCTCAAAATCATCCTCCAAAAGTTGCCATTTTTTCTGCTAGTGTAATATATGCAATTATTTCTATGAAAAGCTGAAATGCTCTGCATTAAGTAGTAAAACAAAGCATTAACACATCAAGTTTTAGCAACAGCAGTGCAAATAATTATTCTTTATAGAAAATAAATGCATCTTTATCATTCTTGGAGAAAACTGAAAAATTGTGTAATTGAAATCATTTCTCAGTGAACAAAGCCATTTTCTTTTGTGAGACATTCACAAAAGTGTGCATCTGGGTGGTAGGAGACAGAAAAACCATGGCTTGCACCCACACACAAAGGGGTTCACAGTATCATCCCATCACCCCTAGTCTCCAAGCACTCACTGTACATCCTCCCAGCTCCTGGGCCACCAGCTCACACAAACTGTAGTTTTATTTATAGTTTCCCTCAATAAAGAACTGTATTTGAACACATTTGTCTTCCATTCTTCCTTTTCTCTTCCTCTTAATAACACAGATGTACACACGTGCATTATGTGCACACAAATCCAAAATCTTCACCTCTACTTTGTTCTTGAGTTTAGTGTTAAAACGATGCTGATAAACATCACTGGGGCTTATTTTTCTATCTGAAACTGGCTAGAATTTTCTGTAACAGCTGCACTCTAGATTTTAATTAAATAATACCAGTTGCGCCTTATTTAACTAAGCCAGCACATCTTCCTTATGTTCGGGTATATTAATTTCATTCTTTTTTCTAATGAATAGGTTTTTATTTTGATATGCAACTCTCTATATCACAGGAAACCTTCATGTCAGTGTAACATTATATATGCATAAGCAGGGGTATTATTGCCAGCGTAAATGCTGGCTACATTTTCAGCAGGCTCAATACAAGCCGACAAACTTGTTCTTTGAAAATGAATATGGGGCTTGTCAAACCATGCCTTTGGCTCCTTGATGTGCTGTTGCACTACAGGCAACAACCTGAAGGCCATCTTTCTGTGTTCCCCTCAGGTCATTATGAAGAGTAATCAGCCTCCGGAGTCCCCATCTCTGTTGCTGATGTTATTCAATCAAAGAGAGATTTTAGGGAAATTGATAATCTACAGTGTATGAGTATAGCGGTGGATACACATGCACAGAGAAACCCTCCCAAGAAGCTCAACACCTGCAAAATATCCTATAAAAGAGCAAAAATAAATGTGCGTTGTTGCACATTTGTGTGAATGTCACTACTGCTATGTCTTTGGAGGTAGCAGAAGACTCCTTGCCATAAATATTATACACACTCCCTATAGGAACAACCAGAGCTGGCTACACAGAGCTGCAGGTTGGGAGCAGGCCCTGGTTGGGTTTTGTGCAGCTGGTGGAGAACAGAGGCTATTTCACACCACTGGCTACCTGCAGCAGCAGCCTCAGCTAAGTCTGTAACTTTAAGACATAAACTGTATATGTTTGCATCTATAGGTATGAATTCTGTAATTTCTGAAAGAGCTGTGAAGATTTTCTCAGCCACTGCGCAATTTGTCTCCATGATATTACGCTTCTAGTATCATGTACAGCGCATCCTATCTGTCATCAAAGTCAGTCTCAACTGCTGCTTGACATGGCCTTAATCAAGATGGATACGAAACCGAGTAATAAAGGTATTGCTGCCCCCAAAAACAAAGTTGACACAATTGGCTGGTATGTTTGTTTAAATGGCTCATATCTATCCTGTTAGCACATTCCAAATTAAAGTCCACATTGTTTATTTTTAAGTGAAATTTGGGCTCCCACTCTCCTTTGTTTATGAATGTCTGTGTTTCTGACAGCTGACAAAGGGCACGCTGAAGATTTACAGTACCCACAGCTGCTCATGTGTTGCACTGGGACTTTCCCCACATAACTTTGTGCTACTTGCCCCAGACAGACAAATGTACTCATCGAACAGCCCCAGAGGGAGCTGAGTCCCACAGAGAAAAGTGCTGGTCTTACCCTGGTATTGCTTTTCCTTTCACTGTCCAAAATTTGCTGTGCCCAACTCTAGCAACAGCAGTCCTGAGAGGACGTGACGTCCTTCCTCAGGTGCAATACGCAGGTACAGATACAATATTGGCTTCAGCGTGCTTCAGTTCAACAGCAATTTCTATACTCACTAACTCTGACACTAGGTCAGATAGTGTCATGGCTTTAAACGTGACTAAAATTATCTATACTCCATGTTTATTTATACCAAAGTAATTCTACTGACTTGTTACTGCTGCATCTTTAAAGACAGACAACCTAGAGACTCCTACTTTTGCAAGTCCAAATCCTATTTCCTTTGGCAGGATGCTCTCTTCATACCAACTGGAACAAAGCAAGAACAGATGGAGCAGTTCCTAACTGAACACCCAGAATCTTTGGCTCCAGATCAAAACTTAATAGCTTTTGTCCACTTTCGGTCAATAAGCTTCACAGCTTTACACTAATGGCATGACACGACGATCTATGTTGTTCAACAACTTCATATTTTTCCTTTATCATTAGAAACTTCAAAATTCCTGTAAGGTGGGTATGGCAGCACCATATTCTCTCAAGTGCATGCATGCGAAAAGGGAAAGATACACATTTGCAATACTTATGCATCACATCACCTAGTTTGCAGAAATTCTCACTAAGACTATCAGTAATAGGGTGGAGAAACACGTAAGTGTGCTACCTACAGGTGAGAACCACACAGGAAGAGTTCTAATGTAATTCTTGACTATTCCTAAGCACTCATGGTCAAAACATGCCAGGGCATGTGACATCTGCTTTAGTAACTTTCAGCTTTTGGTAAATAAGGTTCTTTACCTTTATTGTGCAGAATGCTCATTTATGGATCCAATAAATGGTGACATCAGAAAAAGACATTTGTTACTTGGTTAGACATAAGACCTGATGAAAGGTAAAAGAAACCAAAATGTAAAGACCCACTAAAAAGCTGCTAAGGAGAACAAAAGAAATACGTCAAGAGAAAATATGACAAATACACTTTATACATGTTTAATTTCTGTTGTTTGGGTTGGAAAACAGCTGCAGGTGTCCTCTAATTATATCACCATTTTCACAAATATCAACTGTCATACTTAATTTGCTACATTTACCATTCAGCCTGCTCAAACAGCACACTTCTTTCATTACACATTTAGTGCCAGAGTTTCTAACATTCAAGCTAACTTTCAAGCTAGTCAATTAATGCATTATTTACAAGTGAAATGTTATTAAAAACAGATTCTTAATTTACTAATGATTTAGTAGACCCCAGGCAATATTCCAATCTGTTTTTATTGAAATTGGAAGAACACTTAGAACAAAGGGGAAAGTAAAGTCAAGGATATTTTGGCCTATTCATCTGTGCTGTATTTTGTGTGGTATTATGTCTACCCCTACATCTTCCCTCCCTTTTTATATTGTATTTTTAATACATAACCTAACCAGTTGCAGCATGATTGAGGGGAAAGGTCTATGAAAAATGAAAAACAGCACAAACACTATTGTGAGTTTTGTTTTTAAAAACCACCAGGCAGTCTGGAATGACTCAATACACATGTTCACCATACAATACAGCATATTTTGATTTACAGCGTTGTTCTAGCAGCACAGCAGGTTAAGAAGGTTAGAAGTCAAGGGAAATTAAATGTTATTAGCATTCCACCATTGTTGTGCTATACAAAAGTGAGTATGCAACTTTTCAAATCCGTTTTTAAACTCAAATTTGTTTCAGAGTCGTTCAGTTTGTCAGAAACTTTTATGAGCACATGTGCGATCCTTTGTTCTTCACATTTTTTGTTCTTTATCCTCTCCCATCTGTGCCTGTTCAGGATGGTCATTAATGACTAATCACACTCCCAGCTTCTCTGTTTGCCAAACTGCAGCCACCTACAATAATGCCATTGCCATTAAAATGTTGACATTTGCCATTTAGGGCCACTTACTACGGGAAATATCTACAATTCAGTGGCAGTACTAATGAGTTGCAAAAACTAACCATCAGCATTTGAATGGTGACCATGATAGCTTCAAGGTACTTATTTCTTTGTGTTTGTTTTCATGTGGGAATAAACGAAATCAAAGCAAAAATTCTCAACCAGGTGTGTCACTTACTCCCATAGGAGTGGATTACCAACTACAGATATGCCCAAACCAAGCAGCTTCAGGCTGGCTTTACTAGCACCATGGGGGATGCGTGCTCCGGGGCTCTGGCACTCACATGGATGTGATCCCCTAGCTCAGATCCAACCAAGGTCACATTCACTGGGGCACCTACATGCAGGTAAAGACGCTGGAGCATGTAATGTCTCATGTCTAATTTAGGCTTAGGTTTCTGCTTTGCTGCTTTGGTAGCTCCAGGGACCTTGATGAGGTTAATTATGAGGTGAATTGGTGTTTCAGAGGGCAAATAGAGCCAGCCCCAAGGTCCGGTTGTTTCTACCCACATGAAGCCTGTGTCAGAAGAAACTTTGGATCTGTGGGCAAAATATTACCACTCCTAGATAAATGAGAGTTCACCCAACTAGGTCTGCACCTCTGCAGCCTGCATAAAAGAAAAACAGGGGCAAAACTGAAGCCTTCTCTGAGCCTCAGAAGGTCTTCTGTAAAATAGAGATAAGTACTTCTTTGACTTGCAAGGGTGGTACAGAGATAAATTAGGTACATATCTGGGGTGATTTCCTTTATGATGGCAACAGGAGTCACACAGACCAGTCATGTGGATCAGCACCTGTTCCTATTAATTCCCAGTGTATCTGGAAGACTTCTCATATTGTCACATCTTTGGGTGTACAGTCAAAAACACCAGGCTGACCACAAAACACCCACTTCCTGACGATGTCATGAGAGCTGCAGCCTTTCTGATCACCAGGCACACTAGAGTCCTGCAGGTAACTGGACACCCAGTAGAGCATTCATTTAATAGTACAGGGGCTGGGACAGAGCAGGGATAAGAGTCTCCTGCCAGTACCAATCTAATTTCATTTGTGTGGAGGATATATAGTTCTGGATTTCCAAGTTCCTGCTCTCATTCTTGCTGATGAGCTGTTGTGCTGGATCATTGCAAAAGAAGTCATCAGAAAGTTTCAGACTTTGCAAACTAATGCTCTGTTTATTCAACTTTCTAATCATTCCTCTGTACTATCTGTGTTTCACATACCGTGAAACTGCAGTACACTGTGCAATTGAATTAGTTGTACAGTGACTCAAAGGCATTAAACAATGACTTTGATATTTTAAGTACTGTCTAGGAGGGATTTTTAATTCTTTCCTCATAATGAAACAAGCAACACAAGAAAAATACCCACAGTTATACAACTCTGAAACATTGATTTTCTTTTCCATTCTGGGTAGACCCCTTTGACACAACAAAACAAAAAATATCCTTAAAGCACTCAGCTTGCTTAGTAGCAGAATAAAAATAAAACAAGCACTGACACACAATTTTAATGCCACCCAGCAACACAAGAATTAAGACTCTCTTTTTATTTCCACTTTCTAACTTTGTGATATGTACTACAAAGGCAAATTGTATGGGAACTTTCCAGATACTGCCAAGCCTATGGGCATAGATGTCCAAATTCCTTTAGCTGCAGCTGTATTAGCAGCTAGTACCTAATGCCCTAGATACAGGGCTGGATAGTAAAGCACAAGTATTTGAATTGTTTGGGGTAAGCCAGTTTGTAGTAACTGGAACAGGTTAGGGAGTGCCCACACAAGTGTCTCAGCTGGCAGCTAGAGGAAGATGCTAGCCTTCATCAGGGGAGCAGTGACAGACTGCTGGAAGGGAGCAAGCCTACTGCTGGCACTGCTGCAGCTGCAGGAGGACATAGACTGCCTGACCCCCTTTAGCTCCCATGGAAAGCAGGGGAAAAATAAAAGAGAAAAGCACTGCTATGCTGTGCTCACTTGGTCAGCAGGGCCCCCAAGGATTCGGTGGAAGCAAACAGCTACTGTGTGGACCATGGGGCTGAGGTGGGCCCCAAAACATCACCCTCATTCCATAGGCAGCAAGGAGGCCAGCTGCTGCTATGGTGTGAACTGTGCAGAAGGAGAGCCAGTCCTGCCATTGACAAAACCAGGTTCTCCAGGTGGGATCTAGCTAGAGACTGCTGGAAGTGGGGGTGGAAAGGGGAAAATGAGTGAAGCAATTCCATGAGACTGTTGGCATTAGCTGTTAACAGCACAGGGCCAGGCACCTAAGTGATGACTCACATCTCACAATAAATACATGAATAGTTGTTGAAAGCTTGTTTGACTTTCACAAAGGGGTTTAAGCAAACATTTGTTTGTTCATTAGTCTTGAGAAACACTTTTATGGCAGGAGATGCATTAAACCTTAACATATATTTGCAACCAAGATATTTGGTTGTTTTACAGATTAAGACACAAAGCAATGCACACTCTTTACACAGAAAGGCCTTGAAATACCTGTAATGGAGTGAGATATAGTTATTGGACACTAGCACTGTGAATCTTCATTCTCTTGAAGGTTAGTTGGGATGTCATGTCTCTGAAGATAAAGCCTTAAAGGGCCCAGTTCTGTTACAGCCTGTGTGTCTGTATCAACTTCCAGACTTCCTGGCTTGTTTTGAAAAGCATCTGAATGAAATCTGCTTCATTAATTAAGTTATACTGGTGCATGGGAAAGTATTGCCATACACAAACTCCTTAGGACAAATCACAGCACAGACTGCTCTGTGTCGTATCTGGAAAATAGGAAACTCTTTTCTCCAAATATCCTGAGCTAGCCGCTTCACAGCCACAACATTTGGATTGCCATGGCATTGGGCAGTATGGCCAAGGAGCACTAAACAGGCTCCAGAAGGTGTCTGCATGCAGGCCCTGCTGTCCTCTCAGCTCTTCCATGCTCTCTGGTCCCTGGGCACCTGCTGCTGGCCCATGTCCCACTGTAGGGCAGAGGGACTGTGGGTTGCTCTCAGGGCCCCCTGCTTGGGTTCTGAGGAGCTGTTGCAAGAGCTGGCAATCAGGAACTTGCACCCTGCCTCTATGGGTGGCTGCAGGAAGAAGGTAGGTCTAAAGTCATTAAGAATGTCTTCCATCTTTATAGCTGCTTATAATGTAGTTCCAGCAAAAAAAACCACAACAACAACAAGTTTGGAAGTATATAATTTTTTCAATCTACAGAGCAGACTGGGAAGGTGTTGTGACTCAATCCTCAGTGATGTAACACTGACTTCAGTGTAACTATCCTGATTTATACCCGTGAAGACATAACTATTCTCAAATTAATGAGTTACTCTTTGCCTCTCCACTCAGGGCAGGTTTTCTCCAGTGAGCAGTGCTGCTTAGTGTAATGTTAGATGTAACGAGGGTCAGCTCTAACATAATCACAGACCTGAGGTCTCCAATTTATGCGCCCCTGTGCCTTCACCTCATCTCACCAAGTGATAACATAAAAGGTTACAACGTGCAAAGCAAAAAGCCCAAGTCGTTAACTTCCTGAACTTGAAAATATTACATTCCTAAAATTATTGTAAGCACAACATACTTGTCATCCTATCAGGCTGATACGAATGGAAGATAGCATGCAAATATTTGACAGCATAGCTACATTAATATCATAATAAACTTACACATGTATTCCGCATGACAACAAAAACTGTAGCTTACTTGATTTGGTATAATTCATTTCAATATTTCAGATTTTCATTAGTTACACTAGAGAAAATTACAGCTTTGGGGGAAATGATGACCAATATCTTTCAATATCTCTGTGCACGCACTGCAGTACAGCAATGGGTTTTATCACTAAAGCCAGTGCACATGAATTGAAAATATTTCCTACTTCTCTCTGCCTTTCTAAATTGAAAGCTTATTCAAAGCCAGACCATAATGACCACATCTTCCTGCAATCTTGGAATGGGTAAAAAATGGGTGCAGAAGTGAGATCTGACCATGTTGTATGTTCTACTGACTGTACTATCGTTAGTATGCAGTGTAGCCACCTTGCAGTGAGAAATCACAAGATATTTCCTAGAATATAAGTAACTGTTGGCATGAGACAAATTCAAGGTGGCCTCAACAAGATACTCAATCTAACACTACATGCCATCAAAGTACAGAAAAAACTTCTGCTGAAAACTCACAATATTGGTCAACTTCCTCTAGAGGTGAGCCCAAGGCAGACTGCAGAGCTGCACAACCGTGAACTTAAAAGTGTGGATTTGCATTGAGATGTATAACATGGGCCGCTTCTCCTTCCCTCTTTCAAATGCAACCACCAGCTCCAGAAAGTTCAGCCCTCCTGTCTGCATTTTCTGACTGGGCAAAAACTATTCTCTACCTTGAATGCTGCTGCTGTAGATATTCAATAGCTCTAGCAGCCTTTCCTCAGGCCTCCTCATGCCCTGCAGTTAAACAACATACAAGCACAGGCATGAATTATACGCAGAAATGCAAAATCTCAAGATATAAAAAACTGAAATTTACACCTAGTCACAACTCAATAGGTGAACTGATAACAACTCAGCTGCTCCAGCACCAGGAAGAACTGGGGTCTGCTAGTTGGGAGAAACTAAAGCGTTGCAGGTGAAGACTGCAAGAAGATCCTACCTCAGTAAGAGGACAGCGTTCAGAATTTATTGTGAAATTACAAGAAAAGAGGAAGGTGTCAGGCAAGTGGAAGAATAGCTTTTAGAAAGAGCCTAAGCCTCATTAAGAATGGCAGCTCACAAAAATGCTGATGCTTTAGAAAAAGAAAATGAATCCAAAATATAGAGTTTAGATGAAGATCAGAAATTCTGGAAGCCAGAGAATGTTTGGATGTTAGATGTTTGTCTCATTTCCATTGCTTTTCTAGGTCAAAAAATATGATGCTACCTAAAAACTACTCCAGCTGGGTCCTGCTAGAAGCAGACTCTCAAATGTGGAGTTTAAGAGATGAAATGGCTGTATTTAGAAACAGTCTGAGGAGCTGCAGGCATGTCTCAATAGAGAACAGAATGGGGTCTCAGTAAGCCTGAATCCTGTGAAGGACTGTAGGAGGGCAAGCTATGAGATGGTCAGGCACTGTACCAAGTTAACTTTGCTACACCCACTTGCTTGTCATTTTCTTTGAAACTCAAGGCAAAAAGAACTAACAGCTAAACAGGGGAACTCAGCCATCCAGACAGGGTAATGGCCTCCTCCACTCAACTGGCATGATTTTTTTTCGTTTTGGTTTTCTTGCCATTTAGCATTTAAACAGGTGGCATTTGAGTGGAATCTGTTTCTCCAAACACTGTACCTTAGATATCGAGTACCAAAAAGTTATTTCAAGGGCTGTGTTGCGATGTGATTGCAGAAAAAGCAGTGCAGGGAGAAATGTCACCAATAAGAGCCTTTGGAAAATAGAAAACATTTAGCTGTTGTGAGATTACTTTTCTCTTTTTGTTTTCATTGTTTAGAAACATATAAAAAGACTGTAGTTTATATCTGCACTTTTGATAGGTTGTGTGACTCACACTGTGATTACAGCAAAAATATCAAAGAGGAAAAATATACATAACCCGTGGTTGGGATTAACCATGGGTCACAAATAATCAGTGTTTACAGCACATTTAACCTGGGTGCAGTACAGTTTGTTCAGATTTTATTTAAGGCTGAATATCTAGTGTTGTGTTTGGAGTAGTAAGCACACCACTGACATCAGCAAGGACAAGACTTGCCTGCTGAATGCCAAACAGAATTTTGCTGAGTTCAACAGTCTGGAAGTTCACAATACAAGAAGCATTTCTTGCCATTATTAAACTGCAAAAAGCATTTGCTTAAGAAAAGGTTTTAATTACAACTGGCATTTCCAATCCCAGTGCTGGAAGCGACTGTCTTACTGAAAATTGATGTCCTTCGTGGCACTGGCAATAGACAAACCCTGTGGAAAAGCCCATAAACAAGTTTCTTGGTGAATTAAATATTGGTTTAACCACCAGAGAAAGCATTTGGTTGTTACTCTATTATTAAAACAGGTCGAAAATGGATTCACATAATCTCCTCTGCTGAGTTAATTGTAGCATGGTTGGCTCACAAACATCATTTTTCAGCAGCATAGCCACCTCCAGCACAAAGCACACAAATGCCAACTGTATCTGAAAAATGGCTTTTGAGATCTATTATCCACATTAACAATTTGTAGTTTATTTGTGATGAAAGACGATTCTTCTCTAAGAACAATGGAACATTGGTTTAAGCAAAAGAAAGGAATCCAGGAACCAGATTTTCAAGTCCACTTGAATTGTCAGATCGATTGCTGAGTATTTAAATTTTGGGTAAACTTGGGCCACATTTGAAGGCATGAATATTAGAAACTCACACTATGCAGCAAATCAAAGAACCTGTGTTTGGACTGATGATCACATATATTGAGTTGCCAGCTCCAGAAGTGTGCAGATGAGTGCCATGGCCAACCTGTGTGTTACCCTGCTGGATTCTGCTGCAGCCCCTCAGATGCCTCTTGACTCATGCCGGGTTCCCAGCTCCAAGTCAAACCATTTCCATATCCTATGACACTGAAAAAGGGTCTGAAAAGGAGGTCTGGATTCTATGGCTGAAACCTACTATTCACACTGCCCAGGTTCACCAGAAGATTGCTGATCTTGCAATATGCTGATAATTAAATTTTCTTTGTTTAATCGTATACAGGGGGTAAAGTTGACTCTATATGTAGGGAATATTAACAAAAATGATTATTACATCTTCTGCAGTATCCAGCTAGGATTCCGGGTGCTGACCAGAATAAAGATGGATGACAATTTTGATTTTCATGTGTATAGCTTTCCTCTCTATGCTAGAGATCTAATCCGGACTGAAACAAATAAGATACAGCGTGACTAATTAATTAGTCTGGGTGAAGATGTCTAGGGATAGAAAGGCTCTCACCAGTGTTCATACTGGATCTCCTCCCCATCGGCTGCACTCTGGGCCTCCCCATCAGAAAACACTGAAGCACAAAGGTAAGGTTTAATTTAGTGTGGGACAGAGACTACTGTAGGAAATGAGAGAAGAGATGGAAGGCTGACAAATCTTTAACCAATTGATAGGGATCAAATTTTATATTTGGTGACTGTTACTTGGTCTTTGGCCACCAGCACAAAAACAAGAGAACTGGTCATTGTACCAAATATTCGGCCAAGAGCAGTTAACTGGGATGGTCATAATGCATGGTGTAAATACACTGATTATTTGATACTTTAAACAAATTTGATGAAATGGTTCCCTCACAAGTTAAGAAACATCATGTTTACAGATCACAATACCTGCAAAGCACATTTCCAAATGAAACACATACATAAGGTGTATCCAAATTGGCAATGGAAGCTTTGCATTCAGGTCATCCAGCCACTAACAAATGAACAATCTGATAACTTAATGGATTAATATTTCTTAGAAGAGATTTGGCTGAACAAACACAAATGGTAAAAAGACACAAGGCAATGTGATCAGCTCACACACGTGCTCTCTGAGACAAATGAATGAACATTATTCAAGGTCCATTTGTAGTCTCAGTACTGAACTTGGACAGATTTGGACTGTTACTGTAGCTTCAAAATGACCTACTTTAGGAGAGAATTAGAAAGGTGAAGCTTCTCTGTCCTGTTACAAATTCCTTGAGATAACAGTCTCCTTTTCGAATGTTTAATATAGTTTTTAAAGAAATCAATTGCCTGAAGTTCAGTATACAGAAACAGTCCTACAGTGACATGCCAGGGAATGTGTCAGATGAAGAAAAAATAAGATCTATGGGGAGCAGGTTTCACTCGTGGGCTTCCAACATTCACTGTAAACCCCACTAAACCAGCTTAGGTTATACCCTCAGCTGATGCAAACGGATGTAACATCACTGCAACTCATTATTATGCAACTCATAATTCAGAAGAAAACATTTTTCTCATCTTTAGTGTTCTGATATTAACTCAGTATTATTTTAAACACTTCCATTTACACACTTCTTCACATTACATGTAAGTTTGCTATAAACAGTAACATTTCTGCCTAAAATCTTTACCCATAATTTCTACAGAATGGACCTGAGATGACTCCTATGTATATATGTGTTTGAAATTCATTGTTTGAATGAATTAGGCTGGATTAAGCATAGCCTGCAATGCACTGGGTGGTTCTGCTGCTCCAAGAACTGCTTTGCTGCACTGAAGAGTCATGGCCTCTCTACCCTGAACTCCCCCTCACTATGGCTCCAGAATGAACATGGTGTCACATAGCTGGTCACAAGCCCTGCACCACTTAACACCTCCTGACTCTCAGGCCCTGCTTTGTATCTTATTTAGTGATATTT
The DNA here is from genome assembly GCA_035772895.1 of Perdix hodgsoniae. NCBI lineage: Eukaryota > Metazoa > Chordata > Aves > Galliformes > Phasianidae > Perdix > Perdix hodgsoniae. The sequence continues at coordinate 3,913,421 of JAPSGF010000009.1, forward strand.
ACATGTCCTCAAAGAAAGCATGTTTGATTTTGGGGGCAATTTGACAACATTTTGCGTAAGCACGTATGACAAGTCTTAAGAAAAGCAAGAGAAAATCATGCATTAGTCCCATAGGAAGTCTTTTCACCAGGCTCTGAACCAAAAAGCATGGCAGTTTTGCTCATTAAAACGCTCAGCAAGGAATAAATCTGACAATAACTTTAAACTCCTTTGTCTTAACTGAGGAAATGGCAGAAGTTGTGATGGTTGCTGTTCCAAGAAGAACATGTAGCTCACTGAATTAAGGAACATAAATTCATATCCAAATCAAACAACAGGGATATCATCCCATCAACATCATACAAAATGAGGTGAAGTATGACAGACAAAATGAGGTCTTCCTTCTCCTGCAGGGGACCACTGGCAGCAGGCTGCGTGCAGAGGTCTTTGCCCAGGCCACAAGGACCCACATTATGGCAGGAGCCCCCAGCATCCCAGCACTGTGCAGTACAATCCCCATTCAGGAAACAACCTGGGCTGTGTGGCACTCATACTGCTCAGGAGTGGGGTTTGAAATGGTTTGCAGCCCTTGAGTAGGATACAGTGTAAGCAGGGTGCTCTAGGATCAGAAATGCCCATAAAGTCTGCCAAAAGCAAATGAGGAGTTGGCAGAGCCTGTGGAGAGTGGAAGTTTATATGAATCACATCTTTATTTGTGAGAAGTTTGAGGAAGAACATGATGTCAGGTTAAAACATGCTCTGAAAGGAATGTAACTTGCAGGACTAAACTGAAATAATGTGTGCCTCTACAAACCCTGCTACACTTCTTGGCTCATGTGACTGGAAAAGGAGAGCAAGGACAGTTCTGGAAATACTAAACTATGGCTCAAATGCCACCAACTAACACTGAAGTGAACGTGTAGGAGAAATGAGGATGAACATTCAGAACTCCAAGGAATACCTAATAACATTTTTACTGCGATTTTACACATTTTTTTCAAGCTACGTACAAATCACAAGATTTTCATTGTTTCATTAATAAGCAGTAATGATCCTCAAAGCAGCCACCACCTTATATGAATCCCACTGCATCCCAGTGGCATTGAACAGAACAGAAAAGCTCCTTTAGTTGCTGACATCTTATCTTCTGGTAACTGAGAATACTTCTTGCTGTATTATGGATTTCTTTTTCAAAAGAGTTTCAGAGAGAAAGGATGCCAGAGAGAGCTTCAGAGATAATTCTACAAGGAAATGACAAAAAGAGAGAGAGGAAGAGCTTTCTCTTAATGAGAGGTTGTATTGTTTTCTCATTCAAATAAAGTTTTTTTGTTCAAAGACAAGAGAAAATGACTTTTAGATACTGTTACTACACCACCTGGCACATGTACAGGCTAGTACACATTTAGACCCTTACAGCAAAAAGAATCTGTGAAGATAGTTGCTTTTCCCATCACCTCTTAGCTAATCACAAAAGAAAATCCAGGAGGCAAATCGCAACTCCAACACCTTTTGTATAAAACACTCTTTCTTCAGTAAACATTTGTGCTTGCTTTTTCTAATTCTATATATACCAAACACTGGTTTTGAACTACTTGCACGAAGCTGCAGGAGTGCTCCTTCTTCTAAATTTGCCCACATTTAACTTTGAAAAGGCTTTGATTGGAACAGTGCATAGAAAGAAGAGTTGTGCTTCATTTTGCCCATAAATGCAACTGCATGCATGGTTCTGGGCTATGTGGAAAGTGCATGGGATACTGCTTACCCTGCCTATGCACAAACCGCAAACGTTTGCAGGCACAGTTGAAAATGAGCTCTATTCAGAGCTCCTTTTTACTATGTGTAATACTACAGGAATGTCAATCATACTCATAAGTTGACATCACAGTGGACACGTATTGCTTTAAAACTTTTCCAATGAGGTGAAAAGTCCTGGGACAAGATGATGTACAGGATACCTTTCAGAAAGCCATCGTTTCTTCTCTAGTCTCCCGTTTTAAAGATAGCGTCTCACAGAACTTATCATGTGGTGATAGCTGGATGGCACATTTACAGAACATTCTAAACACTGAAAATTTCACGTTGCTGCACACCGAAGATTACCACCGGAAAGGATCTGTTCCCAGAAAATCATAGTTATGTTCCCTTTTACAGAGAATAGACCGTCTAATTTTTCAGGGACTTTGGATTCAATACTGACTTTGTTTAAATCAGCTCTGTCTATCTGATCTTAGTCCCAGTTTACACAATTTCTAAAAGGATTCTTCTCTCTGCCTTGCATTGTATTTCAGCACAGTAGGCAATTTAAACTTCTCCTGATATGATACAGATACGCCTTAACAGATGTGTTAACATGCTCCAGTACACCAGCAGCACTGTTATTTCTTCTAAAGCACAACATACACAGTAGGACCATCTAAATAACTAGCATTCTTATTACTCTAGAACACCTTTTGATTATCACATACATGCCAACGTATATGTGCTCTTTGTCTCCTGAGCTCCTTGTCTTTGTCTCCTTGACCAAGAAGCTGAGACACAGAGCGCAGACTTCTTCCACTCAGAAAGATGTAGGCTGTCAGGAACTAGACATTTACCGAACACATAACAGGATCCTCCTGGGGACTGCTTCAGGTCCCCTTGGCAGGCACCAGTGTGGATGTTGCAAAGGAGGGCAATATGAAATGGAGATCTGAGAACAGCTTCAAGCAATCAACCCCTTTTTCTCATTGCAGTTAGGGCTGAATGAAGAATCACTCTAATCCTACTTAAATTGCTGCACAGGTGTTACAATGGATGGTTTACAGTGACTCCACCTTGCCCTCCTTAGTGAACCCTTTCCTGAAGTGCACCTGGGCTTGCAGCAGTTGAGCACACAAAGCCTCCTGTGGAAACTCCCAGCAAACAAACGCTGTATACAGTAATCTAGAAGGAATAAACCTAACAGTTACTGCTTAATATTTGAACATCGTTTAATGAGTGCCCAGAATTCATCTGTAAATGCATATTGTTAATTTAGGGCCTGCTATTCATTAATTAGAGGCTTAGTGGCAAGTGCCATTGAGCTATCTGCAATGTTTAAGGTTACATCAAGCCCTAGTAAATGGCTTACTGATAACAAGATGCATCCATCTTCATTACTTGGCCACTCCTGTCTGAGTTTGCTCTGCTTCCTGTAAGGGCTATGTCACTTGGAACTGAAGAATTAAACTTTTATCCAAACCAGATTCTGCACTTTCACCTCTTTTTATTCCTTGAGTAGTTCCAATTTATTTTACTTAAATGACATCGGATTACCTAACATGGAGAGGAGCAGTAACTTAACCGAAAACAGTCTGCAAATCTTTAGTTCTGGGATAGTATTGCAGTGAGTTAACATTTACAGAAACCATTACATTTATATTTCATCTGATACCGGTCTCAGTGTAAAGAAATAGTTTCTCATTTTTCTTCTCATAAGGCTACAGCTTAGATAGGATAAAAAAACAGTGGAATACAGGAAATTAATTTTAAATCTGAAGAATAAATATCCCTTTTTGTTAAAGTTTACTTTTGCAGTGTTACACTCTCAAAATATATATCATTCAAGGCAATCATAATTCAAGTTAAATAATTCACAAACAACATAAAGACATTTCCATGTAGATCCTCAGCTATACATGTGTCTCTGTGTGTTCATCCAGGGCAAGCTCACTGCAGCTTGTCTTTTCCCAGTTTCTATTAAACATGCTCTGTTTTGAGCAATAATACTACTGCCTGGGTCTAGGGACATGTAGTTGAATCTATTCACTGACTTTTTAAACTCACTGTTTTCTCTTAAAACTGCATGTATGAGAACTTAAAATAAGAAACCAACTTCTTTTGGCAGATGGTCTTTTTAAGTGGCTGCTGCAAGACACAAGTAATACTACCTGGCATGGTTGTTTAACACATGAGGATGCTCGCAGGTAGAACCTACTGTTCTCATGAACCATAGTTCAATTTTAAGCATCACTGCTTGGGATAGGTAATTGTAATCACAGTGGAAAGCAACTTTCTGGATGTTGATGCTCAAATTGAGTATGTAGAAGGGAAGGAGAGGTTGCTTGTTGGAATGTATACTCAAGGGAGGGTACCAGAAAATCCTTGTACCATTGAGCTGGCATGCTTATCACAGAGTGGCAGAATAGATGGCAAGTATAACTGGAGAAGAATCTTCCAGGGTACTACTGCTTGGTGTTTTTGCTGACAGCTGGTTCACAGAACATCTGTAATTTTTTCACATGTAAGGAAGCAGAGGAAATGTCAACTGACAGGGCAGGCAGATGTAGGGACCACAGCTACAGCCAAAGCAGCACCACACTTGCTTGGGCAGGTCTGTGACAATAGGAGCATGCCACCAACTCTGTAGTGTAGTACTGTCAGAGACCCCCCCCCACACACACACACTGCATCTATGACACACACAGCTACCAAATGGTGGTGAATAGCAACTTCAACATTTACAGTCAAATTCCAGGAGGTTTAGTTGTAATCATGTATCACTCTTCCATTAGTCTGCATTTTTGTTAGATGCTAAATGAGAAAATAAAACCAAAAGGGTGGGGAGAAAAGGCAGAGCAGACATAAAGCTTCCTTTGTAACATTTAGGCACAAAGTTATCTACATTATCTGTGATTGAAACAGACAATCTTAAGCTGAGTATTTCTTAAATTTACCAGAAGGATGAGCTGGACTCTTGAGGTAAGTGCTCTTTGAAGCTAATGTGCTACTGTACAAAGAAAGCTTTATTTTCCTTTAAAAAGATAAAACTAATATTGCGGTGGCACAGGCTACAATGCTGCCTCTGAAATGGAGGTCAGAGCTGAAGGTTCTTTGCTAGCAGAAAGCTGGATAGAGGTATTTTAATTTTAGTTTTTATTATTATTATTATTCAAACAAAACCTCTGTTCTAGCATCCTGAGCTATACTTGCAGGTCTCTGGCTAGGAAATCATTCATCTGTCCAATTTCTTTTATTCAATATTGCATTAAAAATATCAGAGGAGGAGGAAGAAAAAACTTTGGGCATTCTCAGGTCAAGGCGATTTTTAAAAAGGTTAAAAGCTGTTCAGAAGGGTTACAGTATCCATAAAGGCAAATGAGATTATATTTAAAGACTGATGGAGAAAAAGCAATAATTGAGATAAAATGCTACTGTCTGAAAAAGGTTCAGACTGAGGAAATGCTGATATTAAAGCAAAGAAAATTGAAAGACTTACAGACCAGCCATCACATCAAAGACAGCAGAGTATTTCATTAAATTTGCAACAATTATGTTTACTTTTACTGTTTAGTAGGCTTTTGACTTTCTTCCATCATTGTTCAGCTAAATATTTTTGTAATAACTTGGGGAATATTGTGATTGTGTGACTCCAACCGCCAGCTGTCAACTGCTGACCTCTCTGTTCCTTGCATCTGTAACATTACAAGCCTTTGTCCTGGAAAGAGTTACGATGTTTCAATCAAATTCATTGTGAAGTTACAAAACCCATAACATGATCTGGATAATGACTGCCTGGATACACTTATAAAATATATTTTAGAACCCCTCAGGGAATAGAGATTGGAAAAAAAAAAAAAAAAAAAATCACAGACATCACTCCCTGCTGCTTGCCACTAATTGAATGAATGATCATTGCATGAGCTGAGTGTTGAACGTGAAGCCGTCTGCAAAGGTGTATGGTAAATAAAATGTGCAGAAGCCTAAAACCTCAAAATAACTGGGCTGAAAGATCATCATTTCAGTCCTGAAAAGCAAGCCTTAAAAGTGTCCAGTGTGCTGAGCTGGGCACAAGGTCTTTGCTTATCCCACACAACTATGGCATCTGATTGAGAAATTACTATTTGGATTTCAGACTCTGCCCTTTTCTCTCCTGTGACTTTTACCCAAGATTTACTAAGTCTCAAAGGCTGTAGCAGTTATTGCCACAAGGAGCTGTGATAGAGAATTGGTTCACAACCAATCAAAAATCACAGCAACAGCCACTGAAGAGCTGTATTTGTCTTTTCTGTCTGTGACTCAGGAGCTTGCTCACATCCTGGGACACTGGCAGCCTCGTGACAGATCCAACCAGTTTCCTAAAACCTGAGGAATATGACAAGAAGGTTATCTAAAATACAAATGCCCAACCTAGCACACAGACCAGTTCAAAGTGGTGCAAGACTTGGTACCTAGTAAGTGTTGGCCCTTGTTTTTCCTCACCGATACTCATGGTGCCAGGTTTGGGCATTGCTAGTAACATGACCTGCCACAATTGCTTCTGCATAAGACTGTGGAGTGACACATTGGTTAGAAAACGTTGTTAAAATGAGTTAAAAAATTAGTTAAAAACCCATTGAACTAAGCCTTTCACCATATGCAAAGGTTTATAAACTGAGAGTGATTTCTGTAATATTAAATTCCTCCTCCCTTCTTTTTCGTATAGATGCAAACAAATTTTCACAGATGCTAATCTGTTTATTGGGGATGACTTGGGATCTCCTCCATTTAGATATCTTGTGATGGGCCTGTTTTCAGTGTCTGATGTGGGTGATTGGCCTCTTCACTCTCCTGAGTTTGATTCTGCAGATTTGCTGAAATGCCAAAACATTTGTAGTAAGACAGTGACAAAAGGCGGATTACAAATTGTGCACTGTTGGTAATGAATTTTCACATATGTCATTCGTGATCAAATATCTGGTGGTCTGCAATGTGCTTGTTGAGAGGCTATTGTGAGAAGGTTCCTGGTTGTCTGAATAATATGATAAATGGACAGCAATGCCATGAATTCACCATCTGAGCTAAAAAAAAAAAAAAAAGTTTTCACATTTCTTTTTATATTATTTACATCTGTTTCTGGTAGCCTTTTCTCTGTTATCCTTTGTCAAGGTGTCCAAGAGCTTGGCTGAAGGAATCTTCTTTTATATTAAAAAGTTCTTAGAATGACTTTCTGGACTTGCATGTTTGTTTTATTTTAGCCTCTGGGATTTTCAAACAGGTGAGTTACCATCTACTAAAATCATGAAGAAATAGAAATGATATTAACAAAACAAAACAAAACAAACAAACAAAAGGCTATGAAACATCTGTTTCAAAGCAACCCAAAAAGAGACAGCACAGGTCTGTAAATTATCATTTTAATCTGGGACCTAGGACAACCTTGACAATGGCCCTTTGGATCTCTCTCCATTGTCTCTATTTATATCATGCCGTCTTTACTTACTGTTCATCTACCAAATAAAGACTGTCCCAGCACTCCAATGCCAGACTGCTGAATTGCTGCAAGCCTTCTTACTTGCTAAAGGTAAACCAGTCCTGCTATGAGATGCTCCCTATTCTCCCTCCAAGATCCAGAAAGAAGAAACTCATTGCATATGCTGCAATTTTGATAACCTAACTGGCAGAACAGTTATTCAAATTTTAAGCTTCTAAATGCAGCAAGATCAACCTGGCCATCCACATAAATAATTTTGACATGATAAGTATGCGAGTGTGATGATAACTGATAAGTGAAGCAATTACCTTGCTTTTTTGGATTATATTAAATGAAGATTTTGATAGAGTAATGAAAAGAGACAAAGCAGACAAAAAGGCGGCTGTAGAGCTTTTGGGCACTGTGTTATCTCTATTATACCATATTGAAATAGAGAAGCTATCACCAATCATGCTTCCTATGTAACTTCTAGCTTCTAACGGTGAACAATGAATAAATTGTCACAAGACAGTAACTGATAAATTGGGATTGGCAGTGCTTTTTAAAAGTGTAAATAAACTTATCAGCCCCCTCACCCTCCCAGCAAGGCAGTGCAGTTTGCATAGGATTTTTTATTTTGGTATGTAGCAGTTTGCAAGGTCTCCTTTCATTTACCCACCTCAATCATCTTTTGTTTGGCCATCAGTTTTAAGTAGCCACTTCAGCATAAGAGTTTACTCCCGCAGTAGCATCCTTTTTGTGGCATACAATAGAGCAATTTGCTGTTGTGCCTATATATTTTTTTACTCCAGTTGTTGTCCTCTCCTAATTCCTGCCATTCCGATTAGGAGGCACTCTAATTATATGCTTTTATGCTGGCTTTTATTTGCATGCAGAGGCATACAAAGATATAAATAGCACTTTCAAGCAAAGGTGCCCAGTTCTTAGTTTCTAAGACAACTTTGAAGACACTCAGTGCCTCATGGATTAATTAGAGTTCTCCAGAACTGTGCTATTTCTTTCCAAAGACAGATCCTGTTTTTTTCTGCAGCTAGAGGGAATTCTGCTACTGATCTTGGCAGGATCTAGCTCAACATTCTTTTTGGTGGGGATCATGTGCTGAAACTGATATTTGTACATTGCATCCTTTCAAGACAAGGCACAAATGGAAGGGGAATGTCATTCCCCTGTTAAAATTAATTAAGTAACCTAACACCGTACATCTGGGGAGAGGACAGAAGGGGAAAGGAAGTTCTCCTTGTTCTCTGTTTACCATTTGAGGGCTGCTTCATGCTGCAATAGCATAGCAGTGCTGTTACTAAGGTCTCCTATAGTCTGCAGCCAGCTAGGCCTAACGGCAGTAGCAGAGTTCCTGCTTTGTGGGGTGACCACATCATATCCCAAAAAGAAATTTACCACCGTTATTTTTTTTCGTTGTTTTTGACAGATCATATCTACACTATAGAAACTGATGGGTAAACCAGGCAGTTTGGAGATCTTGGTAGAAAAATGCTGGGATTTTAGAAACCCTGTGCAGCCTGGGAAGCAGTTAAGAATTTTGGAATGCTGAATGGACTCAACTTCCTTCCCCACTGTCAGGAACAACAGAGGTGATCTGTGACCAGCAAACTCTGACAGCAAGCATCTGTCACCCTTCAGCTTCCCACCCTGATATCTGCAGCTGAAAATCTCTGATAACGGAGGCTAAATGCATACTGACAAACTATAGTCCCTGCTGAGTGCTTCACATTGGCGTTATTAGACTTTGGGATTAATGCTCCACAAGGGTGTATTGTTCTCACACGTTGTTTACTTATTCAGAAAGAATTTTTGGTTTGGAAGTCTATTTGCGCAAACCAGGGAGATCACAAACTGAATTTTACTTTAGGAAAATGAAAGCCTCTTTTTCCTGCTATTTTACAGGAGTTAGTGGATTATGCAGCAAATTCTATGGCTGTGGAACTGCATTAAAAAAAGCTTTGACTACTCCTATTGTTCTACGGGATCAATTGCTCAGTTCCATCTCCCACTGAAGTCAATGTCAAACCTCACAGTGAATTCAATGCTGCTGTTACTTATTTCAAAAGAAAGCATTTTAATTGACTCAGAACTATCCAAGCACATATACATCTTGCCTATGTAAACACATTTTTGTTTCTATTATCCCAATATCTGTTTCCACCCATACTGTTTCTTTACCTATGTGCTTAGTTTGCACTAAATTGGCATAAACTTTCATTGTAAAGATTATAGGTTTTCCAGAATTTCAAGTTTCAAGCTTGAGAAAGTATGAAAATGTCTCACAAGCCCTTTAGGTGCTAAAAGAGAATACAGCTAGGCTGATGGTAGACAATCAGTGTAAGGTCTTGGCTGCCACTGTAATGCTAGCAGAAGTGCTCATGTCCCTGTGCTTTGGCCTGATAGGGGAACTAACCTGACAGTGGGTAACTCTTTTTGTTGGGCAGGGTTGGTTTCCAGGGAAATCAATGGCCGTGTCTCTCTTGGCTGTGTCTTTCTCAGCTGTGCAGCCACCTGTGCAAGGGCAGTAGTAAGAGGGCACAGCCATGGGTGGGAGAGACCCCCCCAGGACACCCCTTCTGAGGTTGATGGCCTCATTTAAGATGTAGATAAGGCCACAGCCTCAGAGAGCACAGTGCCATGATGAAGGACATGATAAATAAATAAAGGAAAATCATTACTCATTTTTCATCAGAACTGTAGCAAACCCTTTGACTGCTGTATGTTTTTGAGCTAGGATACATTCCTGAGGTTCATTGTCCCATATCCTGGCTGCTGACTGTGCTACCCTCACACCCAGCACTCCACCAGATCTAGATCAGCTACCCTGAGCTGTGGGAAGCAAGTAATAGTGAGGGTCAACACTCTTCCCTAGCTGCCTGGAGCGATTTACAGGTTATTTCCTGGCAGTTGCCTGGAAGGCCAATGACATGTAACCAGGAATGTCAGCAAACATGACATGACACATTTCAAATTCAATTTACTGAAACCTAGTTTTAATCATGTAAAGAATCTGATGGGATGCATCAGTAGAATTGGGCTTATGGCAGTATCCATTTTCAAAAGTACTCACGAGTTAGAAATTTAAACTTCCCAACATAAGGGCATTAGTTGCATAAATATCTTCAGTTTTCAATGGAATTCAGACCCCAGAGTCACTGAGGTGCTTTCAGAGGTCTCTATTTTGCCCTTGAGAAATTGTATTTTCCCAATCTGTTTTCTACTGAGACACAGAATAGACAGAATTACTAAGTTATGAGAATTGATTCTCATACAAAAGATTACATAATTGCTAGATCTGTTTTTTTTTTAATGATCATTGATAAAATCAAGGAAAAAGACTAACTGCTGCTTCTTGACAGGAACCATGGAACACAGAAGAGGGACTGATAGAACAGGGTGGAGGTAGTTTTCAAAGCATCAAACGATCAACTTCATGTCACCTAACACATTGACCACATTTTGCTTTCATCTTTGGCCTGCAAGAGATAGAAAAACAGATCGATTCCCTAAATTTAGAGCTGGGTTTCTGTGTGATGGTACAGAAACTGGTAACAAATTGCTTTGCATATGCAGATTTCTCCTGGGATACGTTTCTAGTGCTGGAACCTTCTTTTCAGAATGAGCATGCATTACAGAGGCCTGAGTTGAAAACCGCATGCATATTTCTTTGGGACAGGTATTTCCAAAGAGTTCTGGACTCTCACAGCTACTTATAAAACTAGAACCTCACAGTTATCTGAATCTTATTTTTAGGAGTCCATCCAGGCAGAGGTTTTTCTTTCTGTATTACACAGGTCAGAGCTGCCAAGCATAGTTACTTTTCCAGTGAGGATGTGCTTTGTAGCACTCTTTGTCCTCATCGGAAGTATCCCACATACAGCAGGATGCCAAGCCCTGAAGAGCAGAATATGATGTAAGACTTCAGAGCTATCTGTCTGAAGATGCACATTCAGGGATGGGAGCTGCAGAGCAACTGGCTGTTGAGGTAATATTTTCCCATAGCTTCGCATAGTTTGGAAAACTGATACATGACTTTTGGTCTGGGCCTGCAGTAATAATCAGATAAGTACAGAAAGACATTTGGTATTGATCTACTCCTAATCAGAAATCAAACTTAACCTTATCATATGACAAAGTGTAATTAACTATTTTGTTAATTACTATAATTATCCTCACCACGTTTATTTTGACAGCAGTGTCAGTAGCAGAAAACTATTTACTTAAATTGCTGTTGCCTATTATGAATTACAAATTCTTACAATTTTGACAAATGATTTTATTCTCTTTTTAGCAGTGTGTTTTGCAACAGACAGATTTTCAGGAAAAAAAAGGGCCATCTACTTGAAAACCAAGCTAGAAAGGTCACACACAGATTAGCTATACTGGAGCTAACAAGCAGCACATTTGACTGAATACAAAAATCCCTTTTCCTTCCTCTTCTATTTAGGATTCTTTGGACATCTACATGACATTACAAGATGTGGAAAAGAAGAAGAAAAAGAAGACAAAATTGGAATGATTTTCCAGTAGTCACTGACCCAGAGGTGGCCAAGAAACTAAATGTGATGCACAAAATTCTACAATATGTTTTACTCATTGAAAATTGTCCCTTTTCCCTGTCTATGGCATCACAAGGAGAGGGAGAATACACAGAAGCAGCATGGCACCTTGGTGGTGCTCCAGCAAACAGTACTGATTTTAATTCTACCATATCCCAAAGAAGTGACTTGGATATGAAATGTGGTTGTGTCCAGAAATCTTTGAAAATGCAGGAATTCAGGTGGGAGCTCTTCATATGCTTTTAAAGCTGGAATCAGACCATCTGCTCCGTGCTTCATTTAGCAACTTCTATTCTTAACTAAAATACTTTTTGAGCCAACTGCTTCAGCACTGCAATTCCTCCTTTCTGCCCAGCAGAGCTCAACCTCTGGGGAGAACTGACAGAGCTTTTAATACAGCACATTGTCAAAGCAACTGAAGTTCTGTTGCTGGGACAAGGCTTACCCAACAGAAAACAAGGACTTGCAGCACTGCTGGAAAAACTGTTTGCATTAAGATTGGTCTGTATTTTCTGGGAGTTTCATCTTCTACTAGGAAAAGGAAGGAGCAGAGAAGAAAGTGACTGAACCACATATGACTGTAGTACCCTGTGCGGCTGCCGACTTGCAGAGTCTGATTGCTCCTGAGTTGGATTCTTTCTTTCTTGTCTGTAAACAAACTTCTAGGGTGCTGCTGATTCTTCAGAGGTGCCAGTATTAGATTTTTAAATGTCAAAATAAGTGAGAAAAGTTGGATCACAAAAGTGTGTAAGCTGATACATCCCCTTTGTAGAATGGCATTGATGGAGTTAACTGAGTTGGCACCTCTGCTGTGATAGTAGAACACACACAGTGTTTCCTAAGTGGTAATGACTAACATGGTCAGCAGTTGGTGCCAATATTGAGCATTTGGTTAACCTCCTAGTTTGCTTGTAGCAAAAGTAATTTACTCAGTACTCAGACATCTTACCCAATCTAATCTCCTTGATGAGAGATTACAATGGGGTGGCAGGCTGAAGTGGCATAAAATTCCAAATACCCTATCTATTTTTACTCGTTGACAATAGAATAATATCTGTGGGACAAGGATTACGAAACTGAGAAAAATATTCTTGTTTAAAAGCCAGCTTTTTTCCTGGTTTAAAATTACATTGGAGCACATTTTAAAAAATGAAATACAAAGTTCATTAATGTGCCATCCTAGGATGGATTTCTGCAGCATGTGTCTGCAGGAGGGGGAGTTCAAACTTACACAAAGCCACATGGAAATTAATGTGTTATTCAGATGTGGGGCTATTTATACTGTATGTATCTGCTTGATTTGAGAGTAAGAAACAGGAAGATCAGAGCATGTGACACATGACTAATCACAAAGGGACCAGGGAGCTTGATTTTACTGAAATACTGATGTGACTTTTGATACTTGATGAGTTTCTAGAGTCACACGACAAGATAAAAAATTCAGTTGCCATTAAAAAAAAAAAAAAAAGTTGTACTTCTGGCCCTTATTAGAGAATACAATTTCAAAAAATGACTGTACACATTGTGTATTCTGAGTATCCAGTGTGTATATGCATTGTATACATATACTAGAGAGATGAAAACAGCCAAAATACACTTAATATAAACCTTGTGATTTAGCCTACTTTTAGAATTTTACAGTCTCTGAATCATGATTTTTGAATGCATGGAATTGGCAAAATACCATCATCATAACTAAGCAACAGCCTAATAGAAAAATCTAGATGCATTAACAAGATGTGGAATGTAATGTCAACAAATACTAGAAAGGAAATGAAATTCAAATAATGAATACATTTGAAAAAATGAATCGTTTCAGAGATATATCATGAATAAAGACAGAGAGAAGGGCCTAGTGCCTAGTTACTCTATTTTCTTTGCATACAGCAGAAATTTACGAATGATATTACTTGGATCAGGATCAACAAGCAGTTTTAAAAAAGTATATCTATGTAATACTCGTTATTGATTATTTACTTGGGTTAAGGTTGTCATTAGTACTTGGAATATTTTGCAAGTTTTTGTTTAGTTCTTAAGTGTCTGTCTATTAAGTGAAATACTTGAGACCATCAACAGGCTGATGGTAATCCTCACTCCCATTGTGCATTTCTACAACTCTATCCCAAAACATGCATTGCCAGCTACAGAATAGCCAAGGAATACCTTCTCACAGACCTAGAATACTAAGATGCAGCCTGGTGAAGAACACAGTCATGCGGGATACTCCTGCTCTAACTGCCTACTCTGCAAACTCATTGGCATTTCTGCTCTGTTTTTCTCTTTTCCTTGGATGCCAAAGAGAACATTCTAGCCACGATTACACTCTGGAAGCCTAAGCACCACCACTATCAAGATAATGATGTATTTGCATGAAAGAAAATCTCTTACAAGCACTCTGCCACAAGCAAGACTTACAAACCTTGTACTCGTCCACCCCTGGGGTGGGTCCTACGGCTTTTCACGACTCCCACGAGGATGGCCGGCCATCCCCTCCACCCCACTCCTGGTTTTGGTCCCAGGCAGTCCCTGTGCTTGTCAGGAGGCCTGTTGCCACCCCACAGTTCTGGTGGCTGTGGGGAAGCAGATGTGCCACTGGACCACTGCTCCAACCCAGCCACCTTGGAGCGGGGGACTGCTCATTTCCTCCAGTGCTTTATGAGGGAAAAGTCCCAGATTTTGCTGTCAGTCATTCTCTGTGTTTTCATCAACAGACTGTAACACATTTGCTTTACCTCCCTCGTTTGCCCTTTCTGTTTTTTCTTTAAACACAATTTCTCTGTATTGGTCTTATGATTTAATAAAGCTATTCTCCTGTTAAGTGCAAAAGGTTTCTTTCTTTTTGCCACCATCATGTGCACTTCTGCAGCTTCCCATTACCACAGTTCCTGCTTCAAACTATCATCTTTAAAGGTCACTTCTTTCCTTACACGTGCAGTCAAGCCCAACAATGATTTAATGACACCTGAACAAGCCCACATTAAAATTACCCACATTGCGATCATAAATAATTATTAAGCAAAAGAAGTAGAAAGCAAACACATTTCTTTCTGAGAAACCAACACCAAAGATATTAGTTAGAATGTTAAAGTATATTAACCAATTACATAAAACCCTTTCATATTGCCTTGCTTCATTTCAAACACGGCACGGGCTATTTTGTATGTGAACTCGAGTGGAACGAAAAGCTGCAGAATGCAATTTGTGTCAGGAGCCGGACTGCAGTGGGACAACTAATTCTAATTAGCGCTGGTTCCCTGGGGCCACCGCTAGGCCTCGCGCGCTGCTGCTGCTGCTCAGCCCCAATGCCCGCAACAGGTGGGCTGGGCCTGCCACCGCCGTGCCAACAGCTGAGGGCAGCCCCTGGCTGGACACCCCTAATGAAGGGCCCAAACAGGCAGCCGCTGGGCGCGGTGCCTTCAACAGGCTTCTCCATCCACTGAAGGATGTTGGCTCTGCTAATTGGTTGAAATTATAGTGGCAGAAGGATTTGCCAAGAACCACTAGGCTGCAATGCTGGGCTCATTTCATCCTTGCAGCTGAAAATTCTCTGCCTGTCAGCACAATAAGGGCGTGATGAGGAACAGGAATTACCAGGGGGAAAAGTCTTGGCCATCTGATAGTGCTGGTATTCTATTGAGCATGTCCCTAATGAAAAAGATTTCTGCCACTCATTAACATTCAACCTTTGATGCATATTAGAACTATGCCTTTAAAGCTGTGCTGGCAGTGTCCGGCAGCAGTGGGCAGGAAGGCACCAGCTGTTAACCTCCCTGTTGTACTTCCCAGCTAAGCCTCATTTCAAACTGTTCTCCCCATAGCAAAATGAGGTAAGATATGCGTCAGCCCTGATGCCATGCATGAAGGCCACCTTTGTACGAGCATGGCCAGCTCTGCTGGCGGGTGACAAGGCAAGTGAAGGTGCAGTAGGGTTTCACAGAACATGCCAGAAGAGGTAGTTTGGAAACTACAGAGCAATTAAGTGCATTTCATGCAGATTAGGATTTACACAGTCCTGCAACAGCTGAACAACAGTGAATAACTTAGTTTAATTCTGCTGAATTATATATATCAAGTGGTACCAGGAGAATTACCAGAAATTTCAGCGTCCAGGGGTTTGACATACAAACTGCAAAGCATTCACTCACCCTGCTTTTCTCCAAATACTGAATGACAGGAAGCTACAGCTGAAGGGGAGCAGGAGAAGCACTGGAGCAGCTCTGCTCTCACAACGACCCACCCAGTATGCTGCGTGTACTCCCCACGTGTTTTATCCAGACTACACTCCCAGTTGCACTGAACAGCCCTCAGTTCCTCTGAGATGAGGGCTTTATATGGGAGCTTCAGATAATCATTCATCATTTCTCACCAGTCTTAAACTCACTCAGAGTTTGTTTCTCTATCTTTACTATGTTTACTTTTGCTATGCATTTCAGTTAAAAAACTCCAGAGGGGTGTGCCAACTACTAGTATGTCACAAGAATGATTTTATTAAGAAAATGCCTCAGATACTACCTCATAGCATTTTCCACTACTATTGTTTAGGTTGCACCAGGGGCAAAAATGTGGCTTCCTTTAATAGTACATTTGCATAAGTTGATCTGAAAGATCCCCATGTGATGACATTACTCTAGGGTTGGCCTGTCATCTCATAGAAGCCTGAGGTGCTGGTCCCAGGGAGATCAAACTCAAGAATTAACTAGTCTTCATAAAACGGAAACATCTCTACAAGCAGTAAAACTAATGATTATCATTTCTTTTTGGCGATGGTCTATGCCAAGCTAGAAAAAATGGAGCTTTCAAACACTGACAATCTGGAATATTGAAGTATGACCATTATTTTTTATTTTCCACATTTTTGGTCCAAAGACAGTTCTGAGTAATTGATTCCCATAATGAGCTATGGTTCGTTAGTCAATTTAATTTATAATTGAATTGGATGGATGTAACTCTGTGTAAAATTGTCTCTGAAGAATCTGTTTTGTTCGTCTGTTCAACTTCTGACAGGGATGGAAGAAAATCTAAATTATTCCCTTCTGCAAGAGGGACAAATTCTGAAAGTCTCAGCATCCCTTGTGAAATTAAGAGGAAAAATATTTTTAATAGTTGCCATGCAAAAAATAATATGGCTTTACTAAAATTTACACAACCCTGACAATTAACACATCAATGCCTGGAACAGTGGCTTAAAAATAAGATCAAAACATGGAGAAATTTATGGATCAGCACTCCTGCTTGAACATTCGGAATGTTTGGAAAGATCACAAAAAACATGGATAGATTTTTACTAATAAGTCAGGTTTCACTCGTTTGCAAATGCTGCAAGATCTGGAGAATCTGCTTCTCCATGCTTTTACACTAATATTCTGGTGATGTAACTTCATCAGGAAATGCCCAGTGTGAAGAATCAGACCTAGCAGATTAATTTTTTTCTTCTGTTTAGAGCTTGGGAACTCAAATTTGCTCCTTCTGACATTAAACATGGGAGAGCTTAATTCTAGTTTGGGTTTGGAAAACGTTTTGAGACTAACTGCTCTACCCTCTGTGTGTCTTCTTTCATCCACTGTGAAGTTCATGAAATAAAATACTGGTATATGGGAATGGTTCCTGCTTAAGACTAGAGTTGGGGAAAAAAATGTTGGTTTAGGATTTTGAAGATGAACACAAGGTCCCATTTTTAAGTTAATTTTGCCCTGGGGTTTACTGGGTTTCAGGGCTTACATACAAAATCACTTTCATTCCAGAGACAATATTCAGGTTCACATTATGTGCTGAAAACACTTCCCTCATCATTTTTCATGTCTAAAGATAATCACTGAGAGTCTCTGTCTCTATTACTGGTCTTAGCAAGACATACTTGTATTGAATGATACATTTAGCTTATAAGGAAAAGGAAGTGAATTAATTCATTCAATATTTTTTATTTTTCTATACAGAGATATAGATATTTGTCATTGAATGTATGCTAGCAGACATACATGCTAGCTGTAAAAGAATTGCTACACTGTTATGTAGGCGTAGTATTTCTTGTAATCTAGCCCCACGCAAAAGCAAAATATACATTCTCTGTTTGCTGAAAAAAATAAAATGTACTGAGAAGCATTGCAATGGGATAGGTGATGATGATCAGCTATTATCAGTCCCAGCAGGCACATATTTTTTCTTAACAGCCACAGGACTGCTGCTCTGAAAGCCAGGCACAAGGAATTTTTAGTTTAGAGCATTTCACATTGCTTTTTAGAGGCAGGCATGACACACGGCTGCACAAACTCTTATGGCCTCCAGTTAAGGGGTCGCATAACAACCTCATTTGTCTACTTTTGCATCAAGTCCTCAATACATTCTGACGGGCAACAGGCTCCTAGGCTCCTTATGTTATCCAGATAATGTTTTTTTTTTTCCTTTTCCTATAATAGTAATAGCAGAAGTGCTGTATCCAATCTTCATCCTATTTTGGAGTTTGTTTATAACATTTCTGACCTTTTTTTCCACACAACTGTTTGCTGTGGAAGAAAGGCTATGAGGTAAACTCAGCAACTGGTCACACCTACCCACCTTGACTAATATGAATGAGGCAAAAAAGTGGAGATGAGGAGAAAACTTGGCCTGTTATATGCTCTTCTGTATTGTCACAGACTGCTTATTTCTGAGCAAAGCCTTATGCATAATAGCAGGAGGCTGGAGCTATTGAACTCTGTTCTTAATTATTATATGCTTACTGAGAAATTATTTAATATAAATAACTTTCAACACTGTAAAGGCACAGGAGACTATGAAAGTGGTTTCTAAAAAATGTTAAAGCTGACATCAATCATTTATACATAATGCACAAAGCAATGAGGGCAAACTCTTCAGCACAGATAAGGGATGTCACAGTAAACTTATGTTCCAAGGCAGTGGTATCAGTTACAATCGATCACTTGGTAGCCAGTGCAAGTTACATTTTTACTTTAGTCTTTAAACTCTTTTGACTGCACTACCAAAAGTATTGTTTTAATCTAAAGTGCTAGATCAATATTTCTGATCAATAAGCATTCATTTCCAACTAACAAGGACAATGGTTAGTGGATTCCTTTAAACATTTTCATTTCAAGGAAATCTCTGCTGTTCTAGAAATCAGATCTCTAACAAAGTGTACAAGAGAAAAGAAAATGAGCACAAAACATTGAAGAGAACTTCCAAATAATTTCAGCTTTTGCCTAGCACAATTTTTCTTTCTCCCATAATGCTAAATCAGTACATCTTCTGAATGACCTTTATATTTTAAGTGATTATGAAATTCAATAGCATCACCATTAATTCTTTTCTTCAAAATACACAAAGCCAAACCAAGCCAAACTCAAATCACAAATGCATATAACTGAACTGACAAACCTCAGCTTAGAGAATTACACCTGATTCATTTGGTAGAGCCAAATGTTATAGGTCTGTGAGTTTCAGAGGAATCCCCGTCACCTTCATTTCAGATGAGCATGGTCACAAGCCAAAATGGTGGCAACCTCTGTCCCAGCTGACAGCGAAGAGCTGACCTCCTTAAGGAAGGGTGAATCTATCTTCCTGGCCACTGACAGATTGAAGACTGGGCTCTCCTTCCCTGTTTCCTGGAAAGACCAGACACCATCTTGCCAAAACATCTGGAAGGTCTTTCTGTCCCTCCTAATTACTGCAGGGCTTTTCAGAGCACAACACAGTTATGTTTTAAATGTCCCAGGACTCTGATACATGTTAGAGACACATCTGGCTATAGAAAAATTAGGACATTTGCAACAGTGGTGTTCATAGACCACTTCCTTTCATTTTACAAGCCTAGCTAGGGGAGAACACGTTGTTCTCAGTGCCTGTAGCTGTGCTTAGCAGCCACCACTAAACTCAATGTTCTCCAACTTTCCATCATCCCCACACAATGATTTGCTTCTTCTCACACTCTCTTCTCTTCAAGGCTAGCTATTGTTTACATGACAAGAAATACTAAAGCTAAAATTAAAAAATGAGTGGATTCCTTCAGGCTGGGCTGTCTACATCCCACACTGCAGCAACTACGCATCCAGTGCCTTCCTTTCCCTCCTAGCAGTCCTAGTAATGAGACAACGGAAGCTGTTCAGTTGCCCACAGACATCTCTTACACAAGGTGTGAAGGCAGCTGACACAGCCACTGCCTGTTCCCTGCACTGCCATCTCCCCCAGAAGATGGGTGCTGAGGGGACTTGAAGCCATGACTGGTGTGCACTGTGTCTGGTGGCTCCTGCACTCACAGTGGCACTCACCCGTTGTCATCCCACAACATGACACTGGCTTGAAAGCACAGTTCAGACAGAGCAAGGCAGTAAGCCCACACTCTACCTTCTTCATGGCTGGTGACAGAACTGTGGTTTGGACTGCATGCAATTAAAGCACTGCTTTGTATTGTTCACACAGTCTTCACTTCCCTTCGCACATTCATGGCATTGCTTTGGGTTTTTAATTTATCCCCAAAAAATCAAAGCTAAGTCAAACAATTTGTCTGTTTTAATTTCTATTTATCACAACCACTGAATTTCATCTGATTTTCCCCTGGAAAGATAAATCAGGCAAAATTTACTCAAACTTTTGCTGAAATACATGCATCTCAGTGAACTTTCTGAGGATTTTGGTCAAGTTCAGGGGTTCATACCATCTTTGCCCTTAATTCCATAGATGAAATATAGGGAAAGCCAGCAGTTAAAGTGGGTTGCGTGTATATTATACTTTTCTCACTGGGAAATGATGGGAAAAGAATTTTGGCTCCATTAAATATAAAGTGTCCCTTCAGACAGAAAGCTTAACACAAAATGGATGGAAGGTCAAACTTTTGTAGGGCTATTAATCTGTACTGCGACTTATGCAGATTGGAAAATATATGAGAAATGTAAACACAGTGTTCACTCTGCATTAGATAGCAGAAGATATGCAGAGCCTGAATAGATAACCTTTTGTGAACACTGGGAAGCTGGATTTTATGTGAGAGCTGTACAAGTCACTACTCTGTGGTGCCAATTCATCCAGTACAGGACTGAAATATGAAGGAGTGGGTGAAGGAGGAGGGACAAGAGGAATAGGGCTGCTGGATGGATGCATAAATTTACCAAAAATGGTAAAACCCTCATTGACTTTCACTAAGCTAAGAAATCAGCCCTGTTTTTAAAGGCAATACAGCCAATGAATGATACTAGAAACACAGGAATTTGAGCATTTCTAATTTACATGAAAATGCAGCACATTTATGAACACCTCAAATTACACTAAACATTATTACAATGTTACACATAATAAAGTGCTTATATTATTGTTTTCTTCTCTCTTTTTCAATCAATTTCTTTTTCCCCAGATATTTTGGCATTGTTTTCCAGTCACAATTATTCCCTTATCTCAAAACACTGGTTCATGCTATTTCCCTGATCATGATTTTTCCATCCTTTACTGCTGGTCTCCTCAGCCAGTCATGATTCTTTCTTCTGCTTCACTTCTGGGCTTTTTCATTTATTTTGCTTCTTTCATTCCCCTTCTTTCCCTTCTGCTTTGCTTCTAGGCTCCTTATCTGTCATTTATTTTCTTTTGTGTGATTTTTATTTTATTTATTTCACTATTTATTCCTTTTTACTCTTTGCACTTTTCCTGCTTCTATACTCACTTTCCCTCTGTTATTTCCTTATATACTCCAGTTCTTACTGTGAAGAACTGGACTTAGAAGAACCAGTGGGAGTTTCTTTGATTGTGTAACCATTTTCAAATTTGTATTAAAAGTACAACTCAAACAAAGTTATTAGTAAGTAAACACTAATTTAGTAGTTTCCCACCACCCTCTGCAGCTAGGCCTATCTATAACTGAGTCCAGGAGAAAAAGATACTGCGTTTTCCATCTTTTCACATTTCAGCCTGTAACATAGGTACCCTGAAGGCACCAGGATCTCTCCTTTTCATGGACAGGTTAGCTCTCAGGTGCTGTCCTTGAATCACAGTTCAGAGAGATGTTTAAAACTGACTAATTTTCCTCAAGCTCACCATATCCATGGTGCAATGTACCAGCAATGGGTCTGCAGTGTCTTCTGCCATTGCTGACACCAAAACAAAGCAGATGAAAAGAAGGCAGAAGAGAAGCTAAGCCTATGACAACGGTGTTCTCTACATGATCAGCCACAGCTGCACTGGAATGCAGAGCCTGCTGGTGGCTCACACACTGGAATTTGGGATTCTCACAGTTAGGTATTGGAGGTACAGCAAAACTAGAATTATGTTCAGTACACACAGCATATCAAGCAGCTGATGTTACATGCTTTGGGGGAATATTTCCCCCCAAATAACTGTGGGAAGTATTAATTATTTATGGAATATTTGCATAACTGCATAATGTGTCTAGATATAAATAACAGATTATTTGCATAACTGCATAATGCCACTAATCACGGGAAGAAAAAAAGAATCAAATATTTCTGGCATTTGATCACATAGTGTCATACATGCTCCCTGATCCTTCCTCAAGCTCTCCTAGAGAGAACCCAAAGCACAGTTCTCCATACACTCGTGCCCCATAAAAGGAATAAGAGAGAGATTTTCAAATACTTCAAAATATCATGTAGTAATAGTCCAGTTGCAAGGACCCCTACAGGTTGGATAGTGTTTTGCACAGATTATTTGTCCAAAACTGTAAGAGAAAGACAGATCACAAGCACGATGTGCATAAGTTTCTGGAGCAAAAATACGCACCTCTGTCTTCTACCCTGGATAATACTGTTCCTATCTGTATCATAGTAGCAGTTTTCAGCACTAATCACAGACTGCTTCACACAGGGAGAAAAATGCTGAAGAAAAGGACACTTGGGCTCAAAAACATGAAGTGACTTTCAGTAAGACAGCAGATCAGGACTGGAACTGGTAGCTCTGGGGCTGACCACCAGACCAGGCTGCATCTCAATGCCCGCTGACAAATTGTATCTGCCCATTACAATCTGAGTTTGATGCACAATGCTCAGCAGGCCGAGGCTGCTCTGTGCAGAACAATCCACCTCTCCCCTTTCATTTGAGCTGGATCCTTTGCAACCATCCAGCAAGACCCCAGGGAGGAGGGCCGCATCCCTCTAGACAGCTTGGTGGCACAGATCAGGTGCTGGGCTGGGAACAGGTTGGTGGCCTGACTGAGGGAAGGGCAGGGAGCCTGTGCCATGGGGAAAGATGTCAATCTGGAGGGATGGCTGCACGCACACTCTTTCTGCCCACCATCAGGGAGCTTGGAGAAACTTAAGAATCATCCCACTCTAGCCCAAAGACACCACTAAACAGAAACAAATCTGAAATTATGAGCTTGGTTCATCAAGCTTTAATATTCCCTAATAAGCACTGTTCTTTTCTCTGTTAAAGATTTCCTGATAAGTGCTGTTTCTTTTGTCTGTTAAATACTATTTACCTCAATACTGGTGTTTTAACATACACAACACTGATTTCATTTTTAATGGCATTTTGGTCTAATTTCAGAGGCCGATTTCCCAGTACAAACTCAAGTAACAAATGTGTAATTATTCTCATAAATAACTCAGCACCTTACAGTATGTTTCAAACAAGTTTCCCCACAAGGCGCAAGTGCCTTATATTAAATTCTTTTAAAGTGTAAGTTGATTTAGGTAAAAATTAGTTGTTATTACCTTATGGACATTTTGGTTTTCACAGCATTTCTAAGCCAGTTCTATCAGGAGTAGATTTGTTGCCGCCCACTGGTACAATCATCGGGAAAATTAATAATCATGTTCAGTCTGCATATAAATCATTGTGGTACAGGCAATTAATTTCTGTAGAAAAATGAAAGATCTATACGTATTATTATTGTGCAAACTACACGTTATGAAAACTCAGATCCAGCACAGTCAAATTACAAAAGTAACACTCCTAATTTCAGAGTGTGATAATGCAGGGTCATCTAAGACTGGGAGGCCAGCAATTCTGAATAAATAATGCTGGCAACTCCTAGTAGTTTGTGGTTGTTATATTGTGTTTATGCTACATTTGTAATTCTTGAACCTGATACAAGCAAACACGCTAACATAAAGCAAGTAAGTGTGGATGAAAAAGAAAAATATAACAGCTCAGTTTTTTAATACATCTTTTACTACTAAAATGAGGCTGCTTGTTGCATTTACTGGACCTTGCCGTTATACAGGGCAGGTTTCTATATAGCATGCTTCATTTTGGTTAAGGCCATGGTGGTCCTGGTGTGAACAGAAGAATGATGATGTGTACACATGCACGCTACCATATGCCCTTTGTAAGCTGGATTTATATTTCTCTACCAACACATGCTACAATTGTGCAGAGACATGTGTTTGCCAAAAGTTAGATAAACAAGGCTATGAAGTTTAGTTTGTGTTTAAAATAAGAGAAATTAAAGCGGTGAAACATTTAATTTTTTTGTGAACTTACACATTAAGATAGTATGTCCTGCAGCAGTATGAGAGATATTGTTATAGAAGACTGAAACTCAATTTCATTTGTTATAAATAAATAAAATGATTCCCCAAATCTCTAGATTTGAGTTTTCAGTATTTAGGAAATCAATCAAGCAAAATTCATATACAAGAGAAAAATAATAATACTTTGCCACCAGCTTTTAGTCTATTAAACAAATTATTCTATAGGGATTGATTTCAGTCCAATTCACCACACCTGAAAACATGTGGACAACATTTAATAATGCCTTGGACTTGAGGCTAAAGGCTGACTGAATGGTAGAATCTTTACACATTTGTTGCTGCATTTTCAAAAACCAGAATAAAAATGTGTAAAAATAGAAGCATCCAAGAAGTGAAGCAACTGTAGGAATGAAAAGTGATAAAATAATTCATGTAGTGATTATTCACACTGAAAAAATTTAAAATACTATGAGTAAAATGTTTTCTAAAGGCATTTTAAAAAGATGGATAGGCTTCTTTATAATTCCCTTATGAAACTCGTGCCACTTGATCCAGCTTTGAAATCAGGTACTTTGAGGTGTATGCATTCAGACTTCACTAGGAAGTGAAGTTTATTACTGAAAAAGAGCATGTCCATGAACAAGTAACCTCTCTCCTGGAAAATCTTGCAGGACATTTTTAACAGTTTCTAAGATGAAAGCAGAATAATCATCAAAACAAATAATTATCGAATATATGGAGCTCCTCTCATTTTGTAAGAGCCAGAATAATTTAACAGGCCATATAAATTGCATTTGCCATCTAGTAAATGTTCAGATAGATGTGTACAAATGAAGCTATGAACTAAATGAGATATCATAGACAAAATATACCTAAATGTCTTATTGGATGAAAAAGAACACTACCAGGGAGCTACTGCTGATAGTCAGAAAAGAGAGTCCAATTTCCTCATTAGGAAATAGATGTAAATAATTCAGGAATGATTTCCAGTGAGATACATGATGCATTTAATGCATTTTAAATAATAAAAAGAAATTCCAAAGAAGTGTTCCTGCTTCCACAAAGATATACATAGATTTTTATATTAACATGTGGGATATTGGACTACACTGATATTCACAACAGCATAATAATAATAACAGTAACAGCATAAAGACAAGCTTTTGCTTGAGACACTGGGAAAACTAATTCTAGAACTTTCTGTAAGCCTGGAAGCAAATTCATCAGTCTGGTAGAAACAAATTTTCATGTCACTTTTACCTCTTCCCTTTTCTTCCCAAAATCCCAAATGAAATCTGGATCTTGCAAATGTACCTAGCCACGTCTATACCTACTTTTGAGTAATGATTCAAATAACTGCTGTTAACAAAATCTGGCAATTTGTCAGCTAACCTGTTGGCTTTACTGGGCAATCACGGACCTATCACCGACTGAAACTCAAAGGCCATTCCCATTCCAGGATGAATTGTCTGTGCCTATCTGTGCTACTCCTACTTACATAGGTTTAGTGGACTCTAGTGAACACTGTACATTTGTTTCTAACACAGAGGTCTAAAATGGTCACACACCACCCAAATATAGCCCAAAACTGCTCTGGACTGTTACAGTGTAGCTAAGTGTGTTCTTTCATTGGGGTTTCAAATGACATTTCATTTTAAACTTAAGTATTGAGCTCTGTCCAAATGTATGTTATCATCTAGGTTTATGTGGTCATTACAAAGCTTTGATAAACATCTAGGCTTATCATATAGTTGAGTATGATCTATCTAATCTATCTGTCTATCTCCTTGCAATTCTTCCCATATACAGGACATAAATCTTAGGCGGGGATTTGAGGATGTATTAGGACAGTATCAAAAGAGATGAAAATCACAGCTGTTCCAGCTAAAAGCCCTTCCTGATTTGTTAAACAAACATAAAACTGAGTTGAGAATTTCCCAGATTCACCTGGTTCAGCTGTATACAAAGAGCAGTTAAATTAAATGATCTTTCTCACAAAGGTCAAAAGTTAAGTGTCCCTGGTTACATGAAGTCTTATGCTTAATGGGATGATAATCCAATTCTATGGCATCTAGAAGGAATCTTTTTCCTGATTATTAAAAATGCATGTCTATCCCAAGCAAAATATATTGGAACAGTGAGAAGTGGATCTAAAACACAACACCAGAGCAGAGCTGCAAAAATGTCAGCTTGGAACAGACGAGAAAAAAAACAAACCAACAACAAACTAAACCTCCCACAGACAATTCCAAGGGATAAAATAAAAATAATTAGAAAATTACTTGCAAAGTCAAATGCTCCTAACAAAAACAGAAAGAAGACCGCTTTCATGCTGAAGTTACATGCCTTTTCCCTGGCAATGTTTATTCTAATTCTGATGTAACATGTTAATAATAGAATTAGCCACTGACAAAAGAAAGAACAGGAACTCCACATTGCAGGGTAGTAACTTCACAGCAGGTTTTGTTTCCATTGACAGTCACCCATATTATCAGTAAGACTTTCCTGTTATCATATGGATAAAATTGCCAGTCCCAGTTGCAAAGAAATTAAACATCAGTGTGAAAATCAAAGCTCCTTTAACCAGGAATCTTACAGACAATCAACCTTGCAATACTTCAGAGCTGTTAGCTACCATGATTTCCTGGAGTTAAGAGTAGTCAAATTTACAAGAACTGTTATCAACACATTTTGGCGCATTTCCACCTGTGTCACACTGCTTTCCATAAATAGTTTGGGAAATTTTGAACAGGTAAATAAAAGAGGCAGATATCAGGCTCCCCAGATAAAGGTGTGCATATCGGAATGCTAAGTGCATCTGAATGGCTTTCCAGGTGCTGGATATTTTCTGCAAATGAAAAAAGAATTGGAGAATGACATCAATGACATACAAGTCTGGAAAAGGTCCAAGGATTGCACAAAGTCTTTGGAGACATGGTAAAATGCAACAAAAAGTTCATAATAATCTTATGCAAAATCCTCCAGTATCTTTGTTTTCATCTGCTTAGGACGTAGTCAGTTACAGATACCTGGCTTCAGTCTGTAGACTGCCTTAAAGGCAACAATGGCTTTAAGTGGACTGCTATAAAACAGACTGTCAGGAAGAGCAAGATAAATCTAAATCTTTTCACAGCATTTAGTTAAATGCAAGTTATCCTGGAAGTTCCTATTACTCCTCCATGTGCTCTAGAAAATGATGAGTCCAAAACCTCTCTCACCTTTATGTTCTATCCAGCTACCCCTCTATGTAGGCAGTGTAACATGGATTTGGCAAAACGTGCATTCCAGAAAGGTATCCAGTCCTGGTCTGGAGAAATTAAGGGTTACAGATTTTATTCCTTCCCCTTCTCTTTGAGTGGCTGATCTATTTTATCATTTAAAATACTGGCCTTGTTTGTAATTTGACTCCTAGGCTCTGTCTGGGAAGCTACTGGTCCTCGATTTACCCTCCTCTTCTAGCTTACGCAGTTTAATACCTGGAAATGTTTTTCCCTGGAACACACACTGTAGTGTTATCTCTCAATCATCTTTCTGATATACTGATTTCTTGAAGACCCACTCACCATAAAACATTTTGTTCTGTCTTTAATTAACTTGTAGTGTTATTCTTGCACTTAACGTCCTTATTAAAATAGGAAAACAGATTAGGCTCAACACAGATTTCTGGCATAGCCAGACACCAATGAGTACAAAAGTAAAAGCTCCTCTCTATTACTCACTTACTGCCCTGTTTATACAGTCAGGACTCCACAGATATTTTTGCTATTTGGAGGTCAGGAGGAGTGCCTAAAATCTTCCTGAACTGGTGCATTCCTCTGCACAATTTCTCCTTTCATACTCATAGTTGTCATTACTCATCCCTAGGTATGTAACTTTGCATCAGAACAGAGCACTCTACGACTGCCATAGCTCTATAAGCCACTATGGCAGCACTTCTCTGAGGGCTGCTGATCAACCCCGTGCAGCCCTGGATCTGCACCACCAACACACCCTCCCTCTGGAAGAGTTTTAGGCAGTGCCCTTGCTCTAGTCATTGCACCAACACCCCAGACAGCAGCACAGGAACAAGTATAGGGTTGAGAATGAGTACCACTGTAAAGGCATCAAATGGTTGTGTACACCAGCAGTCAGTGATTCAATTTCTCCTGTTCAAGAACATCAGCCTGCTAATTAGTTACCAGGTTACCAATATGCTATAAGGAAAGGAGGCAAGCTCCAATGGCAACTGCCTGAACATGGCCTCCTTCGTGGCTGTGCTGAACTCTCTGCTGCCAGCACTGTCATAGGGTTCTGCCTGAGGGCTGAGTGATCTGAGCTGCTGAGCAGCAGCACTTGTTGGGAAGAGCTTTGCTCTAGGCTGAGGCCCATTGTGCCAGCTGGGTGAGGAAGGAGGGTTTGGTGGTTAACTTCACAATTGCTTCCTTCCGTCTTTCCCTTTACCGCCAACAGCTCCTGTCCCCAGCACCCTGGCACCCTGCAGACCAGAGCCAGCTCAGCCATGCAGGGCTATGAGGAGGCAGGATCTCACTGTCAGTGCTGGTTTGCCCCCTTCACCCTATCCCAGCATGGTGTGAAGCAGGCTGTGCTGGCAGCCAGGTGGGAGGGCGTTTCCCAACCTGCTTTGGACCATCACTGCTCTTCAAATGGGTGCTGAATGGATGCTCCTACTAGGCTTCCCCACAGCAACCTTCCACAGATTGAAATAAATATGGAAGCACCTAAGGATCCAACAAACCCTCCAAAATTTGTATGCAACGTAACTGAAGGAGCTGGAAAAACCACCTGTGACTTTTTTTTTTTCCAATTGACTTTCCCCAGTAGGCAACACAAACTCTATCTGGCTTGAGCTAACACTGAGTACCACCCAGTCCAA
Organism: Perdix hodgsoniae; assembly: GCA_035772895.1. Lineage (NCBI taxonomy): Eukaryota > Metazoa > Chordata > Aves > Galliformes > Phasianidae > Perdix > Perdix hodgsoniae. The sequence continues at coordinate 3,942,452 of JAPSGF010000009.1, forward strand.
GGAATGAAATGCCAAGGAGCAATACAACAGAGACAGCGAGTGGTGTGACCTCTCACACAAAGGCTCTGATGACCATGAGGTGACCACCACACCCCATTTTTGCAGCTCGGCAGCAGCAGTGACAGAGCACCTTCTCCTCTAAAGATGGATTTGAGGGTGAACTGGAAATCCTTTTCAGGATTTCTTTCACAACAGAAATTTCATGACACTCACCAAGTTTCCCACATGCTAACACATTATTCATTGCCAAGCCCCTTAGACCAGTTGTTTCATGGGAAACCCCCTGCCACAGGCCAAACTCTCAGGAGATTTGGATGTATATTAGTAGTTCCTGTTCGGTTTTGTGTTCAACACAGACTGCAGACAACCAAGACAGTTCAAGGGCTGTAAATACAGAGGTTCAGCTTTGGACTGATCTTCCTTCCTTTAAAAAAAATTAGCTGTTTAGATAATTCCCACTGATGTCACTCTCTGTGCATCTGTCTTCTCCATCAATATATTCCCAGTGTGTACTTTGTTGCACACTGTTTTAATTAGTGTTGCACAGTCTTGTACATTCAGCAACAAAACAAAACAGAACACCTAAATATGACAAATGTGATTAAATGTTTCAGCTTTGAAAACATCAGCTTAGGTAAGCTTTTACACAATAAGGCATTAATAATCTTTTGCATATGATTTAAAACAATTTTGTGTGATTGATTAACTGTGCACCAATCCTAACAACGATAACAATGGATGAACACTTTACTCATTGTGTAGGCAGATATAGTCAGAGAGATAGACATAAAAAATTACCATGGAATAAGGAAGTGAATAAATGTGTAAGTCAAATATTTGTGTTTTTATCCTTGGAATCTAATGATGATAAAGTTTATCAGATATTTTACATTTTACTCAGCAGCAATCATGTGGCTATCATTGACAGATGAAAATAAAGAAGATCTGGGTTATGTATTCCCGTAAATAAAGCATTTTACTAAATTTGCATGCATCAGTATGTATGTTTGTTTTTCTCTAAATGAAACCGTGTAGGATAAAAAAAACTCAGGTCCCCCAAATGAAGCAACCAAGGCTCTCTGTATAGAAACTTAATGTTACTGTACTGTCTGGTGTGTATACACAGCACTGCTCTCTACTGGGTTAAGTCAGAAATGCTTATCTTTGGCTCTAAATGCCTACACCAAGACTAAGAGAAAATAATTTTTCCTTAGCTCACTTGATAAGAATTTGTTTACAGAGCAAGTAACAGGTTTTAATCTTGATGCTTAGCATTAATTAAGGTGTCTGTACTGTTAATCTAGTGACGATGATCCCTATGTGATGGACAATTGAACCTCAACCAGAATTACTATAAACTGAACCTAAAATTACATTAAGAATCAAAACCGCATTTTTTTAAAAAACAGCTCCTTCTGATTTAAATGGTATGAACTACCCATGCAAACTGTCTGTGTCTTTGTTTCATGTCTCTGGTCCCCATAGGCAGAGCCATCCCAAACACCAAGCAGTTCAAAGAAGCAGATAATTAACTACTGCCTATTGTACAAATTGCATATTTTCAATTAATGTTCTACCTCACAGGCAGGGCAGTTAGTTTTAATCAGTCTCATGACATCAACTATTGTGGTTACTGTTCTCAGATACCAGAAGGCACCTTGATGGTGCCACGCAGGCAGACTGCAGCCCTTGATGTAGCCCCTTCAATTGTACTCTGTGGTGTGTAGTGCTCCTTCCTAAATACTTGAAAAGAAAAAAAGTTATAAGATGATAGAATTGCTTTAGGTCACACTTCTTGGGAGATGCTGCATATATGAAATCCAAATGCTCTTATATTCAGTTTTCAGAGATTCACGCCTATGCTGTGCTAGTAAAGATGACATAGGAAGTGAGACAGACACAGGAAAGTTTCAGAGGCGTTTGGCTTGCAGCTTGCCCCACCAGCACCACTGCAGATGGGTGTAGTTTGGAGCAACTTTGGGACTATGCTAATGAACTTTGGTGGCCTCTTTAAACTGTGAAAAGGCTTTCCCTCTTGGTTCTTTGTATCCTGCACTGTTCACAGTGTGCTGTAGAGCCAGGGTTAATCCCCTTGCTTTTTTTTTTTTTTTTTTAATAGCCTTCAAAATTTCAACACTAAGAGAATTAAAAATATAAAGTGTTTGGGTTTGGGGTGGGAGTTGGAAAGGGAGGAGAGAACAGAAAACTGAGAGAGTAGAGCAAAAAAATATACTTCATTTTCACAAATAAGAGAATGACCTTTATAATGCAATTGGAGCCTTGCCTCTTGTCAGTTATGGGTCAGTGCCCTATTACTGTATTGCCCACACAGTGTTATTGCAGCAATGCAATTGCACCCCTAGAGGGAGGTTGTGTCAACATTTCTATTACAAACCCCTCTTTCCAGAAGGTTAAAGCCTGCCTGTCAGCAAGGAAATAACTTTATTAAAAACAAACCTTGATAAAAATCCACTTGGCCGCTTTCAAATGACTACAGCCATGTCCCAGCATAAGAAACACACTGGGTTCAAATGCTCTTGTGCAAATTCAGAGTGGTTTTGCTCAAAGCCCTCACTCAGCCTGGTTGCACCCAAGAGGCACTGGGAAGAAAGGTCCTCAAGTAAGCCCCAGGCTTCCTCCAGCTTCTCATGACATTCATGCCCTGGGTCATCCCTGGGGAGGCTGGAGCCTGGAGAAGCCAAGGAAGGTAAGATTTTCCCTGAGACCCAGTCTTGTACCCTCTGAGAGTTGGAAACTGGAAGCAAAAGACTGGCAAAAAATGTTTCACATCACCACAGACATGTTCAGATGCCTACTTCTAGGGGAGGCTACTTTTGGTTCTAGTACAGAAATAGCAATAGTGACCTTTATACCCACCTATTCATAATGCTGGGTGAAGTCTAGGATTACAAATACATAAATATAAAAAGAATTATACTAAACTTGTATTTGGTTCCATTTGTTTTAAAAAAAGCCCTCATAAACATACACTGAAGCCATACACAAAAAAAGCTTTTAGAGGACTCAAAGGGGTCTTTTGGTTGTAATAGGTACATTTACTTGGATTTTCAGTTAAAAAAAATCATTTTATGTGTATATCTGACTACTAGATATACAAATCCAGGCAGCTTTTTAGGGAGTCAGTTTCGTGTGTGTAAATAAGAAATGTCATTTTTTAAGATCTAATAAAAAATCTTTAAATCAAGTACTTTATATTCAAACCTCCCCCTTTAAAATGAAAACAAGAGTCTGAAACCAGCCAAGCCAGAGGAGCTATTTATTCTACTGTGCAAACTCTCTCACTTTATGGGAATTTTCTCCTTAAGACAGACAGCTAAATAATAAATAAATAAAATAAACAGCGACATATTAAAAGGAAGAGCTGTGTTCAGAACAGCTGAGGTTCACATGCACTCCCCACAATGTTTTGCTTTTGAGATGTCTTCATCACAAATAAAAGCACCTTGGCCCAAAACACCAGGTCAAAACAAGGCCAAAAGTGTAAGCCCTGAACACAAGTGCATGGCAAAGAAGTAAATGAGTTTCTTCCTAATATAGAATTCAGCTGGAAATTATGGTGGCCTCATACAGCATCAGAGACCTGCAAGTCCTTGTGAAATATAACAAAGTAGAAAATCCCAAAATAAGACCCTGGAAGGAAGAATATACTAGCGGAAAGAGGGATCAGGGTGCATTGAATGGCTTCTCAGTTTGCCCTCTGAAAAAAAACATGCAAATCACACTGTATCCTTTAAATCCCAACCCACTTGGCAGCAAGAAGAGGAGAGGATACACAGATATTGCAGTAGGCTCTGCTCCCCAGTCTGCTCATAGGCATTGCGTGAGCACCAGACTAATGCCATGAGCAGAAAAGGGAAATGCAGGATGAGGAAGAAAATAAAATATCTCCCTTTGCTGTTCTGTTCATTGAGATTACAGTTGTTTTACATGAATTCCCAAGATTGCTCTGTAAATACAGCATCGTCTAATGACAGCAAGACCTGCAGGTGTCTAATGGCTCTACAGCTCTGTGGATCTTGAATTTTTCCTTTCCTTCACTTAACTATTAAAATTCTGAATTCTAGCATTACGTGTTTACCAATGACGTGACCTTACTCTGCAAATTTGGCCACTTTCAACACAATCAAGAATTTTTCAAGTACATAAATTCTTAAACAGTTTAAAAAAATTATCAGGGTAGGTCTGCAAACTGAAACTTTTTTTCTAAGGTTGTGTCGTTTAAGCAGAAGTTAAAATTACACAGACCCTTCCAAAACCCTTTTTGTACACAGCCGCATCACTTCAGAGTCTATAAGCAATGCTTTAATGTTTGGATCAAACACACAAACGAAATCTCAAGGAATGAAGGCTGATTCAGGAATGCAAGTCCATTAAACTATGCAAGTATGCATGAACTGTAAAAAGTAGATCCCATACATATCAGCCATAGCCCTTAGCTGTTAGCAGGTGTGAATCAGTCAGTTGTACAATTCATTTGTCTACCTAATTGCACTGAAGATAGGCTTTTACTTTGCCTATAACATCACTAATGAGTAGGTTTTTAGTTCGATCTAACTAATTAATTCTTGTTAACTTCCTTTGCATTGCTGTTCTTTTAATTTAACCAGAGACAGCGTCAGAGTTGCTACTAGTGTTTAGTCTCAACTAGATTACTCCTATTCATTAAGGGCTGTAATTGTTGGTCATACCCTCCCAAATGGTCATTACAACCTCTGGCTTGCATATTGAATAACAGCAATTTCCTGACTCCAACAGACTCTCATGTGAGGGAGGAGAAAATGCTAATAAAGAAAGAATAAATGATTCTCTGCTTCATTCAGTGCTGTGTAGATTTCCTTTACAGCAGAAATTGTACAGAGGTGGTAAAACGAGTTTCTTGCAGGCCCCCTACCTCCACCCAGAGTGAAAACAATAAGAACCAAGTCAAGCATTCCCTGCTACTGTGATTACAGCATCCGTAAAAGTGATTATATGGCTGCTGTAATCAACTTCAATGAAAGCTGCCTGTTAGAGCTTCAATAATTACTCATTTCTGTTAACAGCTTGCTTTCAGTTTAGTACTTTGTGGCCTAGGAAAAAAAAAATGGTGTTTTAATAAAAGGTCCTGTGAACGCTGTATTTTGGGGGGTAAGAGCTTGTGTGTGGGCAAATAAAAAAAATGCACACCCAACTTTTTTGTCCTGTTCTCAATAGCAGCTCCTTTTCATTTCAGCTCTGAATCTATTTAACCAGCAACAAGCACAAGTTCATACAGGGTTCAGTCATGTACTGAATGTTTACTGAAGGAGGCACAATAGTTTAAATAAAGTGGTGGTTTAAAATATTTTACCCATTTCTTTAAACAAATTGCCAATCCTTAAACTCTGCGTTAAACACATTTCAAAAGCAAAATACCACAAAGCTCTCTTTCAATAAAACCACTACTTTTGTCATCTTTTGCCTCCTCCTTCTTCATGCATTTTACTTTTGCAAAGCTCTGGAGAAGAATGGAGCTTACAGAAGTTAAGGGCTCATTTTTAAAACAAAGGAAAAGGATCGTTTAGTCTGAGATTAAAACATCACAGATCACCGCTGCCCTCTGCAATGTTTGATGCTCCGCAGAATGATACCACAAGTGAGGAGGAGGTAGGTAGACTGCAGGGAACTACAGGGACCACCTCTTCAACCCAAAATTACAGTCCCAATCAACCTTCTCTTGAGGTTCAGATGAACCCCAAACAACAAAACGCACAGAAACCACTCCTCTTGCCTGGAAAACTGTAAGACCACAGCTTTATTTTTCAGGTGTATTTATCTGCTTCTTTTGGGCCAAAGAAAGCCCACCCAACTCAAACCAGAAAGACAGATTTTGTGGTACTTTAGGAATAGATAATACATTTTAAAATGCTGAAGATCCCACTAGAAGCTCAGTGAAGTCTTCACCAGCATAATTAAGGTTGTATTCCTGAGAAGATTTTCAACTAGAATCTTCCACAGCTCACTTTGGGGAGGTTGGCAGCAACACTGTCTGCAACTGGCAGTCCTGGGAAGGGGCTCCTGCTTGGGGTTCCTGCCCTGCAGGTATGCGTCCAAGAGGCCACGCAGGTCTCTAGGAAAGTGGACAGGACATACAGCTGATCCCTTAACACAGGATTGTGCCTTCTGCAAAGATCTGCAGTGGATAGCAGCATTCATGCTGGCTGGATGAGGGCTGGGGGAGCAAACCTATCCCTCAACTACAGATTCCAAGGGAAGGAAGGTAGCATCTGTCTTGCCATTCTTGTACATTAGGCCAAAGCACTAATATTGATCTGATGCGTGAATAGGAGGGGAAATATTCTGCTTTAGCACTTGATAAGTAGCATCAAGGAGAACTCAGCTCTGCCACCAAGACATTCACTTTTTTAAAAACTACCTGGGCCCAAAAATGCATAATGTGCTCTCTGTCCCCTATTAGTATATCCGATAGGTGAAGTATGAGAAAAAAAAGAAAAAAAAAAGTTATGTCTTGAATGCAATACAATGTATGACATTTACATAGCATCTTTCATCCTGAAGGATTCTAAAGCACTTTATAAATGATATGCTTATGGAAATCACTTCATTGTTGGCATGTAGCCAGCACTGGGGTTTAAGGCAGCAGCCAGCTGGACAAATGATCAGCAGCAGAGCTTTGGTCAAGGACAACAGCTGGAATTATCTACTCTTGCAAAAAGTGACATGAATTCTAGAGAGCCTAATTTTCTTTGGTACCTGCAATCACAACTTTACTGTGCATACACTATTTGGTTGCATCAACTGTAATTTCCATAAACCTTCCACTATTTCTGAGGACAGAGCATCCTCAAATAGAGATCACATAGAACTAGAAATTGCTTTTCATAGTAGTCGATCAGAATGCAGCTCTGCTAAGAAAGAATGCAGTCAGTATACTAGCACCTGCTGCCTTGATATGGTTTCAGAGTAGGGCAGCATTCTCAGCAGGTAGACTGCCATTTACTTGAATGGATCTGTTCCAAAGTATATCCTCTGGGGTTTCATTTCACAAAATGATTCCATTTTACAATTTCTTTACAGCAAGGTACCTAGAAATTCTGACAGTGAATATCACAAACATTTACAAAATATGTTATTTTCCTGCACATATCAGAGGATTCCTGGTGCTGATCACCTCCTTCTATCACCTTGTGTGCACGGTGGAGCTGTAGTATCAGTTTCATCACATTTTCTTCACTCTCTTTCCATACAAGAAACTTTACTGGCAGCAGCCAGCTTTGCCACCAGGTCAGAGGCTATCTGTGAACATCCATAGCACTCCAGAAATCCACAGGCCACTAGTGCAAGATGGAAGACATTCTCACCTGCCTTATGTTGTGTGAAGCAGCCTGACCAGTGCAGATCAATGTCTGTCTCTTAGAGGAGTATATCTGTCACATCTATTCCATTACTCTATTCTACTCAGTCATGATTTAAATGCGGTGTGGTTAGAACAAGCTACTTGGGCATAAAAGGGATGTATAAAACAGTGAGCGTAAATCTTGAAGATACTTGGTACTACATATTCAGCCCCAAAAGAGGAAACTTAATCTGATTTTGTGTACTTCTTTCCTTTGAAAATCAAGGCAGGGGTCTGCAAGATCTTGTTTGGAAACTTCCCCCATGGAAGAACTGTCAATTTACTGCAGGATAAGGAGACTCCAGAAAACCTAGCACAGAGTTTCTGCCTCAGCAGCCTCTTCAGTGCAGATTAGGAGGAGTATCACTGAAATTAGTGGTAATCCTTTTTCCTATCATTTAACTGAACTTTATATATTTTTATAAGTAATTTAATATTAAACAAAATTACCAACCCCAAGTTCTCTATTGGTAGAGAGGCACTGGAACAGGTTGCCCGGAGAGGTGGTACATGCCCCATCCTAGGAGACATTCAACGTCAGGCTGAATGGGGCTTTGAGCACCTGATTGAGCTGTAGATATCTCTGTTGCAAAGGAGTTAGACCAGATGACCTTTAAGTGTCCCTTCCAACTCAAAAAGATTCTATGATTCTATTACCTATCTGATGGGCTGTCTCTGTAAGAAAATTACTAAGAACAAATTCTGTGTGTCTTTGGCTACAGGAATGGAGGTTTTTTTCTGGCCTTAATATAGTGGTACAAAGAAGATTCGGTATGGCCCATAACTGCTAAAACATCATAACTTAACTTATTATAACCTGTCTCCAGAACTTTGTATTAAACAAACTAACACACAAGCCTCAAAACTCTTAAAGCAACTATTGTGCTATATATTAGGACAGTGCTGTAAATAAAATGCTTATACTTGTCAGAATAAAGCTGAAAAAATTGAAAAATGTAGGACATAATTTTTCTCGAGGACAGCCACTTTTGCAAACTACCGTAACAAAATTCAGCATTAAACTTCTCACCATCACCGACAAATAGGAAGGCTTGATGGAAAGTCCTGGAGAGCTGGCTGGGAATTGTGTTTTCAGCTCCACAAATAGTTTGTGCTGTGTTCCACAGGTGTTAAAGTAAGAATAAATGTTAAAAAAGAAATCCTAAGCCATGATCAAATTTCTTTGTACACGCAAGAAACGCATACCCACAAATAAATGTTTTAGAAAATCAAGTATGAAATATTTCCTTTCAGTTGTTAATGACAGACCATCATGCCCATGCCCAGCACCATCATCAAGGACAAGAGGCATCAAAAGCTGCAATTCTTTTCCTTTGTTGATGTAAAGTAGTACCACACAGGTATCTCTGGTGTCAGCTGGAGCTCAAACTTCCAACCCACTGCCAAAGCAGATGAATAAGTTGTGGCATTCTGACATATATTCCTCTAAAGATGAGAGACTTCTTTAAATCTTTTAGCTTGAGGAGATGATTAAGGCAGACTGAACGGTGTTACGTGCAAGAGGTATGCAAAAAGCAATATCTTTCTGTAGGCCAGCTTCTGGCTATTGGATAGAATTACAGACATTGAGATCTTCCCAACAGCCCAGCTGGATTTTTTAAGCAAGCAAAAAACCCTGAGAGGATAAAAATAGTTCTTTTTTTTCCTATAGTTTTAACAATTTCATTGGATAGGTGACCTAAATTCTGACAAAGAAAGAATTATCTGACACAGATCTTTGCCTGTGTAAATGATCATTAAAATGATGTTAATAAAGTATTTGACACTTTTTATAACCGTGAAGATGGTGTGAATGAAAGAGACACCATTTCTAGACTCACAAGTTGATTTACAGTACAGTTGTGTATATGACCCTAAATACAGCATACACCATGCTGCTCCTTCATGAGTACCTTTACCCACAGATATAATTGCTCTGCAGTGTTCTCATTTTACAGATGCAGAAACCATACTCAGAGAACTGAAGCCACATGGGCCAGGTCACACCACAGGGCAGTCAAGCAGCAAGGAACAGTGCAGTATGCTGGTTCCCAGCCAAGTGGATCACTTGAAAAGCTTACTGTAACTGCCCCTTTCACTCTTCTGCTCTTAGAGAGATGTTTGGTAAATAAAATGCTTGAGGAGGCTGTTTCTTGCAAATTCTGCAAGAAAACCTGTATAAATTGCACTTGAAAACTTGCATTTGGTATCAGTTCCTAAAGCAGAACAACTCTATATGGCATAAGACTCAGCTAACTCAGACTTGTTACATCTTGTTTTACTTACTACCTTAACATACCTATAGCAGCAGCAGCAGCTGGTGGTATGACATAATAAAATCCAAATATTAACTGCTCACAGAGGCCAGAAATGCACTTTGAGAGCTATCACCGACACTGATAGTAGGGTCTGGGTACAACAGCTATTGCTAAGCTGAGTATGTGGGTCTCAAAATAGATGTGACTTTCTAATTAAATCCAAGAGCTTGAATCACATCCAAACCCAGATAAGAGGCCAGAGTTGTGTAAGTGAAATGCATTCAAACTGGCCTGCACTGCCTCACTGGCAAACCATGAGCTTTTGTATGGCTTTGCACAGCATGCAATGCAGGAATCCAGCTCGGAAGTAGCAGTGTGTGGGATTTGGGCAGTCGAGCGCCACGAAGACATCTCTTAGCTCAGCATAGAACAGACAAAAAGTGGAAGAAGTTACTCTTGTGACCAGGAGCTGTTGAAGAGAATGGCAATACTACAAAGCCCTACAGAAAAAGATGAAAAAGGATGCATAAGGACACATGAAACATGGTTACTTGTGTACCAATTAATGATGACGCTAGGACTACAGGTAGTAATCATATTCTGCCTTCCTTGGAAGAAGTATTTACTGATAACATTATTAGTAAGGAATTCAAAACCTCCCAGCTGATACCTGATCAGCCATGAAGGATACTCATCCAGTTCACAGTAACAACTCACAGCTCTATGCCCATTCCAGAAATCTACACACAGTTTAAAATTCTGCCAGGAAAGATAGATGTACATCCTTCCTTGCTTTCTACTGCTCACATGGAAACAAAAGAGAAAATTTTTTTTTTTTTGCCCCTTTGATGAAATTGGTAGTATCTTCTCAGAGAAATAGTTAGATGTCCTTCCAAATGGAGAAAGTAAAAATCTACGAAGCCATAGTCAAGCCTCCAGAAACACTCCATCAGGGAGAAAAATATCAGCTTAAAAAACCCAATATTATTTATAATTAAAAAAGAAAACAACAAACCAACAAACAAACAAACCAAAACAGTGAAATATCAATAAGACTTCCTCCTGCTGGCGGGCACAAATAAGATTTAATTAGCCATAAGACAATCAGTCTTTAGTTTGTGGAGGCTGAAGAGAGGCAGTTAGAGAGTTGGCATAGTTATGCAGAAGGGCAGGGGGGCTCCCTAACGGTCTCCACAGTAAACTTGTTTGACAGCTAAACTTCATGATCTGACAGAAAATTTAGAAAAATCTTGTTCTGCCATTATCTATGCTCTCGTGGCTTAAATGAGAAAACACTCCAACAGAAACAACAGGAAAGACATCACCTCTGACTTCAGTAAGAAGATAGCAGCAGTCTAACTATGGTCCATATTCAGAACTACGGTTAAGCAGTAGCTCAAAAACATGTTGTGGAGTTTTTCTGAATCAATTATTTAACAAATGTTTACATTATATTGTGGGATTTGGTGAGCAACAGTTTGGTCCATTCTCTGTCTTTGTGATTTTGAAAACTGACCATTTCCCTCCCATCCTTCTTCTCCCCAAACTGAAGACTTGTTAGTCTCTCCTTATCAAGATAGTTCTCTAACCTGACTATGTTGTTTCTGAGATGCGGAGACCAGAATTATACATTAAGGTGTGGGTGCACTGTAGTTTTATACAATGATAAAATGATACCCTCTGTCATGCACCAACACTCCCGCTGATGCCCAACCTTTTGCACTCTTTTGTCTGTCACTGCTCACAGAGCTGATGACTTCAGAGAACTGTCAACGATGACTCCAAAATCTCTTTCCTGCATTGCACCTGTCAGTTCTAAGCTTAGTTTCACATAGGCAGTTGCAATTATTTTTCTACATTTACGTTTATCTATATGGCAGCTCCTTTTGCCAACTTTTTGAAAATTTATTTGGTTTTGTGATGTCATTCTGCACATCCTCATCACTGATGCAACATCTGGCAAATCAAGAGAGAACAGTATGACTGGAAAACTTGGAGATCTAACTGCTCACTCCTTTTTCCAGACCACTAATGACTTTTGAACAGACTGTTCATTTTTTAACAGGATCTATCCCAGCACCAGCCCATGGAAGATAATGCTGCCAGCTCTTCCCCATGTTGAAAAGGTTATGCCTTGGTTATGCCTTACCCTTTGATTACTTGATCCTTCCATCAGATTTCAGTCTACAAAAGAAACTTCTCCCCAAATCAATGTAGAGTAGATCAGTGTGGCAGGATTTCTACCTGCAGAAGCCATGATGACTCTCAGAACATCATATTTAAAACTGAATGCTCAGTGACCTTTCTCTCTGAGATAGGCTTTTACAGGAATTGAAGTCAGACCCAGTAGTATGCATTTTCCAGGATCCCTTCTACAGACATTTTTTTAAACATCAAGAAGAAAACAGAACCATAAACTGTATTAGTGCAGGATTAGGGGGATGTCATATGATCTCAGGTGAAAACCAGCATCATCAGCAGTGGGGGAGAAATTATTTGGCAAGACAAGTAGAAATGCCATAGGAGTAAGCCAGATCTTGAACACCAGTCAGACACACACATCCTTCAGGAAAACCACTCCCGTACCTGGGTAGTGCAGGTAATGTTTTCTTGTACTACTGTGCTATTCATTTGCAGATGGGCTTTTACCCAAAGGAGACTCGATCAACAAACTGGCCCTACCATCTCTCCTGCTCCTCTGGCTAATGCTGGCCCCTTCTGTATTTGTGACATCACTTCTCACCAGCAGCACAGTTCCTAAGCCAAACATAAGGTATTAAAAAAATTCTGTACAGGTTCAGAAGTAAAAGTGATGCCTGCAAAAGGGGAGGAAATGAAGGTGATCACTCATCCCTGTTGAAGGCCAGTGCTGGGGACCCATGAGCCAAACAATAAAATGTTACTAGCCTCAAATCAGAGCTCAGATAAAAAAGTTTCCATCAGCTGGATCCGACCCAGAACAGGTTCAAAACATACTGGTTCAATTCTCTGGTTATAAGTGTCTTCTTGTAATGATAAGATGTAATCAGCAATTAGGAAGCGTTTGCAGCAAGGCAGTGCCAGAATTCATGTAAGAAGGTCGGGCCTGGGCCCAGGTCTCATAAAAATTCCAAACTGGAATAATAATCTCTATGTAGAGCAAACATTTCAATATTGACACAGCTAAAGCACAGCAGAGATAGAGGGAAAAGAAAAAAAAAAAAAGCAGGAAGCATTTGTCATTTATATGAGGACAACAAGGTACACGTGTTCCTTAAAATAAAGTTTTTATAGATTCCATTGGGCACCGTGGCAGTTGTAAAGTCCTTGTACTAATCCCTAGCTATATTCTGTGGGGTATATCAATAGATTTAAGTATTTATGAGCTACAAATATGACAGGAAACAGATACACCCTGTGTAAGTAAAATATGATGCTGCTAGTTTTCCTCATACTCTATTGATGTTCACAGCTAAGCTCAGATAAAAGATACTTAATGAGAGAAAGTACAGCTTTAAAATTTCTGATACTGTTTCCTCTTAGGGAATCTTCTCTAGAGCTTTTTCCCTAACAATTCACCTTCATCCTCTAATTGACTAGATCAGGGTTTCCAGATGACTATAAGATTGGCAGAAAGCACATGCAGCTAAAGAAAACATGATCAGTGAGCTCCTCTCCCTTAGGCTACTGGGTAGCTCAAGTCCAGCTCTCTACTGCCTTTTTTCTCTTTTGTTGACAGCTTTCCAGTTTAAAGAATTTTTTTTCCTATTTGGGAAATTATCGCTTTCAAAAAGGTTCAGAACACGGAAAAAAAACAAATACTGCAATTTCTGCAGAGTGAGGGCTATAGGTTGCCTTGGAAAACACACTACTCAGAAACATGCAAGTGAGCAATGCACATGAAAAGTACTTTAAAGTGGAGAAGAGTTATGAGAAAAAACGTAAAGCCTACCCTGGAATTATCATAAGACAAAGTGCATTCTTTTCAGCACTTGTTAAAAGGCAACTTCTTCAGTTTGTGGTTGGTGATTCTCAAGAGTGCTGTTCCACTGGGATGTTCCATTTTACATGCCATTTTTTAAGACTACAGGTCAAAACAATATCTGTGAACAGCTGTCTTCATCAGTAGAGGAATTTGTCTATTATTTGTATCACAACAGTTCATACTGTTAAGAATTTTCAGATAATTTTGGAAGATATGTTTTGGAGTGTGGTGGGCTTTGATGTTCACTTTGTTTGTATTGTTTATAACGGTGCAATCCTAGCTTTCTCCGCCTAGTTGAATCGCCTGCTCCATTCTCATTATACTCTCACTTTCCCTATGTCATCATGCCATCTGTCAGCTAAAGATCTGTTCAATTTACTTGTAAGAGGCAATGCACAATAAATGAAATAACTAAATAATAAGTAATGAATTTGTAAACTTGGCTAGTTTGGAACATCATCATTCCATGTTCACACACTTAGATCAAGAAATTTTCATAAAAACACCCTTGTGTGCAGACATACCAAGAGCACACCCTTTCCCTGCAAGGCCTTCATAATTCTCATATAAACTTTTCTCCCTCCGGCAGATATAAAATATTCTGGTTCTGGGATAGGAGCTGAAGTAATCTTCTTGCTGGTATTTCACAGAAAAAAAAATAGAGGGTGAATATTAATGTTCAGATGCTATTAAAGCAGTTCTCATTAAGTTTGTTTATAGGAAAAGTTCTGCAGATTTGATTTTTTTTTTTTAACTTGGCCTTTAGAAAACATAGGCCCTGAAGGCCACAGTTTCAAATGTATTAAATAGCGCTGGATAGGACTTTTCAAGGAACCAAAAGAAACTGTGATTCTGACTTCAACCAATGGGATTTCAATCAAGGGGATTTAAGCACTTACTTCAGTAACTTTGAAAATTCCACTAAACATTTGTCTTTTCAAAAGCCTAAACAAGTACTTTAGAGAATCTTTTGTCTTATGACTTATGATGTATTTGTTACAGAATTGGAAGAAAAAAATGAGAACAGAGTAAAAGAAGGCTTTAAAAAGTAGGAGCTGGGCTTTTTGCTGGCAAGGTTGAAAATATTGAGAGGCTGTTAGAGAAAGGAGTTCCTGGCAAACTGTGTGCAATTGCAGTGCCACATGTGAGCAAATGCCAGTGATACCTTTTCAATGGCAGAGGCCTTTGTTCTTCCAAATGACTGTACAGGCAAAAATTGCTACCAGTTCATAGTTACCTATTGAGCAACTAACAGTACAGAGAGAGAAGTGTTGAATATGAAAAATCCTGCCTCCTCTGGTGTTAATCATTTGCTCAAATTTGATCACATTTCCTAATCTAAACAAAAGTAGGCAAGCCATATTCACTGCAGTCAATTTAAACTGTGCTAAAAATCTTCAAGACCTCTAGGGACAGGTAACAGACTCTCCCCAGCAGTAAGGAACACAGACAGGAATGATACTGACTCTGAAGTATCTCATCATCATTTCACCACAGAAAAAGAAAATATGAGAACTTCTTTAGATTCCCACCTCATATACATACACATAGGAATGTAGCTAGGCTTAGAGTGCATTCAGCTACAGAAGCAGTCTTCCATGTGACCTTAACAGGTACAGAAGGTCATGAAAGAAGAGTATCAGTATGTTGTAGTGGTTAAATCTGAGATGGCATGTGCCAACTCAACCCTGTCATAGGCACTTCCTAAGTATGAAGCATTATCACTCATCACTTTGTTTTCACCAAGCAAGGCAGAGAATGATGAGAATTCTTAAATTACCACTGCTATGGCATCCTACATAGCTGCTATAGATTCAGAGATAACAACAATCTCTAGCTACTTGTAACAACACAATTAAAATCTCCAGTAAATCACTGATGCAAGTTTGTAGGAGCTGCACAACAGCAGAAAATGCAACCTTTCTCATTCTTAAGCAAAGATTATATCATCACGCACATGCCTGAAAGATAACTATCCTTATTCAACGCATAACATATTCTTTACACTGATAAGTTATGAGAAAACATCAAAGTTTTGTTTTAACAAGTTGAAATGAAAAAAAACATCTGGTTTCAAAGAGGCTAGTATTTTGACATACTATACCTAGCATTTTTTTTATGGTGATGCAGTTTAAATATCACAATAAAAACTTGCAAAGTATTTTAAAACAGACTAAGGTGCATACAGATATCTGCAGAAACAAGGAAGTGTCATCGTGAACATTGTTTAAACAGTGTTTTATTAAATCTTGCGTACCTAAAAAATTATTCTGATGGAAACGGTTGCATTTCCTTAACAAAATCAACTCTTTAGCTATATTACGGATATTATATTATAATATGTATATAATAATAATGATAATTATATTATATTACTTTATTATTTACTTCTGTCATTTATTAACGTAGCTAGAATCTTGATTTCAGTGTGGTAAAGTATGTTCAGAGTTGAAGTTAAGAGGCCAATCACTTATGCCTGAGTTGTAGAGCTTTCTGCTTTCAGCTATAGCTGCAATTCATTTGCCCCACTGAACAGGATTTAGCAAGTTTTGAATAATCAAGATTCAGCTTTAGCACTTCAATCATAACAACGTGTCTCTAGTTTCAGTATCTTTTAAATTAATTCAGAAACATGCACAGTTTCAAAAATGATATTAACATCCTCTTTATTTTTGATACAGTGAATAATAGAGCTATTAAAAATGAGTAAGATCAGGAAACTTCATTCAGGTGGTCGGTTCTGGGAACTCAACATAGTTGTGTAAAAGTTCTTTCAAACTCTACAGTATTAAATACTGTAATAAAATAGCAGTATAACAGTACTTCTCCTTGACGTTTTATTTGGCCAACAGACAAAATTTAATTTATTTCTTATATTTTTCACCACATTTTATGCCCATGCAAAATAGAAATGCTTAACCAACCAGAGCAAAGAACAAGTAACTAATATAACTGCCAATATCTAGGTACAGTATGACCTACTATGAAAGCGAATGTTCCTTATAAGAATATATAAGAATACTTTCATGAGGAACCTCTTCCTTTTTTTTCCAGTGAAATCAGAACTGGGACACAGGGCATTTCTTAATCTGCAACATCAATTCATCCAGAGCTGTTGGCATTTCAAGTAGCGCCTCTGCTGCTGGCAGCAGTGTGTGCAGTGGACTCTATGGTCACCTTTTGAGAATTAGCACAAATAACCACTACAACTAATGCATGTTTTCGAGTGATACGGAACCTGTCACAGATGTTGAACTGTTGTGATGGCCAGGTATCTCGATTGTTAAAAATCTAAAACTTTTGATGAATTTGAACTTATTTGATGTGGATCTCTTTATACTTCATCTTACAGAGCTTCCCCTCAAAATTCCTTTCCCAACAGTAGATACCTACTGACTCTGATGAAGTGATCCTTACCCTCTTTAGAGGCTTGCCAAAGAGTTATATAAAGAAGTAGATTTCTCCTAATGTTCTTCATTGTAATAAGCCCAAGAATGAACAAGTCAGTTTTCATCATCAAAGCTTAAGCTCCTGACAACAATATGTGAATGAGAAAAAAACATCATGCTCTTAAAAACTCTTTTTCAATGCCTTTGGGCTCTATCTCCCCATCCACCCTCTATTTTATAACCTATTTCAATGCAACTCCCCAAATTGCAATTCATTGCTCTTTTCCTTTGTATTGACCTTCAGCAAAGTCCAGAAGCACTGAGCACCACAGGAGGAAATGGGGAAGTCATCAGATCAGAATAATGTGTGAATTAGGGCAAGACTGTTCTAACTTGGAATTTTGAGCAATTCAGCAAAATTCTGTCAGTGAGTCATCAGATCAATTCCATAAAACAAACACAAAACACAAAGAATACAATACCCTGAAAACATCTGCTAAATATACTGATTTATGCCCAGAAAGTTGCCAAATGCAAAATTCCTGCTGAATATTGTTCAGCAATATTATTTCACTAAACTCTTGTCAATGTAATTATGGGCTTTATTAGAGGATTCACATATTGTCTTCATAGCTTCAACATCTATTTCTGCTTCAGCTAGAATTCATGAAAACACATGCCCACCCCTTAGAATGCATTGCATGAGGCATGTTCTGGGTCAGAGTCAACGCTCATACAAGTAAATCTGGATTAATAAAATCCACAGAGGCTAATGTACTGGTACTAGCACAAAGCAAATACTAGTAAAAATGGACTCGGGTTCACATATTTTAAGGCTAAGAGCTCCACCTTACTGAACTATACAAATCCTTGAGTGTGGAACTGCATTGAGAGCAATGCAGAAAATGAAAATAAAAAATTAATGCTCCCCTAAAGAGAGAAAAAGGATAATGAATTAAAAGTGCCTTCATTGTTCCATTTCCTTTATGGCAGTTACCATGGAAGGGGAAGAGTAGCAGAAGGCTGAAGTTTATCTTTCTCCACTCTCTTTCAGTCTCAATGAATTTGATGTGACAGGCCTGTGCTCAGTTGTTTGGACAGCTTAGAACACATGCTATACAGTTTAAGGAAGGAAATTAATACAGTTCATCTAGCTTGCTCATTCCATGGGAAAAATGAATGAAGAACAGAACTTGGGACACATGTTGGAAAAATGGCTGAGTACAATTACCAAAAAGACCATCTATATACTGCATCACATAAAGCAACAGATAAAGCATAAGCAGAGAAAGAAAGAAGACATATCAGTTCACAACCTAAGTATCAATATAGTACTGAGGTAGTTTGGCATTGATTCCTGACTGAAGTTTAAAATAGGTTTGGCTGAACTGAATTCATACTTGCTTCAACTTCAGAGAAAGGGTGTTTCCAACTTCCATGTGAGCACGCAATGATGTGGGGGAATGAAAAGGGGCGAAGGCTTGTGCTCCCACAAAGCACTGGCTATGTTGGTAAATGAGTCCAACTTAGCCCCTTTTCCATCAGTCTGCATCTATCCCTGTTAGCACTCTCTTGCAGAAGCATTAAAATCCACATCAAAGCAACACTTTGCACACTTTCTTTTGCAAACTATAAGTACTCACACAAGCTTTGAGTTTCCACAGGCATTTGTTCTTGTTACTCAGAGGCCTCTATGTATGTAGCAAATAGCTATCCTCAGTTATCTCACTCAGCCATGCCACATAGGTATCCTTAATGGAAAGCAGCCCTGTACTCCAGTATAGCAAATGCACTCAACAGGGCATTGCATCACCCGGTTCACATCCAGAAAATCTGAATAGTCCACTGAAATCATGAAACAGTAAGTGAATTGCTTTCCAAGTTCTCATTATAAGCAAATTATTATATCCATTCCCACATTTAGACAATTCAGTTCAAAAACTTTAGTTACATTTTATGTGAAGCCAACTTCTAAGACACTCAGAACAAAGAAGAGTAAATAAAACCCAAAGAGCACAAATGTACAAACTGTTAAACGAACTGGACAAAATATCTTTGCTGTCATGCATAGCAGCTTAGGGGAGCATAATCAGAGGTTTTGTTCTAAGACAGTACTACCATCCCACCTGGGGATGCAGGAAACTTCATTGTAACTGCACAAAACCCAGAGAAGTCCAACTAAGTAAGTCCAAGTGAGTAAGAGTGAGCCAGATGCTTGGGCTGTGTGGGACAGGGAGAAGCTGTGCTGGCCTCACAGCTGCTGTAACACAAATAGCTGAGAAATTATACCAAAGTAAAAATTGTCTGCCTCAGAGATGGACATTTTCTCCCAGCGCCACACACACTATGCAGCAACAGATTTGCATTTCTAGGTGTATGCAGGGCAGAAGCCTGCTTACTGGGCAGCACCAGGAGGGGCGGTGCAGGCGGTGCCCCTCCAGCACCGCTCAAAAGGTGACTCCAACAGCTGTGGAAGAGCCTTCAGATAAAGGAAGTTTCTGTTTACTTCCAGTCATGGCAAAGACTTCAAATGTGCATGTTCTTACTGCCTGCATTCAAGACTTAAATCCTTTGTAAAATCTATTAGTCTTCATCTATGGTACCTTGTTAAGATGAGGTTCACAGTAATGCACAAAAAAAACCATTTCACTTTCAAATGTGTTGTTGTCTTTTTGTTTCATGAACAACTCACATCACCACCTGATATTTATTAACAGTTTGCGGTTTACAGAAGACTTTGCAGCCACCATCCTCTAAGAAATATTGTTAACTAATTGACTAGAGGAGGCAAAGACTGCAGCACCACTAGTGGGTTCAGCTTTTGTATGGGATGTCTGCAGCCACAGGTCAGATGTAGTCACCAGCCCATGAAATTCCTCATTGCAGTTTCTGTCACGTTTCACGTTCACTTCTGTGAGGCAGAATCCCAGCCAGGACCGACTTCATACAGTCTTCAACAGCTACACAAACTCTCCAGGCCACGTCAAAAGCATAGAGGGAAGAAATGGCAGGAGTGAAGACAGAAGTTTTTAGCTTTCCCAAGAGAAGGGATTATCAAAGCAAGTGCTGCTCTGCTCCTTGTTTTCCTTGAAGGCACTTTCAGAGTATGACTGCAAGTCAATAGCATATCTACAAAGACTGAATCCAAATGTTCACATATTTCCTTTAAATGATGAGTTAGTCAAGTCCACACTCAAAACATGATGCTTCTCTTTATATCACTTTGTAACAC
This sequence comes from Perdix hodgsoniae, assembly GCA_035772895.1. NCBI lineage: Eukaryota > Metazoa > Chordata > Aves > Galliformes > Phasianidae > Perdix > Perdix hodgsoniae. The sequence goes on from JAPSGF010000009.1 coordinate 3,962,691, forward strand.
ATAAACTGCCTATGGAATGCTCATAGCCAAAGCAGATGGGTTTGTGAAGCATTCACAAGTAGAGAATAGCCTTCCAAATATAATGATTTTTCATCTTTTGCTGAACTAGGTATTCAGGCTTGTCTCTACAAAAAAAAAGCCATAACACAAAGGTAATGTCTACAATGATAAATCACTCGCATTGTGAAAATGATTCAGTATCTAATGATGAAAGTAATAATAAATTTTAAGTAACTATAAAATAATACACATTGAAAGTATTTTCTTTTCATTATTTTTGATTGTATTTTTTGTTTTGTTTACATGGGGAAAGCTTTCTTCAATTCCTTTTCACTTCCTGACTGTCTGATCTCAGTTATAAGCAGGGTCATATTGTTGAAGGACAGTCCCACTGGAATCAATAACACATCATGATGGCAACCAATGTCCCTAAGGCAAAAACAAGCATCTCTATTGGAAGTAAACTCTCCCAGGACATGGAAAAGGTTAAAAACAAACAAAAAACATTACTTTGAAATCTTATTTTAAAAATCCTGTAACGAGGAACACGGGAACGGAAGTTTGTATTACTGAGAATACCAGTTGAAAAGTTTTGGGAAAAATGCACACATACAAACAGACATTCTTTTTGATCTTCAAAGATACAGAAAATGGAGCAAGTTTTTAATCCTACTTTTCTGGAGCCCTACTTATCAGTACAAGCCAGCTGTGTCAATCGGATAGTGCTGAAGATGTCTCCCACTGACATCTTATGTCTAAGGTCAAGTGTTCTGTATCCTTTGCTGTACTAGGTGATTAACAAAATAAAGTTTTAGCTATAGACAGCTGGATGCTTACTGTGTTGCAAGCACCGACAGTTACCCTTGTCTTTGATTATATAAATTGACTTTGGTTTCAACAACAGTTGAGAATTCTGTAGAACTGGACAAACTACAGATAGATTGCTCCTCGTTTCCTGTTTTCATTCCAATGTGTACAAATTACCTCAACATGCTTTTTTTTATTTCTTTCTTCCTTTTTTTTTTTCTTTTTTCTTTTTTTTTTCCCCCTGAAAATGCTAAAGTCTGAAAGAAACTCTTGTTATATTGTTGCCACTTAGGTTTCACTGAGCCTGCATTATCTACTCACAGCTTTAATGACTTCCTGCAGAGAGAGGCTCTGTAGAAGTCTTGGCAGCAGGGCTAAGAATAGCATTAAATGCAAGGTTATCTAGGCATTACACTCACTGTAACATGCAATTAACTCTCCTCTTCCATTTTCATTACACAATTATTCATTAATGTCAATTTAATTTTATGCATTGTTCTACATGACCGAAGGCTGATTACGGGCCTTTTCACTCCAATATCCCAAGTTAACTGGTGCCAGCCTCTCTCAGGGCTGCCTAATTGCAATTTAGCCCAGACAATTCCTCCCATTTTTGCCCTCCAGTAATGGAACAACAGATCATGGCCAGGTAAAGATTTTAAGGTGGAAATAAAGCCCATGCCTGAGCAGTACTGAGAACAGTGGAGTCCTGTCCCTCTCTTCCATTTAACATCTCACATTTTCTGAATTGTTCAGTGGGGCTGCCAATGCTGTAAAAAACTCATAATTTAAATTGGCCTCTGCACTCTCACAGAGCTTTCTACAGTTGTGTAACACAGTTTCAACACAAAAACAACATTATGCATTGTAAAGGCTCAGTATATAATACAAGTAAATGATGTATTCAACAAGAAGTTCTGCACTTTCACTGTATTTTCTTTCCCTCACTGGTTAACTTTCAACGAAGTTTTTAAAAAATTATCAGCATTTCCACATTTGAACTGCTTGTACCTTACTCAGCTCAGCTCCCTGAAACACCCCTCTAAATCAAGTACTTTTCTTAATGAAAGAATGCAGAATGTCCTTCACTCAAGGCAACACACATTGTAATCTGTTTTCACTGTAAACCACTTAATAAGCCACCTTAAAAAGTCAGGATATAAATATAGCCCAAAACAACATGGATTCTTACACACCATCTTCTAGTAATTTGCATTGTACTTTAAATCTGCACAAGCAGCTCATCATTACTTTTTTCCAGTTTTACTGGCCAACCTTAGCCTAAAATATGATTTAAAGAGCAGCTAAGACATAAGCTATGTGCCTTTCTATTTCCTCTACCAGGTGAGCCTGTACTTCTCAGATTAAAAAAAATCCCATTAAAAATCAAGAAATAATTCAGTGTCCTCTGCTTGAATGAGTTACTGGTTTCATTTCAGAAGTGGGTCTATGTGACGTCTTTTCCACACACACCTGGTAGTAAGACTGTATGACACGTGCTTTAAACATCATCTGATGCCTAAGGGTAGACAACAAGCTGCTTCTTTTAAAGCAATAATGAGAAAAAGAGCAAATACGAGAAAAAAGTTACGTGCACTACAGCACTCCTTTCTCTCCTTTCTTGACACTGTACTCAAGGCTGTGTCAGCATTCTCATTTGAAACTTCTGTTTTCAGGGGCTTTCTAATTCAGTTGTAAAAATGAGTTCCAAGCTGAAACTTGGCATGTAAGGTTTCAGCCTAGGAGCAAATATTTTTTACAAACTGTCAAAAAACAAAAGCCTTTTGGTTGTTTTTAAGTTGAAAAGGCGTGATTCCCTCTTTCTCCCCACCCAAACTGTAATGAACTGGCTGTGCAATCTGTTTTGTTCAACCATAAATAAAAAGCATTTACAGGAACTCAGTCTATTATGGGGACTTGGGTACTTTTGGTGGTTGCTTTCTTAGAGCACTCAATCATCAGGGATGAAATATCTGTACATCTGTACATTTTTAATTCTTTCATTGTATTTTATCTCTTGTTATTTTTTACTGTGTTAAGCTTAATGGTGATTAAAATCCATGGAATAAAAGGTTATTAAGCATGCAGAATACTCAACTGTAGTGATCTATTAGATCAGAAACTTCTCAAGACAAATTTGTAGTGGTATAGCCACATTTATTGCAATGGAGTTATACTACGACTGCTTAAAAATGCATAAATATGTTTTTAACAAACTAAACATGAATGGATATGATGAGGGTCTTATAGACTGCGATGCAATAAAATATATTTTAAAACTCCCTAAATAGGTTTTAACTTAATTAGGTCAATGTGTGTGTTTAAGGTTTATACTGGGTCAATAACTGGTACTCAGGGGATTTTAAAACATAGATTTTATTATTTTTTAACAAAAGGGAAAAAAAACCTGCAGCTGACAAAGTAAAGGATAAGACACAAACCCAACAGAGTCCAGAGATTAAAACTGTAAAGGGCCAAACACAGCATGGGATGTGTCAGTGCTGTACGTGCTGCACTGCTCTTGTATGAGTAAAGCATAAAGCAGTGAAGAATTAAAACAAGATTTGACCTAACTTTTGATAGCTGTTTCTGTCACACTTTATATTGACCTGAGCCTTTTATTTTAAATTAGGAGCCTTACACTTCCATATTTCGTTTTGAATTCAGCTTTTTCTTTTAGATGCACACAGATTTTAACAGCCAAACTTATAAATTAGGGCAAAAAAATCAAAGTATCAAATATGTTACCAATAGTTTACTGCTTTCTAAAGCTTTTTGATTCATGCTCTGTTTGCTTTCCCTCTGTGAGGTTTATGGCCATGGGACCTAATTTGCTGGTTTCATTATGTATGTTAGACAAATCTGTATTGCTAACAGGGCTGAGTTTGGGTCTAAAAGTTTTATTTCTAAAGTTAAACCATTACTGTGTAACAAACAGTTACTCAGAAAAATGTTCTTGCATCTGTCAGCTCCCTGAAGTTGACAACTGATTTGAACTTTTTGTATTTAAACTAATTTAACCAGGCAATCACTTTACAAAGCAAAATGGTTACTGCAGCACATCATATAGGCCTTTGCGTACAACCTTCTAGGAAAACAGTTCCTCATCCAACCATAAAGCTGTCAGTGCTCAGAAACAATTTGGTTGGGACTGATGAAACAGGGAAAGTTGCACAATGGGCATTGGTTCCCCTTGAAAGCTTTTAGTGCCAGCTTTTCTCTGGATATTTCTGGCATGTTGAAATACATGCAATGCATGGAAACAGGCTACGTATCCATGATCCTGAGGCTTGGAAGGATCCCATCCATGAACAATCCTATGCTATTACCTGCAAGGTCAGTAAAAAGTATCGCAGCTCCTCACATGTTCACTTTACAGCAGAATTTCAGTTTCATGAGATCAGAAAAAAAGTTTATAAGGAACCTCTCACTGTCACAGGTATTTGAGTAAAGCATTCACCAAACAGTTGTTAAAGGAATGTTAAAAACCTGACAAAATCAAAGCAAAAGTAGAGGCACCACCTGAGTCCAATATCTATGGAAAGTCCTACAAGTTTCAATATAATTATCTGGTACCTAAACATTAATCTCCAAACCAAATTTGGCTGGGAGCAATTTGGGGTTTGACAGCTGGCAGCCACACATTATCCCTTTCTGAGAGAGCAGTCTACCAAGTAATGCTTTGACTTGTCTGAGCTGCACATGCATCTTCCACATTTCTGCAGCCAAAATGGTGAGGGGGCCATGGTGGTCTGCAGGTGGCAGTCCTTGTGGTTGCCTCAAAACAGAGCCACCACATGGCTGAGTCAAGGACATCCCTGCAGTCAGTCTCCATTGGAAATGTTTCTCTGTGGCTTCTGAGCAGAGCACTTCGGCTTTTCATGGGCTAAAATTCAAAGAGGAGAGAACCAGTCTGCCTTATAATAATTCCTACTATTGCTTAAGTTGTAGAATATACCCAGGTACTAGGCGTGCTCCCTTCTAAGGCAGCTTTTATAAGTATGCTGGCTGCTAAGACTGCCAAGCATATGTAAACAGTTTAAAAAAAAATGAAATAACTGTTCCAAATTAAATATATATCCATTTCACACACACACACACAAAAAAAAAAAAGAAAAGGAAAAGGAGGAAAAGCAATTGTTTTTCATTACAGGTTGCTTGCATGCCAAACTTCATTTGAGTGCATAAAGATATTTTTGAGGTATAGGATTAAAAAAAAAAAAAAGCATTATAGTTATGTAAAATCTATGCTTCTATAATTTAAAACAATGCTACCCTGGAGTTTTAAACTTTCCAAAATGAGGATTTATAATGAAACACCTGATGAAACCCTAGCATACAGATATTAATAAGTTGTTCTGTAAACAATAGACCTGATTCAGATTTTTTAAAATATCATATTTAGTCCAGTGTGACTGCACAGACTCCAGTGGAGGAAAAGTTTTCCCCCCATTTGCCTTCTTGTAATGCTTGCAATCATGCATGGTATATGGTAAACATATGTTGGTGGGGCTGCAGAGGTGACTTTAAGTTATTTTTTTTCCTTTTTATGTTCTACATTGACAACAAGGTTGGTAGATGAAGTGGGGTCTCTAATGAGTTAGCCAAAAGAATATTTAATGAATAAAAACAAACGTGTCTTACTTCAAACGTCAATGTAAACCTGCATTTTTACCTTACAGCTGTTCAGTTTCTCAGCCCCCTACTCTCTTGCATTAAATCTGCATTACATTCTTGATAACATGCTTTTTGATTTCAATGTAATCCAGTCATTTTATTAATAAGGTTTAGAGAAGCAATATATTCTCTTTAGAGTTAGCGTGGTGTATAAGAAAATGGTGGTTGTGCTGCTATTTTGAAAGGTTAAAATGGCTCACTGAGGTATTATTGCAGTTGTTGTAGGCCTTGTAATGGCCATAGGTGCAGACTCAGAGAAGGATTTTGTGTTGCAGAATCCTTCTGTAGACTGTGATTTTAATGAGGCTCATGACAAGGAGATGGCTGCTGGGGTGAGAAGGTAACAGACAGAGCTGGTAACTCAGCTGTCTGAGCTATCGCCTGACTCAACATCAAATGCTTGAGGACATTTTCACACTAAAAGAACGGCCATGGGAGGAGACTGAGCACGTTGTTGCTTCCAGTCACATAAAAAACTAAAAATGAGGTGAATATCTGACGTTTATCCCCCAAAGTACTTTGCTAAGGACAGGTAGTCTTTTTTCTTTCTTTTTTTTGAAACTTTGAGGATGGCTCAAGATCACCCACTTACTGACTAGCTGGTAACTACTTGATACCATTTAGGTAATGCAAGACTCCAAAGTGTAAAGACTTGAAAGACAGTAGTTACCTCTGCTCTCTGGGTTTTGTGTAAATACTAGAAGAACAATTCAGGATTTGTAGGACACTGCATTTTTTGTTTGGCTAATAGTTACTTTATCATTAGAGACAAGGTTTAATAGAAAAGACATTTAATTGAGGGCATTTTAAAAATCAAAAAGCAAATTAATCAATAGCTACTAGTGTCCTGAGTTACATGTAGCTATGCTGTATATCAACATCACGTCATTCCTTCCACTGGTTGAACCACTTTAGTTGCCATCCCATTATCTCCTTAAGATATAACATTCAGCTTTTGAGAAATGGTGGCCAGGTTTTCAGTTGACTAGTTTGAGTGGTATTCAGTCAATACTTTATTCAGCTGATCTACCATTTTTTGCCCTCTATCAAATTTTATCTTCCCAGTTATTTTAGCAGAAAAGAAACACGATGTCAGGTAGTCTCCCTTCAATGTATGCATGCATCTCCCATTAACTCTAGAGGGAATTATGTACACACATCAGGAGAAAAATATACCCCATAGTGATAATGGCTTGCATTTATATAATGCCTTTTATTCCAAAGCACTTTTCAAACTGCTCTATTGCTAATCTGATTAGGAGCTCCATCTGTAGAGTGTGCCTCCATTACTCTGCTCTGCTAGCAAGCATAACATTTTCAACACAGTCTGTAAGAACCCTTTAAAAAGGTGTAACCACATATTTATGATCAGATTTTTTTAATTAGCAGTGATCACTACTTCTCTTCTTCCCTTCTTTTCTTTTAGGAACAGTAAGCAGTAAAGGTACAGCTTTGTTCAACTTTTACAATGGTCTGCAAAATCTACAATGAAAAGCAGAGACCACACAATATGACACCAGACATCAAAAAACCAAACATTTGGTTTGCTCTCAATGAAATCACCTGCCAAGTCACCAGTGATTTCACTGGCACCCACTACAGCCTGGACCTTAGTGGTTTTAAGAAGCTGACCCAATTTTATAATAAATATTGATTTGTAGTACACATGGTACCCAATAAACACTGCTTTATAATATAGGTCCTGAGCAAAAAGGGAGTTGATAAGCACCTTCATAGCAGGGAAAGAATGTCTCATCAGTTGAAAAACTTATTTCATTCTCTCAGCTGAGGCAGAGTTGTAAGCCACTGGACTGCCAGGAACAGCTGCATGTCCAGGATCTTGGCACCCATCTAACAAAGGAGCAGTGTATGCTATTTCATCTACAATAAAATCCCTCAGCTGCTCTGAGGCAACACACAAAAGGGAAGAACGGCATGTCCTTTCAGCAAAGCACTCTGTGCAATGCAACATGCATTTGGAGGTTCTGGGGCTGGAAGGGATGAGGATGAAGGACTACTGTTTACTCATGGGTATGGGCTGCTGAAAACTAAATAGTACTTCTACCTCTCCAAAACAGAGCCTGAGCACGTTTCATAGGTGTACAAGCCATCTGCTTGTCTTCTGAGGGTAAATTTTACCCACTACACTTTAAGGATTCATGTTCATTGCTTTACAGTTACCACTGAGGCCTAATTCATGTCTAGGGATGGTAGCAGCAGCAGGAGAATTTTTTTTCATGTATTATCTGTTACATCTACTTCTTCTCCCACTCTGTCCCCATACGTCTATTTTTATTTCATGGACAGAAATGTTCTTAATAATGTGATAGGGAATCACAACAGCCACCCTGATGCACTAACAGAAACAAGACATTTCCCAAGACATCTTCCTCATTTCTTTCAGTGATTTCTTTTTCTTAAGAGGGTGTCATTATTATGTACTATCTTTGCCTGTTAGTGTAATTTTCATTTGTCATTAAGTAACATTTTGCTTTTTAACATAAAGTATTCAGTGTGCTTGATGGAGCAGTGCTTCATGGAAAGTTAGTTCCTTCACAGCAACAACTGTTTGGAGAAGAGGAGTTTATTAATTTATCAGAGCCTTATGTTCAATTTCAGATTTTTCAGCTTAGGAACCAACAATCAGCTGCACCTGTTACCAATTAAAGTATTAATGGCACATCAATCAAAGAAAAATCACTGCAAAAGGAGTTTACACAAGCTCTGCACTCATGTCATTTCTTTGGAAGTTATCTTTTATTTCCAAAAAGAAATTAAATCCATAAACTATACACTAAAAGCCTGGTGCACAGCTCCCACCACAGTGCTCATTGTAACTTTGCATCTGAAACTGTGGGGGCAAGCTCTTTTGCTGCTGAAAGACCTGGGTGCCTCGTATTTAAAATGCAATAATGTTCCTTTAAATGCAGAGGCCAGCAGGACCTGTTCATGTTTTTATGGAGCTTGACAAAAGTTAATTACTAGGTTGCAAAAAGCCTGTGAAGCACAAGCATGGTGCAAGATTGATGGAATCTCCCTGCTCTCCTTGCAGGTTTCTGTTGCTTCCTGTGCAGAGAAAGGAACTGAAGCAACAAAAGGACAGACACATCAGAAGACACCCAATTCTATCCTTTCCGTAAAGAAAATACATTATCACCTCCAGTTTATAGCAAAAAGTGATATGAGCAAGCAATGCAGCTGTTGCAGCATGGCTAGTCTCCTG
>JAPSGF010000009.1:3973897-4087216 GCA_035772895.1 Perdix hodgsoniae
GTAAAAAAAAAAGCAGATAACTGAGACAGGAAAATTAGTACTGGGACCAAGCCCGTATGTTATTAGAAGCTCTTTTTCTTTCTTTTACTCTCATTCTACAAATACAAACAAACCTCATCAAAGTATGACAGTAAGGGAACACTAAATTAAAAAGTCAACCACAATAGCATTACTATTAGAGGTTACAACAAATGTAATCAGTGCTGGAAAAAAAAACAACAAAAAACCCTAAATGCATGCATCTCCACAAAGAACTTTGAAACAATGATTTTACTCCATAGGGAAATGATGCGGTATATAATACAGTATCATTACAATAAAAAAGGAGCCATGAGGCACATCACTAAAAGAGAAAACAAAAAACAGAAGAAAAGCAAGCAGCTTATTGTGCCTCTGCCAAGGGTGAAGTAAACAGTGCATCTGCTTCAAAATTTAGGCCCTTATGTCTGACCAGGAGTAAAACTGTCCATTAGGAAACAGTCAGGAAAGGTTGCTAACATTTTGAGCATTTAGCTTCTTTAAGCTTTTTCCTTGCACGAAGGAAGAGCGGTTCTGAGTGCATATAGTAAATCCAATTGTTAAAGAAAAACAATTTTATGAATTCTTTCTTACATTTAAAACACTTTTATCATAAACAGAGCATACTGCATCCAGGCAGCATGTCTGACTTATGGCAGCTCTGTTCAGTTTGTGCAAGATAACTGAGAGTAATGGTTTTTGATAATCAGGCCACAATATTAATATAACATGAACCATAAATGCTTTTGTACTACATCTCTGTTTAAGCTACCAAATCTCATTGGAATATTAAGAAGGAATGCTTTCTGCTCTAAATTGCAAAATATGCTTCAGAGCATTTCTGATGATGCTTCTTTCAAAAAGACGCTGCAAAAGTGAGGACGTGGTACAGGTGATTAATGTATGCATCTCTTAAATGAACCTCTGATTCTCAGTATCCACTTCAAGCTCAAATGTTGCTTGCTATGTCAGAGTTCTGATCCCATGACACTTAACTGTGGGATTTTGAATGTCAGTTGTACAGTTGAGAGTCAGTCTACCTGGGAACGTGAAAGTCAAGTGACCTAGGAGGAGAAAACTCCATTCCTATGGCATTAATTGGTTTTCTGCTTCTATAGTCCAAACAGACTCATTTTCATTGATGCCAGTTATGGAGAAATTCTTATCTATGCTTTTTTAAGTCAATTTATCAATCAGAAATACATAAAGAAAATACTGTTGATGCCAAGATTTGGGAACTATTTTAGAATACATCAAAATAAGGGGACCCTGAGACACAGGTTATTTTGAAAACATTGCTACTCAGAAAACCAGAGCAGACATTACTACAACTAGACTTGCTAAAAGTATTGGGGAACAGCAGTTAAAAAAGTACTAACTATTCACAGAATCACTGCCTCCACTACATAATGTCTACAACCGTAGGCTGCCACAAGTTATATATGTACACACGTAAGCTATACTGTTGCCTCAAGAATACATGTACACACATACAAAAGCACAAATATCTTAGCTGCTTATAAGCTAATTCCACATGAATGGCTGGTTGGATAGAAATCATAGGCCATGATGTGGTCTCCCCAGAGCCTTCTCTTTTCCAGGCTAAATAAGCCCAGTTCCCTCAACCTTTCTTCATAGGAGAGGAGCTCCACCCCTCTGATCATCTTTGGGCCCTCTTCTGGACCCACACTAAGAACTCCACATCCTTCCCATACTGGGGGCCCCAGGCCTGGATGCAGCACTAAAGACGGGGCCTCATAAGAGCCAGGTAGAGGGGGACAATCACCTCCCTCTCCCTGTTGGCCACTCCTCTTTTAATGGAGCCTAGGAGGTTGGCCTTCTAGGCTGCAAGCGCACACTGCTGGCTCATATCCAGCTTCTCATCCAACATGAACCCCAAGTCCTTTTCCACAGGCCTGCTCTCTCTCAAGGGGTTCTTTGCCCTGTCTGTATAAAGACCTAGGATTACCCCAGCTCGAGTACAACATCTTGCTCTTGGCCCTGTTGAACATCATTAGGTTCATAACTTTTTGAACCACGTTAGGTTCAACATGGACCCACTCCTCCAGCCTGTCTAGGTCTCTCCGGATGGTTTCCCTTCCCTCCAATGTACTGACTGCACTGCTCAGCTTGGTGCCATCTGCAAACTTGCTGAGGGCACACTCGATGCCATCATCTATGTCATTGATAAAGAAAATAAAATATCAAAAATTAAATATCAGAGCTGCCTTTCTTGGTATTTTGCATTTACTTCTGGTATGTGAAATAGAAAGCCAAACTTCACTCCTAACCAATTCTGATCATTAAAAAATCCATAGCAATTTTAACAAGAATACAGGTGTTAAATTAATCACAATGACTGGGCCAAATTCCAGACCTTGTAATTGCATCCTGCATACCTAAAATTCCCCCTACAGTTTCTAGTGGAGAAGTTATTCTTCACTTTTCCTTTTAAAAAGTACTGTACATAGAGGCGCTGCTAACATAGGATGCTGCCATTCTTGGTCTCCAGATTTTCATTTTGATTGAAGGCAAGTGAACCAAAGAGGTGCACAGCAACATAACTTTTCCAGCATGCTATTTTCTCCAACTATTTGTTTTCTTTATAACATAGTTCCACCCCTTGAATGCAGTGGAAGCATCTATTTACACATTAATTCTATACATGAGAAAACCTTGTCTTTGCCTTCCATAGCTTTGGTGTGGAAATGGCAGCATCCTGCTCACCTGACATGGAAGCAGGTGACAGAATGCAGGAAGCATCCTCATAGAATATCCAGAGAAACAGCAAGAATACTCACTCAAAGGCTTGGATATCAGTCTTAGAAGCACACAGGCACTTGCTGTGTCTCTCTTTCAGAAACAGATTAAGCAAGGGTCTAGGAATCCCTTTTTACTCTTCTAAATCAGAAAAATGGCAGGCATGGTAAAAACGCTAATCATTCTTCCTTTCCCACCAGTAGCAACACATAGTAATTCATTCTAAGTCCATCATGTATCTAACCAATTAAACAGAAAGACTTGAATTTTAAGCAATCATAGAAGTCATCATTAATTTATAAAATAATGAAACTATTAGGCCTTGTGGCCTGCCATCGTTATATCAGATCTTTCATGTAGTCACCAGAAAAAGGCTTGTCCTTATGGAAGCATTCACAATATTATAAATACATAGATAGATGCATATGTAGAAGGCCTGACAGAGCATAGGAGACAAACAGTCTATCAGGCTGGTATCTAAATGTCAAAAGGGAACAATTTAAGGTGAGACAAGCTCAGGAGATGCGTTGATGCAGGGTGCTCTGGGCAGGTCCAGGACATATGTCTATCCATTCTGTGCAGCTTCCTCTGAGCTGGCTCCACTCCAGGTAAGCTGCTTTCTGAGCAAGGACAAATGCACATTGTACAGAAGGCTGGCTAGAATTCTCCAAGTTACTATGAAGGCATGCTTTGTAGGTGATAATGTCTCTAAGCATAACAAGCAAAATATTATGAATTGATTTTAGCATGAGCTGTTCAAGATAAGATGCAATAGGAACAGTGGCTGAAGCAGAATTGCTTGAACTATACCCAGGCTATGTTTCTTGCTCCTAACCTCTGTAAATAAGCAAAAAATTATACATGACTGGAACAGCATTCTGTGTCAAGGGTATTAAGTGGACAGCTTCTAATTACCTTTAGCTCATAAAGCTAAAGAGCTTGATCTATTGCTTAAAAGCCTTTTAGTTTAAATTATTTTAATCAACAATTCTATTTTTAGCAATTGTTTCTAAGATGCTTTTCCAGTAAACAGAGGAGGGGAGCTGTGGGTCTGGTTGGCTTGCCTCCCAGGATGCTACAACCTTAAAGTCCCCAGCTCAGTTAGAATCTGCCCATGTTAAAATGAGATAGACACTGGAGTCCGGGAATCCTGCAGCGGTGGCCATATTTTCTAGAAACCTGTTTTCTTTCAGCTGCAACAATGTCCAAATATTTTATAATATCTAATGCATTTTTATCAGTGTAGTGGGATTCAGTGTGAGGAAGACACTAATGCTGTCTTGCTTTTCTAAGCTTCATTTTAATTCCCAGCAATGTTTTCCTTTCACATCTCTCTTCATGGTTTAGGCAGCTAAGATGGGAAGCCCTTGACTACTAAAGTAGCTATTGGGTATGGAGGATCCTATGGGAACTGTGGAGAGAAGGCAAATAGCAGAGAAAATATGTTGCTTAGTTGCACCTCCTAAGTGAAAGAAATTTTTCTGGAGAGGCAGTTTTGAAACTTCTCACAATTTCCTAGACTCAGGGAGAAACAAACGGTGACAGGAAACTGAAAAACCATAAAACTTCTGAGACCTTGCTACACGATGCCAGAAGCCCAAATCATCCATCCAAATTAGTGAAAACAATCTTGGATAAAGCCTGTTGTTTTATTCTTGAGACTAAATTTAACAATCAAACAATCCCGAACATCCTCATGCTTTTGTGGTATTGATCCCCCGATGATCATTTGTCTAACATGCAAGTGGGCTGTTCACATTCTTATCTTCATAAAATTGAGACCAGAACAGTATCAAACCATTCTCTTGCTAAAGGCATGCCAATCTAATGAAAATATCCCCATATATCATAAGTCAGTTATTAAAAAAGCATGAAGAAAAACAATTCCACAATTGTGGACTCCATGACTACAAAAAAGATTCATTTTTAGCTATACTTGCAAAAGTGACCTTGGCACAGGGCATTTCCTGAAAAACTAAGGATTGGCTGGGGTTAATGGCCTACAGCTTTGCCTGAGGCCATCAAGTCTCCCAGTCAGTCATTAATCCCCCAGAAGTACCCCGGTGCCTTGATCATTTCTACTTAATTAAAGTCGGTGATCCCCAGGATGCCTCCATTTCACCAGGAGACTCTTTCTAGTTACTTCAAGGAATGTGCTTCTCCACTCCCTCCCTTCGTTTCTCTCTCTCTCTAAAGATATTTGAGATGACATGTTCCAATTTCCTTTTTAATGGCCAATGTTTAATATGGCTTACAAATAATTATTTTTTCTTTAATCTTTGACATGAACCCTTAGTCCAAAACTGAGAAATTTTCTTTTTCCTCCAATAGAAAAATACGTATCTGGTTCTCACTTGAGGGACATTCAACCCAAAGTAAATAACTACAAAGGTTTAAAGAGCTTCCATCTTTTAAACAAACAAAAACAAAGGCATACATTTAAATGAGGAGAAAATACAGAATTATGTTTTGTGAACAAGCTGAAACCACACAAGATGATTTAATGAAAAATCAAAAATGAGAATCTTCACTTAGAGCACCTTTTCTACATCTGAGTCTCTAGCGCCAGAATCTCTTATCTGAGACTTAATTTTATGATCATCAGTGTCCCTCAGACTTCAGTGGAACTACACAAATCCATAGAGGTGGGCACTTGCACTTTCAGGACCAAGCCTACATTTTCACAAAAAGGCAGTAAGCAAGCCAGAAGGGCCACCAGTACGGTTCTCTTTAAGGAAACAGTTGCATCTCATCTATACCATGTGAACAGGCTGCTTCAAGGTTAAAAACTAAATATTAAAAAAATACAGTAATATATTTAATAAATAATTAAATATATAATAAAAAAATATATTTTAAAAAGTACATCTGAAAATTAATGTACAGAGGTCAATATACATCATATACAAAACAAGGAGATACATTTCACTCTCCCAGAAATCAGATAATGCAAATCCCTGATCTTTTAAATCTTTGTTTTTCTACACAGTGGGAGGCTGCAGTGCATTTTGAAATTAGTATCTGAAACATGTACTGCACAGTCAGTGCATCTGATATTTTGGACTAAATCAAATTTCATTTTGAACTTCGCAGCCAACATGTACTTCTTTAACTGGCTGCAACAACCCTTCTCCTTGTCCACCTAAGCTCAAGAACAAAAAATTTAGCCTTCCAACAAAAGCTAATAACTACTCGAAACAACAACAAAGGAGATACTACAGTAGCCTTTCAAAACTCTACAGTGTCACAGACCATAAGTAGCAGCTTATTTGGCAAAATAGAAAATATCCCAAGAATGTGCACACACATGAATATATACCTATATTTTGTATGACTATTTTTATAAAGACAAAGAAGGCATGTATAGTCTTATAATTCCCTTATGCAATTACAAAATGAGAATATATCTAGAGTGATTCATTCCTCTGGTAATTCTGAAGAACACATTGACAAGATTGTTAGTACCCACAAAGTCAAAGTGTTTCACGAAAATAATAAAGCAAGACTGTTACTATTTCATGTAAGTCAAATACAGAGAGTTTTTAATCAACTAGCAAGTTAGACTGTGAATCCAAATAGATACATCGTAACCGGATAGTTCAGTCAGTGACAGCTTCTCTGAACTTTGACTGCTATCTGTCCTTCCATAAATGGAATTTTTTCCCTCTCAGTTATGATAGCAGTGACCTATAATGTTTTGCAGATAATTTATAGCTATTTGACCCTATAATGAAGACGTCTGCATGTCAACAAGCAGTGTTAATCTAAGGTTTCAGCAGCTGCAAGTCTGAATCCATACTCCCAGATTCACAGAATATAAACTTTTGCATCTGCTATTTTGGCTCAGAAATAACAAACAAAATGAGTGCATGCAAAGTAAACTACTTCACTGCTGAATTTGTCTTGATGTCTAAAAGGGCTTCATGCCTGCTATTTAGTACTAGTCAGACAGCATGTTGCCACAAAATGCAGCATAATTGCAACTCATTCAGGGATGAAGGCCTTCCCAAAGTATAAACTGTTTAAGGGTTCTAATTATTCATGTTTTATCTGCTGCTCACCTTTTTAATGATAATATTCCTCTTACAGCAGTATAAGCTAGAGAAGAATGATAGCAAGCTTAAACTTTTTTTTTAATACCTCCCATGAGCATAGTATTTCTTAGGCACTGCTATCTGTTTGTGAATGTAGTTCAGCATCCTCTGAAGGACCACAAGGAGATCCACAACCACAGAGTGAAACACAATTTAAAAGCAAATACAAGCCAAAATCACAGTGACTCATAGAAGTCATATAGCATAAGAACATCTGCATTTCCCATTGTATGCTTTTCCACTAAACAACAGAACACTTCAAAAGTTTGAGACAGTACCTGCAGGAACTCATTTGTGAGCGTAGAGAAATATTTTGAAGATTAAAATGCATTACTGGCATTAACTTGAGAGGAAAATGGATCCACGTATAAAAGAGAAGGAGAGAGGAGAAAAGAAAGTAGCTTCACTAATCATTTTACTGATCAAAGAATTCATCTTCTAAGTGCTCAAACTTTGAGCCTTTCAGTGAGGACAAACTATGAATCCCTCCTAATGATGCTCTGGAAGAATTTCTTCTCTTGAACTGCAGCTAAAAGACTTGTAAAAAAAAATGTTATTTCACCAATGACGCAGTTTAAGTGACTGACTGGAACCACAACGTGTAAGAAGTACAACTCAAGCTTGGCAGAACAGAGTCAAATAAATAGTGATGATAAGCGACATATCTAACAACGTATTCTTGGTGTTTTGTCATTAACACAATTACGTCAGTACAGTCAATCAGCACATTGCCTTGACTTTAAAGTAGGAGTCTCAATGCATGCTTTTAGAGTGGAGGAGGAGAGCAGAGGAGAATTTTTTTTTAAACCATAGTTATTCAGACTTTTTTTTGTTTGGTTGCTTTTTGTTTTGTTTTGTTTTTTTTTTAGGAAAATAAGGTCATCCATTTATAATATACTTCATGCTAGAGTAATACTAAAATGATTCTTACGAGTTCAATACCATCTGTAATTGCCCTCTGGCTATACAAAACAAAAAAGAGACTCAAGACGAAGCATTCCTTTCACAAATGAGAAACTGATTTACTACCTGAAGTGATAATTAATGCCATTCAGTTTGGTTTCAAGTGGAGATGAATAGGACAAAATAAGAACGCGTGTTCTCAGAGAGCGTTCCTCTCAAAAAGGCTCTAAGCAGTGAGGACTGACAAACCTACACCAACAGGAGTGGCAAGTGATGGTATCTGCCAGAATTAGCTGCTCCACACCAACTGAACGTTCTCCCAGAAGCTACCACTGCAGCTTAGTGGCAAAGCCTATATAGAAGCCAGGATATTTGGGATATAACAATACATAGCAAGTATTTATTAAAAATAATTGTTCTTCAAGTAAAATTCATATATGTAAAGATCTACATTAAGGAGATACATCAGCTTCATTACTTCAGATTATTTTTTAGATAAATTGTTAAAATAATGGTGAGGCTCTTCCATATACCTCCAGGTGTTGGGATGTTCAGAAGGCAAGTTGTCTAAAATTCTTATATTGCGTCTTACAACTGCAGCCATCCTGAGAAATCACTGCTTAATTCTGAAGCCACAGTCAAAACAGCATCCAAACAAACCAAATCCTCACTGAAGATGAATTAGGTAAGAGCTTTACTTCTGCTAATAAATCAAATTTGCTGTATAACATACCCCAGTATTCTTGGTACTCTCCACCCTTAGAGATGCCCAGCAGGGGCTTTTGAACTAATTGTGGTATTTGAGCAATAGGCTAACATGACACACCATTCTGCTGCTCTGGCCACTCTAACCAAATCTCCATAGGCTTTGCTGACCTACACCTGGCTTTCCTGATACTTCTTCATGTAATTCTTTTTTGATCCTCACTCAGCTGTCCTTCTACCTTAATTCTGTTGTATTTTTCATGCAGTCCTAATATTTGCGTTTCCCATGTGGCTCCCATTCTTTCACTGCTTCTCTTTCACTCTCTCTTCCACATATGGAGGATCCAAATACCTCATCCAGCTCTCCTTATTTCCTGCTCCTCTGACCTTGCTACAGCTAATACAAAATTGGGCTGATCCCATCCCCCAATCCTCTCTTTTTCTTTTCCCTGGCATTTTGATCCTTTCCTACCCCCATTTGTCCCATTTTTATCCATTTTCAGCTTCTCCAGAGCCTCTGCAATCCTTGTTAAGCTTTCTTTTGCTACCCTGATTCCTCCTTTGCGCTCCCTGTGTGGCTCCAATTGCCCATCAACATTTCTGTCTTCCTCAAAATCCTCTAAATCTCAGCTCTGTAACACACAGTATGTTCAATATGTGTACTGTGAAATCACAGGGAATTTACCTGCAAAAAAACAGCTTGCCACTACAGCTGTAGAATAGGATTGCTACCAATTTTCAACACCTATTTCTCAAATATCTTACTTATTTTTATTGCCTTTTGCACACATTGTTAAGACATGATCTTCTCAATCCCAGTTTTAAATAGACATGCATACGTGTAGACATCTCTCTAATTCCACACAAATTACATACATCTTATTCTCACTGTCCTTTAATTACTTTCATCAAACAAGCACAATGTGCTAGCAATGGGCCAAGACAGGGTGAGAAAGTTGCTGTCGCAATCTCTGAGAGGCTGGCTTCTTGCTGCAGACCCTGAAGAACTGCAGGTGCTGTGGCATGGCATCAGCATACTCATAACTTTTGTTTGGGTGCATGCAGTACACATCTGCAACTTGCAGTGCTGGGGGGAGCCCAGCTAAGTGCAAATTCCTTCAGTGACTGTAAATGGAAATATTTGTGTGTTTGTCAGTAAGGTGCGCTAATTGGCTCCCCATTAAATACAACCATAGTACTGCATGATATGTGCAGATGTGTGTGCTCAATATAACAAACACCAAACTCTTGTCATTTAGGTTCTCACACTACGGTGGAAGAGTGCTAGTGAAGGCCCCTTGCTGGGCAATCATTCACAGGTATTTCACATCAACAAATAGGAAGTTCCCAAACAGCTGACGGTTCAAGTACATGTTAACTCAACATTTTTCTCTGTTTAAGGCTATCCTGCATCAGCAAAAATTCAGTAAGGAACATTAATTATCAAATGTGCCAGTTTTGTGACTATTAAGTACCTCATTAGATTCAGTTTTGGAAAATACATTTATGAGCACTTTTATACAGGAGGGCACGGTATGTTTGGCATTATTTAACCCTTCAATATGATCCAAAAGAAGTTTACTTTTCAATATATGAACTTATTGATCAGTTTTCTTTTTGTTTTGATGTTTTCTTAACGAGCAAAATTTTAGATGGAGTTTTAGCTGTTCTTGAATAACAAACATACTAAAGATATTAAAAAATAACATCCTTTTACTCAGTTCAAATAAAATTTGTCCTTACAGCTGCTACATGATTTTCATTCATACCTACAGCATAAAAAGATAGTTAAAAATGTTGTCTATATGTCATGTATAAGTATATATTCAAACATTCAGAGCTGACAAAAACACAGTTCTTTGGCTCTGTATGTGCTAACATAAACAGAAGTAATGTTTTTTAGCTACAATATACTTATTTTAGTCTGTTGGAAAGAAATCTTATACTTCAAAAGAGAAGAAAACAGAAAAAATAAATTAAAACCATATTTAAAATGCATCATCTAGTCTAACCTTTACTCCATTAGGGAAAATATGCCTGCAAAAAAAGATTAAACAAATTTGCTTTGCTTTTAAACCTACTTAAGAAGTACCTATCCTATCTGTCCATATAAATTCCAATGGAAAACATGATGACATGCAATTACTAATCTCAATGTACACAGCTATGCCTCAGAGACTCAGTGGTTCATATTTTACTGTTCCATAATCAAATACAGAACTAATGAGTAAAAATATGCTTCCCCCAATAAATTCCCAGCACCTGGACAAGTGTCTGACAGGGAAATGGAGGATGCTCACACAAAATTCATTCTGCAAAGCTATTAAAGTGTTATACTTGCCAACAAGTGTTCATTAAACAAGAATGAAGGATTTTTATGCCAGCTCCCTACCAAAGGCTTTTTAATATTTTAATGGAGAGTAAAGACTATTTATCTGAACTCTGATCAGTTAACGTTCGAATCTGTTATGAAGAAACAAGGAGTCCTTTATAATACCTTTCATAAAAATCCACTTTGCAATGCTTCAAATAAAGACTAAGAACTGTAAAAGATTATGTTGCATATAAACAAAATCAGTATCATTTTGAAATTATATGGTTTTCCGTGGAGCTCCTTAGCATATTAGTATCATGTTGTATTTTTATTTAAAAAGTGGTTAGCAAGATCCATGATACAAATGAAGAATAGAATTAGAAATGACATCACTGGTACAAGAGACTCTTCAGACTGCAGGAAAAAAATAAGCAAATATAATAAGACAGATGAAAGAAGTGGGGGGCTAATAGATTGTGCAAAGCTAGGCCGTATGCCTGTTAGGAAAACAAAAGCACTCCAAGATATGTGCAAGGAAGGCTAGCTGACAGTATGTTTATTGAAAAGGAATTGAAGCTTGAATCCAAATTCCAAACCACAACTACAAAAAAAACAGAGTGACAAAGAGCAGAAGTGCCCTTTAAAAATAAAATATAGATAAAAACCCAAGACTTTATTTTCTTTTGCAAGAGGACTTAAAATTTGCATTCAGGATTTTAGTTTAGATCTTGAGAATAATGTAGTCAGAACTGATACACCCCCAGGTTTGAGAGTAAATCCAAAACGATGGGCTGAAATTATCTTGCACAAGACAGGGGTTTCACAGTTTGACCTCTGCCTAACAAAGCCTCTGGCTGGTTACCTCTGGTGTTTCAAACTACTACTTAGAGCCACAGTCAGACACATCAGTACCTAACTTAGACTTTGCAGTGCCTACAAAATAGGCACCGGGAGAACAAGCCCTAGTATTTGACCACTACACCTAAGCCTCTCTCCACGTGGTTTAGGGAGAGGCCTGGGAAGCCCCACATACCCCAGCCAGTGATTCAGGCTGGATAGTCACCCAGTTCCCCACAAGCACACAGCGGCCTGGCAACCATTTCTCAACCAGCCACAAAGGGTCAGACAGCTGAGAGCAGGTTACACTGAGAGCAGGTTACACTTGGAAAGCAAGTTCGTCTGTCCACCCAGGACTGTAAAAGACCATCTTTTTTTCCCCCAAGGGCAATCTTCAACCCAAGAGCAGAATAAATATCTGCCAGTTTGACCTTCATCACAAAATTCCAGTCATTAAACCAGTTGGATGATAAATGGGAGGCTTCCAGTTACCTGCTGTTCTCCTCCATGCCAACCCCAGATTCACAGCTCCCATGGCAGTGGTCTAACTACCTGACTACAGGATATTCTGGACTTGGCTGTGCTCTAGTTCTCCTGTCAAAGTAGGATCCGCATAAAAGAGAGATGGGTGCTGATGTGTTTTAACCCAGAGACCTGGCTAAAAGCAAAAATTGCACACACAACAGTACTGTGGTCCCAGAACCTGATTCCCACACATTTTTCTTGATCTGGCAGCTTCTGAATCCATACAGAAGTCTATGGTCCAAAATCTGATTTATATTGATTTTCTGGAATCTCTTGGAGTTTGGTGGTACTTAACAGCAAGTGCTCTGAACTGCTCTCAGAGCAATCCTGCAGAATTTTGGAGAGCTTTCCTTCTCATCCTTGATCCCTACCTATCTCCTTTCTGTCTCCCTTAGCTTGCTCCAGCTTCTCCCGAAATCGATGGAAAGTCTGAGTTGTGGTCCAACAGAGCTTGGATCTGATTATCACATAACTTCTAATTCTGCTTTACAGTCCAAATTTCAGTGTGTAGTATCACGTTAACTATTTCACACTTGACAGTAAAGATTCAGCTTTCTAAACATTAAAGAAGTTTTATATGCATAGTGGAACATAAATTCAAAGAGGTCAATATTTCACAATGGGTGTAGGTAGCAATACACATGTAAGATACAGAAAAGAATAACTGTATGGCAAGTACCCAGCTATGTGTGCAAGTTTAAATTACACAGGCACACATGACTATGTTTAAAGTATAATAATTTTTTAGATGTTTTAATTTAAACATCTACATCCAAAAAGAAAAGTATTGCATTGTGGAATTATTTTTAAAGTACATGAAAGTTAGAGTTTAATAGGGTATGAAGCTGTCAGGGAAGGATTTGTGAGGCTGGGAGTTTAGTTTAATGCTTATTAATTAGAGCAGAATTGGCAGCTACAAACCTGAGGGGTGAAGTACCTCTGCCAGTGGAATACATTAGCTGGCATGCAAACAAAGAAGTACATACTATCCCCTAATGTACAGAAGGAGGTAGTGGCTTCCCCACCAACACAAAACTGCTATGCATAAGTCTATGATCCTTCCAACATCAAAACGAATGAATACACCCATTGCTGTCTCACAAAGGTCAGACTTATTCTTGACCACATATTCAGACAGGCCTCCTGACATACATATTATTAGAAGATAAGAAAATATTTACATTAGCATGCAATGCTGCTCCCAATTAAAGTTTACCTTTGATTGAACTAGGAGAAGGATAAAGACTCACAGATCAAACATATAACACCTTGTCCATTAATTGCTGCCCTCAAAAGTAGGGTTGTTTGATATTTAAATTATACTTGACACGGCATTTCTTCGGCATTAACTTTTTTAGGAAATTAAAACAAGTTCAACTCAAGTACAAACAAGAACCACTACTTCTTCCCTCCCCCCAAAAAGAAAATAATAATCTATGCTCTTTCTCCATGACTTTTTCTAGTTTAAATGTTGATAAAAACAAATTTATTGTTTATGGAGAACATAAGTAATACAGACAATTTAAGTAGCTTTTAAACTTAGTTATATTATCAACTGCAGTAAATATTACACCAATAAGGAGATGTTTAGATGCATTTGATGTCAACCTTGTAATTCTGATGTAACATCACAACAGTGCCATCAATGAGCAGCCTTGGAGGAACCACATGTGTGCCCTAGTGTATATATTGATGTTTTGAGAAATAAGGTCTAATAATGTCTCTAATGTTATCACATTCATCAACTTCCAAGTAGAACCTTTTAACTGAACTATCTTGTTGAAATACCATGCATGGTGATGAAGCTTTTAAATAATACACAATGATGATTAAATAATATGTGATGGGAAACTCTTTGTAATATTAAACAGTCATTTAAACAGGTGAGGCACAGTCCACTAAGTTTTCCTCATGAGCTTAAACTACGTTGACATTAGTTATTCCTCAGCTGCTCATGTACTCATCAGAACACGCATCCTGATTTTGTTGCTGAATTCTCATTATTTCAATCTCGCACCTTACTCTTATTGGTTTGAGCAGCTGATGGGGTGAGAGTATGTTATAGCTGCTGAAAAGCTTAAGAAAATCAGTGAGACATTGCTGAAAATCACTGCATTGGTGGCTCCACTAGGAATGCCTGGCGTATTTCCAATATTTTATTTACATATTTTTATCAGTATGTATAGTATCTCTTTCCCTAAAGCAAATCTGTAGTGTAATCTTTCATATGCAACTACATATTCTTGATAAGTTATAAGAGATCCCTGCCTTTTGTCATTCTCTCTAGTGAAGCTTTTTCCTTCCACCATTTTGGTGTTTTTCCCCCTAGTTTATTATTATTATTTTTTTAACAAAAAAGGAGATCTATATTAACTGTACTCACTTCACACACTTCATCACATTACTGCAATAAAGTATGAGGCTTTCTACTGGTTAAATGATAGTCTTGAAGTGTTACAGAATACCTCAGATATGTCCATTCCTTCCACCTTTCAAGTGAGGCAGGTTTCTCAGTTCCTTTCCTTTTAGAAATGGTCAGCTGAGCAAATGTAAGTTAGTAACATTGGTAAAACAATTAGCAATTAATTTGTAGTAATACAGGTGTCTTGCCACATGGAGACTAGGATCATTCCCATTAAAAAAATACTGAGTATAAGGCATAAAATGACTGAAGGGTCAGTCATCTGATAGATATTTAAGTCAATATTTTACCACAAGTCATGACAGTTACAGTCTAATCTTAATTCTGGAAAATTTGTTGGCCCAGGATAGCCAACAAATAAATACAAGCTGATGCAAACTGCTTGCAACAAGTGATCTATGCATAAAAAGTTATAAAGTGGCTATTACTAGTTGCCACTCTGATATCCACAAAGAAAGAGCATCACACTCTTCTTTACACATGACGCTGCCAAGTGAAAGGGAATAGGATTTTTTCCCCCTCAGTTTTAAATACATCCAACAGATTGCTTTCATACTGAAACCTGGAACAAAGATGAGGCTTGTCCCTGTGCATTACAATGTCTTACCTTATAAGGAAGCTTTTGACAGCCTTATATTAAACTCATGAAAGCTAATGAAGATTCCTCCCTAATACACATTTCTTTTTTCCAGTTCGGACTTGAAGCGACAACATTACAAAAATACCCTGCAGGTTTTTATTTAAATAGCATCCTATAAAACAATGTCCTCTTGTCAGTCAACACTAATTCTGCAGAAATCAAGCTATAAATCTGTCCAAAGGCCAGCAAAGTGCTTAACTTGGCACATCCCTAATAAAATTAGGAATGTGAGTTTATTACATGATCTTTAGGTAGGTCTGGCCATGATTTTAAGATTTTTGCTTATGGCAACCATAGCTAATGTGGATTGGTATTTTCATTATAATGCACCCCACAGCATTTCCCAGTGATGTCTCAGGTTTCTAAATTGGACAATAATTTTCTACGCTATCTGACACATCACTAGGTGTTACAGATAAAGCTGTCACTAAAGCTGCACACACTTTAACCATACTTGAAATCAGTAAAGGCTCTTCAATAATGCTAATTCTACTGAATAAATGAGGGCAAATTAATTAATACTTCTATTAATGTAACCTGGTTTCACTTTGTTGAAGTAAAGAAGCACTTACAGGCTTTTAACCTAAGCTCAGATGTATTGTTTCAGCTCAAGGCAATTGAGAAGTGATTTATACAGTAATAAGATGAAAGGCATGTTAAGAAAAACAGTGAGAATGTAGATCAGAGTCTGAATTTCTGTTGTTTTTAAGCCAAATATGCTTCATGATGATACTGCAGATGCCTCCTCTGAAGAACATTCTATAAAGCAGCTTCATACTGCAACTCTCTTCTCACCATCTTCACGGTGAATTTTTATGTTACAGAAATGTCTTTCCTTCAAGAGAGAAAACAGTGAGACCCAGGAATGGAGACCATATTAATGACCTTCTCACCTGGTTAAAGAAATACAGATGATTATTGTATTCTGCAGAAGCAAGAGGTTCTGGTTATTAGCACCAGGCACAACTAGAGGCACCACGCTGCATGCTGCAATACAGCCACCACAACAGAGGAGATGCTGCTTAAGATGCCGCTGTATCAGACACATGAATGTGCAGAGTCACTAAAGTTCACTTCATGAAAAATACAATATACTCTGGGAAGGAAGTATGATTGATGTCCCCTGAGCAGACTGTTTATCAGACAAACACATTTTGCAAACTTTGACATAAATTCTTTGTTTTCTTATCATACTGACAATATAAGAACAGTACCTTTGTAGAAACTTCTTGAAAACTCTTTAATGACCTCTAAACAGTGTTATCTTATCATCATCTGACTTTCCAGTACAATAAATCATTTACAAATAGGTTAAAAGAAAAAAATGATATTCGAAATATGGATTTATTTTCCATAGCTTTAGACTTCAAGATGTAGGAAGCCTTCTCAAGGAATAGTTATGGTGCTGATAAAGCACTCAGATCTCTCTGTGCCTGCAGCTGTTTTGTGAGAAAAGAGAACAACTCTCATTGAGCAGTCTTAGGAGAAATAAGATGAAGATTTGTAGTGCCTAGGACCTTGTATGTAAGGGTATGACAACACAGTTCACTTTTAAGAAAGAATTGCATGTGCAAATCCCTACTTGGTGTAAAGAGCAGAAAGATGCAACATGGCGCCATTAGGTGTGTGCAAGTAGCTGGGGAACACAGAATAGTGAGCTGCACCAGGAAAGGCCAGAACCAGCACTGTCACAGGTGTACCTAGAGCACACTGTCAGCTACCATGCTACTGCACAATACACCACATACTTAATAGCCTAATGTGCACATCATTAAGATTTCAAAACTTTGAAAATAATTTTTTTCAAAAAACCACCAAACCTTTTTTTGTGTGCATTTTTTTGTGCATTTGCAGTGGCTATTGCAGCTGTCCACAAGATTTATACAAGTGTACTCAGTGATAGAAATGTTCACCAACTGAGCAATTAGGAAACATGGATGGAAGAATGCTTCCCACCTGAAATAAAATATTCATTTTCAGAATTAAACTCAAATAGTCAGGGAAAGAAAAAATCCTACATGATCTAAGTCACTACCAGAATGTGCTAATGCTTTTCAGACTCTGAAAAATCAATTTTCAATGGACCTGTCTAAAACCAAGAATATTTTCTCAGAATTACTCTCAGTGAAACTTCAAACAATTTTTTTTTTTTAAACAGATGTTGCAAATCTTTTGGATAATCTGAAAAGATATAAAATATATTAGTTACTGGGGCGAGTAACTCACAGCCATGTGGAAAATACCAGCAACAAAAAAGGCCACGTCTACCTGCCCTTAGCAGATGAACACAAAGCACCTGTAAACCCACGCACCTCTACCTTTAGCTTTCCTATTTTCTACTGCTGTCCACAGAGTGTCTGTTGGTGACCATAGGAGTACCCAGATGGCAGGCTTTACATGGGGTGCAAATACTCTGGAATGTGCTGAACAAGACTTCTGCATCTGGAGAACCTGAAATTGCGCTGAGTGTGGATCTCAGCTCAGAACAAAGCTCTGCAGAATAAGCCACAATTGTCTTCCAGGACTATAATTAAAGCATCTCCCTTTTTCTGAGAGATTTTTTTAAAAGAATTGCAGTGGATACTAAAAACCTCTCTCGATCCTTCTGATCCCCCTCGATATCTCATTAAACTGACAGACCACAGCCTATTACCATACTTTTGCTATTTGCACGGTGGATGCATGATCTAGAGAGGAAGTTGCACTACATCATCAACTAAACTAGTATTCCCAAGTGACCTTTATCCAATTTATAAATCCTTTTCTCTCCAGAGATGAAAGACCAGAACACTACTCCATGCTTCACTCCACACCCAGTATCTCACGTATAAAAATAAAAGAAGGTAGAGAAACATGACAAACATTATTTTAGCAATGAGACTCTCTAACTGAGCAATAGTTTACTTTCATTTAATATGAGTAATCACATACACATACATTTTTTGTGTGTTTTACAGCTCTCTTTAATTCCAAGTTTCCTTGCTGGAGTTGGTACAGGCATAAATTATTTCATCACTGTCTTTAGTAGAAGGGCATAAAGAACACCACCTTATGTTGTACAGTAGATCCTACTCAAATCTTCAGTCACACTAACTATTGCACAATTCTGAATATCAGGGTGAGAAAACCTTGCTTACATGACCTATTGACTGAACTGAAAGCTCCACAGTATAAAGCTAGGGAAATAAAATAGTAATGAATTTAGGTTATGATTTATATGATTTTAGAGAGAAAGTATTATAGACAAAAGAACAATTTAAAATTACTTTAAAGTTGCTTTTAAAACTGCAGTAGTCTCCAGCTCTTTACTTGAAAAGAAAAAAGTTAATTTGCTTCCAGTATTTATTATTTGTACTATATGTGTAAAACATCATTATGTTAAACACACATACAGGCTGCAAGAAAAAAAACACACAGTACAGCATGTCACTAAACCACCTTAGTTATCAAAACTTAATGAGCTCTGAAATAGATACAATACCAATATTGTAGATCATAAAAAAGATTTTCCTTGTGACCTACATCATTCATATAAGAAATTAGGGCATCTTTCCACTTTGCATTCACTGTGTAAGTGCCTACTCACAGATTTAGGCTCCTCAGGGCAAGGAAGAACACCAGATTTGGCAGGTTTTCCTCTGCAGCATCGTTACACTGAGCTGCCAAAGCTCTACTCTGCTGACCACAGTTCTGCACAGTAAAGGTGCTTCATGGGCCAACCACTGTGATGGGCAGTAGGTAGCAAGATTCAGCATGGCTTAGCTAGGCTATGAAATGGATTGGCTTTGATTCTACAGTACAGTGTGATGTAGAAGATACATATCAAAAAAAAGCACATGATCAACACAGTAAAATTGCAGGCAGTTAGATCAGGCCACAGGGTCACACCAGACCCACAGCCAGCATCACCCAGAGCAAGCTTCAGCAAGGACTTCCCAGCCCATGGCTAGTAAAATACACCAAGCTGCAGATTGCAGGGCAAATCAGGGCCCCCTGGCTCTGTACCCAGGGTTGCAACAATTAAACCCACGTGCAGGGAGTCAAGCAATAGCATTTCCTGTTACAGAATGTTACTGATACATTAAAAATGTGATTGTGCTTTTCCATTTGTTGCACTATAATTATTGCCTCAGGCTGCTCAAAATCTGAAAGGAGAACCCACCAGCTTTACAGGTGGTTTGAGGAAAGCTGAGAAAACAGCATCTGAGCATGACAC
Organism: Perdix hodgsoniae; assembly: GCA_035772895.1. NCBI lineage: Eukaryota > Metazoa > Chordata > Aves > Galliformes > Phasianidae > Perdix > Perdix hodgsoniae. Next base: position 3,993,332 of record JAPSGF010000009.1, read on the forward strand.
AGGTGCAAACAGTGACCTGAAGAGGCTCTCCTGTGGAGAGGCATTGATTATTGACAAAAGCAATAAGTCAGTGGTAGAAACGGAAGGTACAGACAGCATAATGAATTGGATGTGCTTTAACAAGTCTGCATATGTACAGTGATGAAGCTAGACTGCTTCACTTCTGTCTAGGTTTTCATTCAATTAGCTGTGGTTAGAATAAGGACAAGAAAAACAGAACAGAAATGTGAAAACAGCCTGCCAGCTGTTTGCATTCCAGTAGGAAGCACTGATAACTCAATAACTTTCAAATACCAAGGAACTGACTTTCACAGTTCTTCCACAGACATCCACCTCATCTCTTCCCATGCAGCTTCTTTTGGCTGGATAATTTAAAGGAAAACAGCACATTGCTGGCAGTCTACTTGAGTCAAAAGCCTCCACCCCTCACACATTCCTAATGATAATCTGTTCACGTCCCATCTACTGCAGTTTAAATTTAAATCATACTTTTTCTCTTGAAGAAATCTACATTATATGCCTGCATGAAAAAAAATATATATATATCCAATATGCATAGGAAACAGCACTTGCTTATATCTCAGTGTATTTTAGAACATAGCAGTAAAATCTTTTCCGGTTGAAAAAAAAAAAAAAGGAGAGCAAAAATCACCTGAAGGGCCAAGTAAATATATTTGTATGGACTTGTTTCTTGGGTTAATAGGAAAACAATGTCATATACAAGCAGAAAGACTGCTATGCTATGTTCTTCAAGACTGAGTGTGCAAAATGGCAGCCCAGACTAATGTCAGCTTGAAAATATAATGCCATTCAGAAAATTAAGACCATCTGATAAAACATTATGAAAAGTAGTCTGAGAAAGCAAATGCTTGAATTTGAGTTTGATATATTCCCATATCAAAACAAGTGTCCAGGCAGAAAAAAAAAGATCTGATGATTTCATTCACATTTTTCTTTTCCTTCAGACAGAAGAAGTGTGTGTGAGAGTTGGTATAAAAGTCTATTTTTTATTATAGTATAGAGATGAATTTATTGAGAGGAACTAAATGTTTCATATTATTTAGAAATATGAAAGTAATTTGATTTCAATTTCAACATTAAGCTTTAATAATAATAAAATATTTAAATAAAGTTATAATATTATATTTGTATATGAATATTAATATTAAACTTTATTAAAAACTATTGCCATGAAAAGAAAACCAACAAAAACAATAACAACAACTGTTTCAAAAGATAACCAGCTTTCTAAGTGGTATGCAAAGTCTTGTAGGTTACAACCCATTCTGGGAGCCCAAAAAATGGAAAAGCTGTGTCTGAGCTGAGATAGTCTTTGTCAGTTTCAAAATTGGAGCTATGAGATACCAGCACTAACAGTGTTCTCTTTGTATGTCCTAACAGAGATGAGTATGAAGAAATTCTGACCTAGTACACACTAAGCCTTTTTCCCCTTTCCCATTCTTAGCTCCCACTCTCCTACCTTCAAATAAAATAACTCAAAAGAACTTAGAATCCTTGCCTCATATCTCCAATTTCAATAGCTACTGTACTTTAGAACCCTCAGCACACAGTCTCTGCAGACCTGAGAAGAGAAACACCGTCACAGTGAGCGCACATGACAGACATTCTTTTTCCTCTCTCTTTCAGCAGGAGAGAGGAAGGGTTGCAATTCAGCAAATTCTTGTTTGTAGAGAATTTCTTGGAACAGCTTCTTGTCCATTTAGAAAGCCAGAATCAAAATTGCATAGGGAAAGCACCTACTAACAGAAGTTGAAGAACAGACTGAAGCTCTGAATCCCTTGAACAGTGGATGCTTTGCATGAGGAGAGAACAGTGAAATCTCCACAAAGGTGCTGTGCCTGGTTAATGAGGTAGAGAGTTGACAGAGGCCCTTGGCAAAGTGAATTATGATAGGATGGATGATCTGTGCTGGATGAATTATTGTCAGATAGTTCCTTGAAACATTATGTAAAGCTACAGCCTTGTTACACAACATTCTTGAAGTCTTGTCACTCTTCTGTCAGTCTTAAGACAAAAAAAGTGAAAGGCAGAAGAAACTGCATTTCCTGCCTTTGCCACCACAGGTTAGTTTTCTAAGGTTGTACCTCCAGTAGGATAAAAAGCTTAAAATTTTGTTGGAACAGAAGTTATCATAGTGGATTTATAGAAGGAGTTCATCTTAAAAACATAGTTAGAAGAGAAAAAAACAAAACATGCAACTAATGTACATAGTTGAACCAGTTCTATCCTCCCCCCTCAATCTTTTTATATTTAACCTGTTGTTCATTCCTCATTCCATCAGAAAGCCAGGAGTGTTTGCAATAAAAAAAAATACTAAAAATACCAATGAAGAACTGAATTCAAAGTATTTTAACTTCTGGACGGCCATATTTCCACATTTTTCTCTTCTTTGATTTTTTAAGGGGTCTACTTTGGAATTAGGAGCTGAAAAAGTCATTTTACAGCAGCAAAGGTTCAGGGTGTAACAGTGGAAAAGGAAATTTAATTCAAAGAAAATTTACTTCCAAAGAATTACTTGGCCTTCCTATTTTACTTCACTTCCACCTCTTTCCATCTTGATTTCAAACACTTTTAAAGATACATCATCATATTTTGTGCCATCCCTTCCAAGACAAGGAAATAAGTAAGAAGATGAAACTACCCTATGAGGTCACTCAGGAATTACTTTTTTTTTTTTTTTTGAAAACAGCACTTTCCTCTGTTACTACCAACATAAACTGAAGGCTGAATGGGTTGGGTCAGGAAAGCTTTAGTAATCTTGGCAAAAATTCTCATTGAGACAATCTCCATCATAACAGCTTGTTGAAGTGTCCTGCAGATACAGTCCATACCTGTACCTGCAGAAAGGGGAATGTGAAGGAGACATTTCTACTGATTAGAAAGACATGCTCTATTGTGCACTCTACATTTGTGTTTACTGTTGACTGCACAGGCAGTAACAAATGTCCAACTTGTAAACACTGAGCATACTCCAAAGGAACCCCGTATTTTTAACTTTGGCACTTTTAGCTTTTTCCCTTATCTGAGGGAACAGCTTGACCAGGCTAAGAGGGAAAGAGGAAGCAAAGTAGTGCCATACCTCCCAGTAACTCTCCTGGCCCAGAGAACAGTGGTATGGATATGTGCAGTAAGCTGGAAGCAGCCCTGTGGAGCAGCATAGGGACACAGGGCTCTACAACTTCTGCAGCAGTAACAGAGAAGCTCTCACTTGCTCCTTTACTGCCTCCCATCACTAACAAGACGAATTGGGCATCATAGTATTTACATAAATGCAGCTTTGGCCAGTTCACTAAAACCAACAAATCAAACCAAGAGAACCTTTTACTGTGTAGTATGAAACATTTTGAGGAAAGTGTTAATAGCAACAGACTTTCCTCAAGTCTTCCCCTTGCCCACAGCAGTTTCTTTCTGAGAATTCATATAGTCATTCAGCTGTTCCTTCTGGCAAAGCCAGAATCCAGAACAGAATCTTCATGAAAAGGAAACCAATAAATTAGAGCTCTTTGTGAGCAATTTGCTGTTAGTTCTGTTCTCTCTGCCTTTTAAGATTCTTTATTTGTTTCACCAAGAGATTCCTGCTGACAAGTCTATTCATTTACTTCTAGCCTAGATAAAATACTAATAAACAAAATGTCAAAAAAATGTATTCATTCAACTTTCCCTTCTCCCCCCCCCCCCCCCCCCAGCTTGTTATTAAAGAGACCACAGAACCAAACATTAACATCTGATGGAATCAGGATGCTTGTTTCCCATCCTCTCAAGACTAGGCTCTACTTCAGGTTTGAAAACAGCTTGCAAAAGAGCTATTTGAAGCTTTCATATTTCCCAGTTCTGTTAGACAGGCACAGAAAAGCCTTTCACTCCACTAATTTCAGTAATTATACAACTCCCCACCAAAAACAAACAAGAATACCTTTATGGAAAGATACTGCACAATACTACACTATCTCTAGGCTTTTTATGGCATTCCAGAGATTTTTCGCAATGAGATTATGATGCTCTGTTGTGCTTTAGATAGGTTGTCACCACTGTAACTTCTGCAGAAATAAACAGGAAAACTCTGGGACCTTCTTCCAGTTACTGATATATGCTCTGCTAATTCTCTCTGGCTGCTGTAGAAGAATTGAAGTACGCTCCTCAGCTAGGAGTGTCAAGGGAATCTCACCTGTAGCCTGTGTGAGCAAAGTTCAGGTGTATGGATGGAACAGCATTTGGATGTAACCATCCCTAAAGACAGCTGAAAATGTAAATAGGAATTCAGGAGTCATATAGTGAAGGCTGAGGACAGCTGGCCACCAGGATCTAGGTGAGACAGGTTGTCATTAACTGGGCATAAAACATCTACATAGAGTGCCAAACTGAAAGGAATCCATATAGGACTCCTGTGTCATTTCCCATAAATCTTAGCCCCACCAGAAGTTCAGCACATTGTCATTTACCTAAGACTGCTTGTTCACTTTTTTTTTGAATAAACATGAAGTCAAAATGCAAGACAAAACTGCTAAAGCTCAGGTATGTTATGTTGTTCCTTCTTACACCTTACTCCTGTTTCATTTTAGCTTAGAACATACAATCGCCCAAAGACAGCCAAATGTTCTGTGGAGTTTGCAGGAGCATGTCTCTCCAGCCAAAGCTGTTGGTAGTCCTAATCTGTTTTGCTAAACATATCCAAAATGAGATGGATGGGAAATGCAGCCTTGCAAATTTCACATGCAAAGGTATAGTTTTGCAGTGCTAACAGCTGATTATTTTTGGAGCGTCTCGTGAACCATTCAGGTGAGTGGAAAAAAAAAAAGCACACTTGAACATTTCCATCCTGCTCAAACTCTAAACGAGACACCTACAATGCCAAACAAAGAGGTAGCTGCAGGGCATTTTTATACATTTATTATGAAACAAAGATTAAAACAATTATATGGAAATTAAGGATAATATGGAACATTTATCTTCCTCTCAAGAAGTAACATGGCCTAGTTCAACAAATAGCTTCACAGCTTGAGGCACACCACATGCAAAATGATAAAAATGGTTTGGGTTGAGAGGACAACCAGAATGGGAATAGCTCAGCTCTGTTAGCTGTGCCTCTCACAGCTATGGATGAGATTGTGTTTCACTGTACTATTACTCTTCGGCAGAAAAAAACAGGAAGTTCCACAGGTACACAGATACTTGTTCACAAGCTCAAAAAAGCTGAAGAGCCAGCATGGTGAAAATAAGGGAGCTTACCCTCTCCTCAAACACTTTCCACTCAGCACAGTCTATAAAAGATATTGCTCTTCATAGAGCTTTAGAGTTCATTGTGATTTTCTCCTAGTTACAAGCGTCATGCTTAAGCAAATCACAGCTCAGAAATTTTACTTTTTAAAAAGAAGTAATAGTTATATATTCAAATACAAAATTAGAATGATGCTATGACTTTGGTTTAGTACCTCTGACTATGGAAGCTCCTCTTTCAGAGCAGTAAATCCTTCTGCCGTAGTACAGCTGGAAACATTCTGTTTGTGAAATATGCCTTCTCTATTCTGATGGCACCCAATGACACTATTATAACCCAGAACATTTCTATCTATAAGTTTTCTCAGATATTTCCAAGTTTAACTTAAAAAAAAAAAGTGTAGTAAGTAATTCATGAAACTTCAAACAGTATATGCTTTCCCTGGGAGAAAACCTTTTCAACTAGATCAGGCTGCAAGGAAGAAGGAACAGGATAATCTTCTAGAAGTGACAATTTCAGAGCAGCCTTGATGTTAACTCATGACAATATCCAGAAGGGGAGATGATCAGTAACTGTCACTCAAATTCATGTTATCTGAGATCTGAGAAATATTCACTTAATTCATCACTATCATCAGCCTTTCTTTTGGAAACTTTTTCTGCAGCAGCTGGAGAGAAAACTAGATACATTTTCATAGTTTTAGGAATGTAAATACAGATCTTTCTGCTTTTAGTCACAAAAGCTCGGAACTTGGGAATTATTGAATAACAACTTCCTTCGAGGTACATTAAAACTAGGTTCTCATCACTGAATAATACTACTTATCTGAAAGAAACTTACTGCTTACAGTTGTTTTTAATGTTGAAGCAATAACCAGTGTTGTGATTTTAAATCACATTCTAAAGTTTATCTAAACAATACAGAAATTTACCTTTACAAGCAGAACACTGTCATAACTTCTTTTACACTGAATACCATCAAATATTTCTCTTGGTGTTAACAGGTTGATTTGGAATGTGGGAGTATTACCCACATAAAACTGCAGCAGTTTGTCCTGCAACAAGTTTAAGTGTGACCTACTCTAAGAAATCAACAAGAAGTCCTTCACTCTCCTCTTTTGCAAATGTTTTGAATATATGAATTCGTCAGGATTTAAGGATTAAGAAGCCGCTGTCCATGAAAAAACTGCAGATATTTTCATTTTTTTTTTTAATGAGTTGGCAGCAAATATTCTAGCTGTGAACTTCTATGAAGCTATAAATATAAAGGACCTTCTGATACTGGTATGATGATAATTCTAAATTTCCTCTTTGCAGCTGCAGTTGATCCCCTGTATTTGGTTAAAAAAACCCTTCTTTTGTGATTTAGCAGGGAAAGTTGGCTCAACTACTGTTTTGCCTTTGAGCACTTCAAGTGGAAGTTCATGAATTAAACACACATGGCAACATAGCCCTCCTCCCCTTTCCCTTAAGGTGGCTATAAAACATCAGTAGAAACCCAAGCTGTTTATTTTACTTAGCATTTGATTCTGTAAGTAAATGAGTTTCTAGGGGGCCTTATGTGCCAAGAACATCTTTGCAACCAGCTCCTTTACATCACTAAACTTTTATTAAACCATGCCATAAGTAGTAAAGCAATCCTTACACGCTTAAGATTAATACTAGTAACAACAAAAATAAACCAACCAAAAAAAACCAAACAAGAATATGCAGGTAAGTTACAGACTTTATGGCAACCTATTCTCTGAAAGACTAGTGTTTAATCATCTGGTAAAAAGAAAAATTCTTCACTACTGGCAGCCTTTATAAAACTTGATTTCCCAGGGGATTTATCTTTCAGATATAAAATATAAGGAGGGATTTTGTCTACACTTTGCTTCATATTCCAAAACCTCTATGGTGAATAGTAATCCTAAATTCTGATAAATTTGCACCACTCTAGATATGTTTGAACACTAAGTGCCAATACTTTCTACTTAATTGCCTAGTAAACAAGGAAGACTCATTTTCTCCCAGTATCTTGGGAAAAGGGCACAATTTGAGACAAAAGGGAACTCCTTCCCCTGGTTTCTCAGTCCCTAAATATACTGGAACAGCTTAAAAAAACCCACTGCTGTGCAGAATAAAAAACATCTAGAAACTGCAAAAGGATTGGGCATTTTGGGCCTGTGATGACTGTAATAACATCACACACTGCTCTCGATTTTCGCCACATGGTTAAAAGATCAACAAGAAAGTTAAACTAACCAGGCTGCCCATTCTCATGCCAGAGCTCACTGTGAGATATGTTTGCTTATATTGGTCCCAAATCAAACTGAAGATCAGCTCAACTAATGGAAAGTTATCAATCATGCAAAAGAAGAAAGACAACTAGACACTCTCTCTTTGTATCTGTAAATCTAAGAAGGTGTATGTAATATTATTTACCAGCTCTACTTGCAATTCCAAAATTAGGTCAAGAAGCAAAATCTGCAGATTATATGGTCTACGTACAGGATAAATGATGACCTCTGCACTGAATCTGGTGAGCTTGGCTAGTGTCCTCCACTCAAAATAAAATACATTTCACAAAGTAGCCACTTCAAGCTGTTATCCACATCCACTGATGAGATACGTAGGAAGCCCTGTATGCTTCTTGTTTATGTGGCGTATTTTTCTATGATACAGTTAAGTAGCATAGTATGTTTGATGATTTAACTAAAAGATCGTAAATAGCTATCTCCTCTTTTTTTTTTTTTTAAGCATTATTTTATAGTGCTCTGAAATGTCCTGCCTTGCAAAACTAAATATATTTTGAAAGAAGCCATAACTTCGATGAAGAGAACAGAGGATCTCTGTAAAATGGAGTCACATGGAGAGGGGGACAAAGCAGACCACAGACAAAATCATTATCAATTATTAAAATGACAACCATCCTCCAAATTTATCTTAGTTCAAGTACATAATTTCCTAAGTTCTCTTTGGAAAAAATACAGTCATAAGGTGCTTAAAAGCATATTACAGAATGGTAGTTTATTAGGTGCTCTCAACAGGTCCAGTGTAATTAATAATAGGGTCACATATATGGAAATATATGGAAATTAATTCAGGTGCACAGGTGCCTCTGTTTCCTTTGCAGTATTGGCCATGTAAATCTAAAGAAGTTCATGGATATTACTTAGAAATCTAGACCATTAGAAGTAAACCTCATTAAGAAAAAATAACAATAAAAAAACCTCCAGCTTTCATGATAATCTGAAGCCATTTCAAGTACTGCACTAGCAAGTAAATTATCATTGAGTATCAACATTCTGTAACACAAGGCAAAATGAGAGGAATTAGAAAGTGCAATTGCTATTTTCGTTATGATATGCCTTTTTGGGAGGTATAGTGTAAGCCTCCTATCACTGACACTAGTTATTTTGGCATTTTATTGACAGGCACAATTGGAGAAAAACATTTCTAAAAGCAAAACAAGTTCTTGGCTAGATTTCTTCAGCCTGATATACTTCAGACTGGCTAAATTTATGGCTAAATTGAAGCTGGATGTCAAATCTTGGTCCCTTAGAACAAAATCTTAATAATTAACTGGCAAAACTGAACATGATCATTTCTGACACACCTACACTGGTAATTATTGCTTTGAGGCCATTTACTAATGAAATTAATGTATTCATTGCCCTAACAAATTAGCATAACTCATACATAATGCCCCACATTTCAAGACCTTCCCAGAAAAACACCACTTAATACCGCAAAGTGAAATGGCAAGGGCATTGCATGGAGTCAGTATTCACTGAATTACTACGTGTTAAAACCACAATAGCTAAGTGTTATAAAGCAAAAATGTAAACACAATGTGGGTATTGTAACCAGTAATAGTGTAGTCAAGAGTGTACAATCGATGATTATCTCTGCACTTCAAACAGACACATATTACAATAGCAGTAACCATGGAAGGTAATTAGCTGACTACTTTTCATGATACAAAGTATGAAAAAGAGGCAGTGCAGGAACAATACCTTCCTCAAATCCACAGTACTTATGGCGTGGCTACTGTGCTTTTCACCTGATATTACCATCCTGATGGCTTCAATGCCTAGAACAGTAGCCATGAGGTAAAGCAACAGTGGAAGACAGGATTAAACACATTACCTATCAAAATGACAAAAACACTAGTGGCAGTCTACTGCCATTTTCAGTTGGTAACATTCTCTCACTTCAGGCTGGGAAAGGTTTTCTATATCTTGCTACGGAGAACAAAGTTGAGGAGAGGCAAGCACCTCGCAGACATGTGCACCCCACTAGAATGCAGGGCAGGGCTGCAGGTACACCTGCTATGTGGGCTAGGGCTGCACTGGGAGCTGGGGGCAGCAGACCTGGCACTCATTGCCACCTCTGCAGGTGCCATGGTGTGAGGAATCAGTACTTTTGAGTAGGATCTATGTATTCATGCACTTCAAAATAATTTTGTAATTTTAAGATACTGAAAAAAAAACCAAACAGTGAGGTAGCAGAAAAAGTGTCTAGGACTCTGATTGCTCAGAAATCATTGCTGACATCTATGTGAGGCTGGAATCTGAGGATAACTTCACTATACTTCCATACAGCTGAGGAGCCAACCCCCAAATTCAGCTACAGTAAGAATACATTACCTGTGCTCTCTGAAATTGTTTAAATTAACTGAACAGCAGCACATTCTTTTGGCATCCGGTCCTCCCTTCCTACATAAGCATAGCTGCAAAGAAACAGTTCCTCAGCAGATCTTATTGCATCAGTACCCATTGATACAAAACTTAAAAGGAAAAAGTTAAATAGTAAGAGTTCCCTTGGAACCCCAACCCATGTCCTTCACTCCTGCCCAAAGGCTATAAGTTTTGTCTTAGCTTATTGATGTTGAGATTTTGCTCAGTGAAATTTGTTTTCTCCTTTTCCAGATGAACATCTGATCTTTTCAATCAACTGAAGCACAGTTACCATACAGAACTCATTGCCATGAGATGCATAACCTTTTGTTTGACCAGTTTCATACTTCATGCTTATCATGTATGACTGAGGATGCTCTCCTCTTGTGTCTTTCAAAGCCAGCTTATCTACAAAGTCTCAGTTGTCAAGAAATTGGCTCTCTGAACCTTACCCTATTGTCACAAACAGCTATTTATATACAGTTAGATAAACCCCATTACTGTTTTACTAGAGTCCATTACCTCTTTCATCTTCACAATTACACACTCAGGGACTGACTCTCATTAACAGCAACCATTCTTTAAACTCACATAGTAGGCCCCTGCACATTTCTACCTATGCTACACCATACATAGTAATTTCAGCATTAATGAGAACAAGAATCAGGTCTTCAGCATCTTCTTCCTGAGTAGCAACAGATAGCATAAATTGGAATATCACTAAATAAAAAGAGCAACTAATAAGCTGAGAATGCACTGTAAACATTTAAGACACTGCACTAGAAGAAAGAAAGTTTAAATTGCCATCCAGTTACCATATGCTTTTACACTAAAATATTGTCTGACTTGCCTACAGAAGAGCACCTGGAATGCTACTACATAAAATCCTTCTCGTGGCTGTTCTGTTCCACATAGTTCAGACATGTACTAAAGTACTCCAGTATCCGATCTATTCTGTCCAGCTAATAATTACATGCTTCAGTATTGCATCCATCTTATCCTGTTTGAGTTACACTTTGTAAAAGTCAGTCTTCTCTCACCCCAGACACATAGTTCACCTATTTCTGACTTTAAGTCTCTCATTGGTATATAGATATTATTTTTGGCAGTGTGCCTACTTTCAGTTAATTCCTTTGTCTAACACATTGTTACTTCCCTCAAACATGCCTCTGCAACCTTTCTCCCTCCAGGTCAGCTGTAATTTCTGTCCTCTCATTTACCATTGGATAAAGGGTTACCTTTGTACTGCTGACATTCCTAGCAAATGTCTTTGTCTGACCCAAGGGCTCCTCACCACCTGATGCCTTGCTTCCAAGTTTGGCTATAAATAATCCTCCCCTCACTGGTTTGACTATAAATAATCCCCTCCCCACCTAGTTGGCTTTCGGCATCAGCTGGTTCCAATTTAAATGAAGTGAAGCTTCTCTTTCCTCTACTGAGTTAAAGATCACTTTTGTCATTGCATCATCCACACAGGAATTGTACCCATATGTAAAAGCCCAAGTATTAACAGAAAGATATTACTAGATCCTTAAACCTAACCTTTTTCCCTTTTAACTACTTGCTCATTCTGGCACCCCTCACACTCGCATCCCCAAATCACCAGTACCAGTGCACAGAGACATGGGGCTTGTGCTTGCAATCAAACCACCTGTGCCCTCCCAGCTTTTCCACAGGAGGCCATCTTAGCCACCCCGGGCAAGCCTCATGCAGCAACCTCCACAACCCTGCTCACACCTGAACTTGCTTATGGGCCGTTTGTTCTCTTCTGGCTCAAACCAGTTTATTTACTCAGGTGCATCTTTCACATCTTCAGTAAAAGCAGAGGAAGAAACACAAACTGCAGAAGAAAGTTTGCAAGACAAAGCACAGAAAAATTCTGAGGAGATATAGATAGCCAAAATCATTCAATGGCACTAGGCCAATTTGCAGACCTACATTTATTATTTAACATAGAATCATTCCTGCAAAAAGGGGTTAACTTGGAGAGAGTCAAAGCACACACTGTCCCTGCATGCAACTGGAGTCACCAGCACTGCATAGCTGAAGGAACTCTGTGTGACCTTAGGGGTTGTACGTACAAGTCTTGCTACAAAACCCGTGAGAACTTTTCCTGCTATGATTATAAACTTTACTAAGTTAGACACTCACAGAGTTATATAACCGTATGTGGTAGTTAATGAAGTGCTGGATGTAAGAAAAATAACTGCAATGTTATTTTGCCCCTGGTATGCTTTGCCTTATAAGGATTAAACCTACAGCTAATTCACTTGTGTTTTGTGATCTCTATCACACTGCAATAATAATACTTAGACTTTATAGCACTTCTCACTTATAAAATGTGCTTTACAAACATTATCTAATTAATAATCTCCACAACAGTCCTGTGACATAGGTATACAGGTCAAGTTAATGTTCTGTTTTAATAAACTACTAGCACTTCAGTAAATTGAAAAGTATAAAACACATTAAATTCACTTAAGAGAAACAAGAGTTAGTGAACAAATTGCAGTTCTCCCTGCAACATTCTAGGTGGGCAATACACATAGCAAACTGTCAGTGATCACCAGCTCTGAGGTCAGTCTCTATAACAAGCATTTTAATTAAGTAGTTGAGAGAATTTTTATTAAAATATAGAAGAACTATTTGGTTCACATTATTCATTCTGTCAGAGAAGATGAGGTTCTTTGATCAAGGCAACACTACACAAGGTTTTATACAAGAAAAGAAAACAGTAGTCCTCACCTTACAATATTTTGGATGTAAGTATAAAATAAAGGATAAGTGAAAGGGAATGAGAGGAAATAGTAAAGTAAGCAGTAAATCTTTACAGCTCAACTTATATCTGCCTACAGAAGCCTATGCAGAGCCACATTATTTTATGCTTATCATCTCATCAGTATCTCCATTTGATACACCTCAGGCTTCAATCGTTTGTGATCAAAGTCAGAACAAGCATTTGGGAACACAGCACCAAACAGACTTAGATATATAGTCACAAACTGAGTTTTCCAGAAGGCCACAACTGATTCAGCACATGGCATGAACATACCTTTGAGATGTACCCATGCAGGTCAGGAGGGTACTACTCGATGAAGAGAAGCACTCTGCACATTGCCAAGGTTCAGCGCTACGTAGCAACTGAGGAATACAGGGAGAAAGGGGAAGGAAAAAAAAGGCTTCCTATTTAAGGTAGTTTAAAAGTTGCCTTGGGTTTGGAGACTACACTGCTATCACAGAAGGGACTATCAGATAACAGTCTTAAAAACCAATCTTTTCACACATAGTTGTGCTCCTCATGTGCTTCAGTGCCCGACTTGAAACCTGAGCTCTGGCTTGCTCCAAGTGCTGATTACCCACAAAGGCAGCTGAAGTTAAAGGAAGTTGTGCATTCAGCACACTGCCTGATGTTAAGTGTTCTGAAAGAGGCTGAAGCAGGATGTCTCAGACTGGGTTCCCAAATTAGTAGGTACTTTCAACCTTGAACTGCTGTGTCCCGATCTCCATCTGTCAAATGAGGACAATAATTCCTCCTCATTTCACCAGGGTGTTATGAAAATAACTTCATTAATGGTTTGTGAAGGACTGTAGTGTTGAGTACTGTATTAAAGCCCAGGAAGAAATTAATAATACTGTCTCTGGAGCAAGTTTTGAAAAGCATGCAATTAAAAGAGCCTGAAGGCATACAATGAAAAGGAAAAATTGTTGAAATATTTGAACTGCTTATTGAGCACTTTATCCAGTGGATTTCACCCTGATTTTAAATTTCACTTTTATATTTGTAGATTATCAAGTTTCTAAGAATTCAGATTTATCCAGCTCTCCACAAGTGCCGGAATACACTGATTCCATGGCTCACTAGTAACACTTAGAGTCACTGTACATGAATGTACAAATGACCTCTGTCATTTAAGCTCATGGAAAACAAACAACATAATCTTTCTCAAGAGGAATTAGTATTTCAAGGACTGATCATGTTTTGACAGTAGATTTTTTAGGCATTTCCAATAATGCAGGAGATATACAATTCAAGAAAAATTTCAATCCAAATAATTAAAGTCTATTAAGATTCATATGTATACATGTCATGATCATTTACAGTAGTTTAAGTAAAAAATTTCAGGTAATCTTGAAGGAAAGCAATATTCTCTGACCTACATAGAACTGTGTATGCACATATACTCTATTTTGAGCAAGCACTGTCTTTACTAGCAAAGTGTCTTCAACGCTAAAGGTCTTTTATTATTTGTTTTCATTACACACCCCCTAGCTGTTTCTTATATGGAAAGAATAATATACCTCAGCTTCCCTTAAATAATATACAGATGACTAATCACTGTGACACCCAGGAAAGATATGTCAGGTAAACTAAATATTCTGGAAAGAATGAACCCTTGAGCTATTTCCACCAAATACTCTTACCTGGAACTGTCACAATGATCGTGTTACAACACAGAAAAGAGCCTTTGATGATTGTGGAGTTTTCTGAATTAGTAAACTGCCTGATGAGTAGCAAAAAGCCTACTGCCACTTAAATCTGAAGTGTTTAATAGAGACAACAGAATCAGGCTACTTTTCACAACTATGACATTGAGACTATCAAAGATGATTTTAATATGTGAGTGAGGCAGAACTAGAAAACAGTTATGGGCTGCTTTACAGTCATTTGTCCAATGTACTTAAATATTAGCAATGTAATGGCTGCTTTTTGGTTAATAAATTTATATTGAAATGGATTTATATAGGAATGAAGATAGAATTAGAACTGTAACTCCTCCAACATCTACCTAGATTAAGTGTCCCCATGTCTGTTCTAAATCCAGACCTTATGAAAACCAAGTGAGCTGAGCAGAACTTTCCTATGGGAAAGAGAAATAATCTCTCATCCTGAATCTTATCCACCAGAATTTAGTCCTGAACTGAAAAACAGATCACCATAAAAGAAAAATGATCTCTAAGCAAAATATACAAGGCAGAGAATCCATGTACATTGATGCAAAATTGTGAATCAACAGTGCTAGGCCCCTTCACAGCTTGTCCACAATACTACAATAAAATACTGAGCACAGTACCTTAGACAAACAGCAGTTAACATCTTAATGTATGCTTAAAACTCCTAGTTTTTCAGGACAAAGTAAAAGAAAACGGCTTAAAATAGTTTATTTTGCATCTTGCTACAACTCACTACAGTAGTTCCTCACCCACAGGGAGTATCTGTATGATAACAAGGAGGTATTTTCCTCTTCCAGATGTATTCTCATACACTTTATGCTATACATAGTAATTGTTTGGTCCTTACATGTATCTGGAACATACACCTATGGAACACAGCTGGGAAATGCATATGCAGAAAAGCCTGGGCTAAAGCTGAAAAGAATAAATCCACTTTAAAGGAGAAACTTCAGTGGAGTCAAAAATTGGTTGGACAAGAAGGATGATGAGAGGAAGGCAAAAGATAACAGGAGCTGCAGTTTGCTATGTGACATTCATGAGACGATTAACATACATAATTATAAGCAGCTAGTAATAGTGTCCTCCCAGGTGGACTGCATCTGACTGATGTTAGCAAAAGTTCCTTTTAGCATAGGGTCCAGCATGAATTTTTGACAGTTCATTCTGACAGTAAGATATTTTTAACCAATTAATATACTTCTGGCAAGAATAAGTGAGGGTTAGAGGAAAATCAAGCCATATTAGTGTAAATCAAAAGATTGTTGATAAGCTAGTAATACGAACAGCTACTATTTCTTCTGTACTCTTCTACACTCCTCTGTAATACATAGTTAAATCACTCCATAAAATATCATATAAAAAAAATACAAGCTACATCTTCAAGCAACTTATCTTATTACTCCCAAATTAGAGGAACATTCTCTTTCAGACAAGAATAAATCCATTCTCTTGTTTATACTGAAAATAGAAGAGAATACTTTTTACATTTGTCCACAGCAGGAGACAACTGACTGGAGAAGATAGGAATGTATGCAATCACAGAAGAGAATTCACAGTCAAGAACCAAGGAAACAGGTTGAAATTTACCTGGCACATGAAGCTGTTTCTTATAGACCTCATGTCCTTATGTCATGATAAAAAGATTCATGATACATTACATGGAAAAAGAACTTATTTCTCTAATACAGTTTCCTGCTTTGAAACTAGTCATCAGCATTAGAAAAACTTACAGTGCTTGAGAACACACTGCACAGCTGTATCTACCATTTTAAAAGCACAGAAATACTAAGGTTGAAAAAGAGACTTAAGATCAAGTCCAACCATCACATTACGCTATCAAGTCCATCATTAAACCACATCTCAAAGAGCCTCAGCTCACATAGTTCTTTATTACCTCCAGGGATGCTTTCCCCACCATTACCTTCAAGTACCCATTCCACTGTCCAACCATCCTTTCTGTGAAGAAGTTACTCCCAGTATACAATCTCTATCTGCCCTGGTAAAACTTGAGGCCATTTTTATTACTATTAACTCAAGAGTATTACTTAGATTTTGTTTTCTTGATCTTCAGTTACTGATTTCACATCAATAAATTCAATATTTCTTCCATTTTTCTCCACAAGTAATCAGTCATGTGACTTACCAATGCTGTAAGTACTTTGCATCTCAGTCATCTTCTATGACAACACTGAAAAAAAAACCACAGAAGAAACAAAAAAGATTTAGTAATAAAATGCTTTCTTTTTCAGTCACATATACAGTCAAAAGCTTTCTAGTATGAGCCTTCTAGCAGTGGCAAGGGACACCAAGGCCAAATTAATAATGAAAAATGAATGTCTTTTCACCATAAAAATCTGGTTCTTGTTTGATAATAGGCACATTTCTTCCATTTATAGTTCTCATATTATACAAATGCAGATACTCTGAGTCAATGAGGTATAGAAAGATAAGCTTCAGACACATTATGGACAATCAGCATGAACTCAGAACCCCTGTTCTGAGCAACAAACAATCAAGGTTTATGATATTCAACCACTGTCTCAAGGAAAACACATGCAGCTTTGATGAGATGATGTACTTGAGATACCATGAGTTTCTGCAGCAGAAGGTATGATCTGACAAGGAAAATGACTATCCTCCATAAAACAGCTTTTGAAAGTGTGATTATCAAATCCAAAGTATACATTTTACAGAGCCCAGATATACCCACATTGCAGACACTGAAATAAGAAAACCAACTGATTCTTACACACAATTATAGGAGTCTGTTTACCTGTTACAGAAACATTAAATAAGTTAATTAAAATGCTAAAAAAAAAAAATTAAAAATTAAGGAACTACTAAAGACAGAACAGGATGTCTTGAAAGTTCTGAAGCTCTGTAAGAACAATTCTTCTCAAAGGTGCATAAATGAATGCTTGAGAGATAACGGTCAGCAAATTATAACAAGGAATATCAAAACTAAATATTCTTAAAGAAAGAAAGAAACACACAGATAATGAAATGCTAACACACATCCCAGAGAAACCATGCAAGTCCTTAACTCTGGACATGTTTGAAACAACAGCACCAGTCCTGAACTACCCGATTCAATCTCAGCCTGCTTTGAGCAGAGAACCAGCACTCAAGAGCACCTCACATCTTGCTAACCTGCCTTACAGCTCATAGCTTCTGACTTCAAGTAAACTACTTCTAATGATCTAAAGAGAGCAAAGCCTCCCTTCCCCTAGGAGGAGCAGGAATCTTAAGATGGAAGAACCTTGATCTTCCATATAGCGAACTAGAATTAATTGTGGCTCAAAACATACCAGTAAAAAAATAAAATAACCAATGTCCTACTTATGAAGAAGCAAAACCACTTCCAACGGGTTCTAAGCAATAGCAGGCTAAGTACTCACACGTAGCCAATAGTCATATACAGAAAGAGCACTAGCACTCACTCAGCTGGTGAAGGCTCTCTAGTTACACAGCACTCCTTCACAGGAAACAGCCAATGCAAGAAGAAATACTCACCCTTCAGTGGCTGGCCCTTATAAGTGCCTACGGTGCCTCCAGCCTGGGTCCATCCCTTCTGCTCACATGGGAAACACCTGTGTAAACAATTTGTCCCTACTCCCTGGGCCAGCCACACCCCTTCACCAGGTGCTCAATCACCAGTTCAAGCTGTGATCTAACAGTTCCCTACAACTGATTAATTTGAAAGACATTTCCAGTAAGAAATGCCCTTAACATAACTGCATCTTTCACCTGAGAAAGACTGTGAAGCATGGGTATCTCATACTGAACTACTTACTCAGTATGGTGGCTTCTTAAAAATCCTATAAAGATGAGATATGGCATAGAATAAAGATGAAACTAAAGTTCTTTATTATGCTTATTAGATTGGTTTCTAAATGAAAGCACAGAGAAGATGGGGAGAGGGTCAGAGTGAAGTAGTAGGTGGGAATGTTAAGTTCAAAGCAGTGGTATGGTTTCAGACTTATTAAAACAATTGTCAATTCCAGAACAGTCGTGACTAACTGTCGTATAGGTGATTTGCAGGAAATTGATAATTAATGCAAGAAAGGGAAAGATTAACTAAAAATTTACCAGAGAATCTGAGGACAACCTTCTTGAAACACTTGCTGTTAGGCAAAAATGAAACAAAGTAATGGAAAAGTTTTGAAAAAAATGTGACACTGAGGTACACACCATTCTCAGAGAGTGACTTGCCTGTGGTCTCAAAGGTGAAAATAAGAACCAGTTAAGATTTCATCACCAAAATCACAGAACTAGATCCCAATAGTAGGAGTCCAGTCAAAATAATAATTCTGTACGGACCATATGGGGTCCTCTCTTGTATGGGTTTTATACTTCTTTCTACAAGCAGCTCCAGAGACTTTCAAACACAGAAACCAAGATAAAATGATTAAAATAAGGAGAACTTAATAGCAGACTGAAATTCACAAAGAAGTTTTCAATACCAGATTATACTGACTAAGACACGAGGGTGCATGGCAGAAAAGGTAAAATAGGAATGAATCAGAAATTACTTAATGAAGTATCTCTCTCTTCATTTCATTGTTACTTAACCTCCCTGTTGCAGAATTTCAGAAACCAGTATTTCAAACTGTCTGTATTTACAAGTAATCTCTCCAGAGTATTCTCAGTTTAAATAAATATCATTTATTTACTTATTGTTTGGGTTGTTCCTTCGGTGATGTGCCTGCCAATGTACTCCAGATGAACCATGTCAATCTTAGTCTTCATTACCTCTCCTTCTCTCATCTCTCCTGAGCCTTATATAAATCTTCCTGGCTGAACTGTAGGTAGTCCATGTCATGGGGAACATTTTTCCCTCACATCTTAGAATCCCATAATTTATACCACGAAATTAAAACCAACATAAATTAGTAATTCAATCCCCATATTCCAATTTAATGAACTAGAGGCTTCATTGCATTATTGTTTTGTGCCACTGGACCAATCATTCCGTTTACAGATGGAATGTACTTCTTTTTAATAAATAAATGAATAAAAAAATAAAGGTATCCTCAATGCAATTATGTTGATGTCCCTCAGGAACCAGAATGCAATTATTTAAAATATTATTTCCTTAGATTACTCTCAAGAAAATAAGGAAAGAAATATAAAATTTGTGTCCTTTTAGCTTAAGCTCATTTTAAGAGCAGCAACAGTGATGCGCTTAGTCCCCAGTGGCAACTGAGAAGCACTTAGCCAGAAAATTGTTATTGGATTACAGTTCTGGCTTCATAATATGTGGCTAAAGATCATTTTAGACATCTATTGAGTGGCCCATTGTCAAAACTGGTATGACAAACAAGTGACAAAGTTATTCCATTTGGTCATTTTTGAGGATTTTTTAGATCACAGAGGTAACTTGGGGCTGTATCAGCCTATGCAGTTTTGATTCAATTATAAAAATAACTCACAATAAGAATAATTCTAGCATAAGTAATTGTTCCCCTCAGGAGGAAAAAAAATCTCTACAAACATGTGCGTGTACTTTCAAGTGTTCCTGATTTATAAGGAATCGTTAAGTGATATGGTGATCAGAAGTCAATTCCCATATTGAAACCTACCTTTCAAACTAACTGGTCTTCTTCATTAAAATAAACAAGATGAAAAGGACACCAAAGGACACTGCATGATTTTTAACAATGTGCAAACTGAGACAACTCAGATACCACTAACGTTCATACAATCCTTTTAATTTCACTTTACAGTCTTTTTCAAACAGATTATTTCCTGAATAAGAATGCTGCCTTCTATATTTTAATCTGCTGGTAAAAATGAACAACTAATGTGAATGTATTTTGATGTACACGTGCAAACTTAAGTGCAAAGAAGAAAGCGAAAATGAACTTAATAAAAAAACTAACATGAGATTTATTTTCTTTATATAAGCTCTTTGTCATTTTCATTCACTGTCCATTACATGGTATGTCTTTGCTCACATAATTACAAAATTAATATACTGAGCACCTATTTCATCCCCTGTTAATTCTGCTAAATGTAAATACAGACATACTTGGAGAAAAAAACTTGGAAAGTGAAGAACCAACCGCTATGTACCACTGAGTGCTGCTAAATGCTCCTAATCCACACAACGGCCCTCTGGGTAGAAGTGCCACAGCAAGAACAGATTTTGCCGGGGGTAACCCCATCTTTTCACAGAAGTGGCAACAGTGTGGGTAGAAGGAGACCTTGGCTTTGTCTGTCTGTAGGCACTCATGCAATTTGTAGCAGCAGAACAAAGCAGAAACATAAATCTCACAACACAGCTGGCTCCCAATTATATTTTCTGAAAATGAAAACAATTCAGAGAGGAAGGAGATAAAGTTGGCAGCTAAAGGCCTAGGTGTTTTATGTTGTTGTTTTTATGGTTGTTGTTTTGCTTGTTTCTTGTTTTGGTTGTTTTTTTTTTTTTGGTTTTGGTGTGGTTTGGGTTTTTTTGCAATTTATCCTACAGATCAGAGCCACATTAGCTGAGAGAAGTGCATGACTATGGTCATAATTCTATTGAAGATTAGTGGATTGGCGCAGAAGAATTCTCCCTAGGTCTTCTAGCACAAAGAAGAAATGAAAGTAGCAACAAATCTACAGTAAACAAGGAAGATTCTAGTTTGAACTGAGAATTTGACAAAGTTTTAAGAGATCTACCCTTGGCCAGCAAATTGGCAGTTTTATTTCCTCCACAAAGATGTCTAAAAAGTAATTCTGCTCATCCTTGTGAGAAAAGAAAATATCAGATGGGTTCCATTTAGTGGGGTCATGGAGACCAAATCAGTATTCCTCCTAACATATGGATCCTCACATTTAGGGTCAGAATTTAAAAGTCTGACTCTCAACACTTAGTTCCTTGAATGATACTACTAGGTCATGGAGGACAGTGATGTTACACCAAAGGAAGAGAATCACTGACGGCTGTTTGCAACACAAACATACTTTCAAATTTACTGCTTCCATACAAAAGAACACTATTTCTCTATACAGATGCAAAATGTCATTTGATACGGCAGTTAGAGAGGAAAACTACTTTGTTTTCAAAAATCCTTCTCATTAAGAGTCAGTATCAAGCTTATTTCACTGCACAAAAGCATAATCCTAAACTATACTGAAGTCTGTCCCTCAAAATAATGCACTTACTTGCTTATCTCTAGAGATCTGTTTAATTATCCAAGCGTACAAGAAAATGGAACAGTCCAGTTTGAACACCCTCATGCTGTCTCAGCATGTTTCTCTCCTGGCACACGCTATTCCAACAGCTAGTGATCACTGGAGTTAAAGTGCATGCACCCAGCCGAATAGGATGCAATTCCTATTCTTATGATGAATATCAGGGTCAGAGGTGAGTGCCAGATAACACATGGCAGATGTGGAGGGAGTAGAAGGAATTCTATTTACTTTGGGTGACCACCTACATTTCAAGTGTAGGGGGGGTTGCAGTGGGAGGTGTCTAAAACTGCATGGTAAAGACTATTTAAGGGACAGCATTGTACAATATTTTGCAAGAAAAAGCTACCTTCTTGTGTGTTAGTTTGAAATATTGTTGAAATATACAATACAGTTCAGCCCAAACTAACCCCTCATGCAATGCATCTCTTTTAGAAACAAACAACAGAAATCTTATTAAAAGATATTCTTTGATCACTTTGGCTGGTATTGAGAAACTGTGTTTCTTCTTGTTTTGTCAGTATTTCTATCCATTTCAGGATGCTGGAGGACTAGCAGGAAAGTAACCTTACCAAGAAACGGAGAGAAGATGATCTAAACCTGAGAGAATTTCTAGATAGACCCCGTGAAGACTGCAAAAATACAGCACATGAGAGCCTATTTACAGTATTGCTGTATATGTCAAAAAGGTGCTGCAAGTTATCACTGGCTGCCAAGGATAGATCCTCAGTCCTGTAGCCCAAATCATGCAAAAGGGACCTGAAGCTGCTCCAAACAATGGATGATTCTTCCACATCAGACATACAGGGCAGGAGATTTCTTCAAGCAGGGAGAATTATTAGCAGCCATTTGTTACTCAGCTTTTCACAGTCCATGATTAAAAACCTTTTTCATCCTCAACACCATTAGCTTATAACTCCTGAGCAGCAAGGAGGCACTTCTGTGGTATACTCAGCTAATATGAGAGAAATGGGAGAGGATGGAACACAACAGATATATCAATGAGCTCTGCTGTACAAAGAACAAAGTCACACACTGTATTTCTCCTGCTCCCTCTTCTCTTCCTAAAGAAATCACAAAAATCATTAAGGATTTTGATGCTTTCTATATGGAAAATTTGGAAGGTTTAAGTGGACCAGTTAGGACAAATTCAGTTCAGAGAAAGGACTGAAAAGAAAAATGGGAGGCAGTTGAAGGAAAAATAGTTACTTATAAAAGTGACATACAAACAGCAAAAACAGACTAATCTGGGACAAGGGGCTTTACTAAACACCCACTTTCCAAACTACTGAAATAAAATACCATTGTGAAGACAGTGCTCCAGCAAAAAGATGGAATGGAAGGTCAAGGGTGGTTTGATAATTTTCCCTGAAAACATTTCCATAAACTTTTTTGAAACAGGTCTAATCAGTGCTCAAGAGAGACTTAATGGGAGTATCATTACAATTTCAAAATTAATGCTATAGAAAATCTAGTGGAAGATAATATAAATCCTAGAAAATAATTGTGGAGGAAGTTAATTCGAAGTAGAAAAAAGAAGGAAACCAAGAAATAGATCACCATGTAGATGCCCACTGGTTAGCCTGCTGTCTTCTTAAATTAGTTGTTTTGCTAATGCCTTTAGAAGCTTTGGCATGTGTGTTGAGGATTCAAACAAGTTTTTCTAAGTGAAGTACAGTGAGGGAATGAGTGTGACAAATGATTTCTGATCTATTCTGAACTCTTTGAAGATACTATTGTGCTACCTTTTTAAAGATATATACTGCCTCATTTGTAGGATGGATCAAAGTAAGGACATTTCAAGGAGAAAATCCAATAGCTTTAAGTTCTAAGGTTTCCACGCAATGTACAACCCAGGTAACATTAATGATAATTAAAAAAAAAAATAATCACAGTTCTATAAGGTGGAAGTGTATTTGCTGCTTAAAGCAGCCATTCTTTTTTGAAATCACAGTAATCTGCAGAAAGAACTCTGATACTGCTAGAGTCTGGCAGAAACGAATGAGAAAGAAAACATTAATTTCTCAGAAAGTGAATATATTCCCCTCCCAGTTAGCTTTTGGTCTGCTGCCACACTGCCATTTTGGCAACTAAAGGAATGCTTTGGGCATCATACAAAGGCATCTGTGGCAGCCTTGGGGTTAAAGCAGACATTTCTCATCTTTGACAGATGGTTAATTCATGGTCATTATTACTAAATTCAATTGCTCAATAATTTAGATATGACAAACACATGTGTAGGAATATATGCCAGGGCACCCTTCTAGGATTCCCCAAATGCAATATCCTCTCCCTGATTTTGTCATACACCTTCTTGTTGAGTTTGACGGATTGAAACAAATGTAAGCTTTCCAAGCACTTTAATTGCCTGGTGCTACTCTTGTTACATTAGAGAGAGGTTCTAGATAGTTAGGTAGTTACTGCATCCACACCCAGAGAGGGTTGAATTGGCTTCGCTAAAAAAAATTGTTTTGTCACTAAGTTCAATTTCAATGCAATTCCTTTTTTTTTTTTTTCCTCCTTCTCCTCGAAGGCCTAATTTTTGTGGTGGTATCCCTGTATCCCTGCATGCACCTCCACTTTAGTAATCATAGGAAACTAATTTGCCTTTTGTGAATAGCATTGACTTTGGCTAGGCTTTATTGACAGGTTGCCCTGAGCAGGTTTAAAGCAGGCCATGCCTGGCACACCCACACCTGCCTACCACAGAAAAATAAAGTCACAAAGTGAAGCCACCCAAACTGTCCTTCCCTCTCCATTACCACCTCTAATCCCAAATCCAATCCATTTTCTCACGTGTGAAGATCAGTATTGTGACTTAAAAATAATTTTAAAACACCCCTTTCCCTCCTTTCACCGAACCTCTCCCTTCTCTGTTATCACTGTTACCTCCAAGTTGGCTAGCACAAGGAAGCATCTCAAAACACCTCCACATCTCACTCACTGAAGTTGAAAGTCTTTCACTGACTTCAAAGATGTTTGGATTAGGCCTAATGCCAGCATCCTAACATGCTAGCACAGATTACCAAGCCTCAAATCTGGCTGAAATCCATGCTGAGTACACGCTATTGCTAAAGCAGCAGAGAAAGCTTACAAAGCTTCAGATCTCTGAAAATTTGAGTTGTTCTTTTCTTACTACTCTGCAGAACATTCTATGAAGTTTCACAAATTCTTCTGCTGATGTGGGCCAATTTACAGATTTCTCATTTGAACCACAAAATCCAGGTATCACAACTTGGCTTTGCTTTTGAAATCATAAGCACATACATCTCTTTCCTCTTCCTCCCTAGAAATTTCATTGCCTTCATGCCTTATAAAGCCCTAAGATGTCATATTTTCAGCTAGAAAATGAAAAGCAGAGATCTTGCCTTTACTTGTTAGTAATTCACTTGGTACACTATTGGCACTGTATAATAAGAAAGAATAAACACAACAATAGTATGTGGGAAAAGACTCTGTGATGTTTTTCCATCATTGCCATTAATCCTACACAGCTTACAAGACAAAAAAAAATTCCATGCAAATGTGTGAAAGCTGAGCCTTACCTGTAAGCTTGTGAAATAGCCACAGAGGAAACCTGAATCTACCGTGTGCTCAAGACTAGTGAATCCATTAAAGCAGTTCAGATAAAATATTCACAGCATCTGTTTCAAAGTGCTGCATTAGCTTCAGAATTAGCACCATGTTGTCTGCCTGACTTTCACACCATCCTGAACTACAACTGCCTTAAACTATGGACCCAATACACATGGCTGAGGAAGATGCCAAGATCTCTGCTCCTATAGGCAAAGAACAAGACATCTTGTAGGTCTCTCTCAACATCTCATACAACTGCTCCTTTGGTAAGCAACTGCTATGACATCTGGTGGCATTAAAGTCTCTCTCCTTTCCTTGCTTTCTAATTGTGTTTGGAAACTTATGGTTGTAAGAAGCTTATAGAACTAAACTAAAACTAATGGAAGAGTCTCATATCCTGAATGGCACCTTACCATATGGGGCACCTCACAGAGCTGAAGGGAAACAAAGCTGAAACAGAAAACTGAACAAGCTTCTTTCACTTTTGGTATCCACAGAAACCCACATTTCTGGGAAGTAATCAGGGGTTTGCAGTCATGAAAGTATAGCATAATATCTCAACCCATCTCATCTCCTTTGCAACAGATAAAGCATTCTTTTGCCTCTAATTAAAAAGATTAATAAAGTAAAAGAACACATCAGGTTTGCATCAATCATTGCCCATGTGGTTCTTATTATTGTAATTAAAACTTATCTCCTTAAAATTGTTGGATGAAAGTGTCACGATCTACAATTGAAAACACATTGAAGGGAGTTATCCAACTTATCTGACTGCTTTAAGACAGTCCAATTTAAGAACACTATGGAGATAATGTATTCAGAAGAATCCTTAAAGGCAATCTGTCAGTAAAAGTGCACTTCTGTCCTGCAGATTCCTTATTCAAGAATGGCAGTGTTGGTAAGGTTTTAGGAGACTAGAAGGAGTGGAAGGATAAAGAATGAACACTTACATTCATTTATTTAAAAAGGCAATTTCAAATTCAGCTTTTGAAATACAGGTTTTCATCTTCAAAATTGTTTAGGAGTCACTAAGAGCATTCAGCTCTCCTAGGAAAGTGAATTTAGATTTTTACATTGAATAGGACAAATTTCAAATAAGCCTGAACAAACCTGATTTTTTTTGCTGATGTGCAACCTCATAATTCCCAAAATGTCATGTTCAATTTTGACATCCAAGCTTCCCTAATAAATAGAGTTTTGGAAGATATTGATACAAATACAGAGTGTTTTTTTTTCAAATGCAGGAATGTAGACTTACAAATCTGTGAAATAAGGATACAAAACAAACAGAATTTATAATTACAGACCCTTTCTTTCAAATTTTGATGCAAAATAGTTTTAACAGCAAACTGAGTAACCAAAGTTAGTAGCATGCTTTAAAATAGCTCTTTTAAGAACTTTCTTTGTGCTAGGCACCTTTCAAAGAGTTTCTTTCTTCCCCTCACTCTTTCTCTCCATTTTCTGTACTGAAAGTGACTTACTTGCTTGTACTTAATTTTGGCACAGAATTAGGAAATGCTGGCTTAATGGAGTACGGCTCAAGATAATTCAAGATACAAAGCCCCTCACTCTTTAAAAAGATTTCTTGGATGCTCTTTATAAAAGATAAATTTAATGCACAGAAAGTATGTCTTGTAACATAAAGGAAAAAATGTATTTGACACATGAAAAAAAAAACACCAAAGGATATTAAAAAAAAAGAAAAAAAGAAAAAAGACTTGTTTGGATTACGTTGTAGAAGAGAAAAGAATATTTTCCTGCCATCTTTATTTACATTTGAGCTCTCATATCACTTCCTATGTGTAGCTTGTGAAAACCTGTGGTCTCTTGCATCTTCCTTCCTGGCACCAGCAGACAGCTTAATCTGTGGGCAGTGGACTTACATGACAAGAAACAAACATTTACTGTCCAAAGGCTACTTAGAAAACATCATGAAACTGTATAATTTGTCCTATAATCCTCTGCTACAACTTTTTTAAATTTTTTTCTCAGATGGAATTACTCAATTTGGGAGGAGGGGAGAGGCAGTCAAACAAAAGACTTCAACACAGACAAAAAGCACTAGCCAGAAGGAAAACAAAATGAGAGAACTGTGGAATTCTTAAACAAGACTATGGGAGGCACATAGCATTTTACTTCAGCCCTTCTCCATCATTTTCTATAGAAAAATTGTCCTGTATCTCAGAAAATGGAGAGAAAGAGAAATAGTGATGCTGAATATGACAAAAAAAAAAAAGCTTGTTTATGTATAATACATAGAAGAAATTGTTCAAGGACAGTTAAATGTGACCTGTTTAATAAACCAAGGTCTCTAATACTTATGGTGCTCTGCTGAGTAAGTGCTGATCATGCAAATTAAGGCTGCCTGGGGATATACACTGCTTTTCAGTTGCAGTTTGAGTTTTCCGAGTGCTCAAAAAAACTTTTAGCGATCTGGATACATGTTACAGAGTAACCAGGGCTATTTCAGTTTCTTCAGGTGTTGACATATTTTTGAAAATGCATTTGTCTGACATTTTTGAGCCTTACACATTCATATACAGGAAAGTAAAAATCTAATTATCACTACTAGCTGTGTAATTTAAAATAGAGATAACCAAGTGAATTTGAAAAGGTGTCTTAAGACTCATATTTCAGCTGTGACAAGAAAGATGAGTAAAAATCTAGCAGTCACTGTGACTTTGATTAACTCAAAAGTTTAGTAAGTTCTGGGATTAGTTAAAGGTAATGCAAATTATGCCCTCAGTTTATACTATATTCAAGATCTGATGCCTTCCGGACTTTACTGGCTTAGGCTTTTACCCAAGTTTGCAACATGCTTACAAATCCCACTAACTATAATTTGGGCTCATTATTTCTGACCAAATGCAAGGAAATCCAAATTACACATCACCTCTGAAACCAGCATCAAACAACCAATCAAAACTTTACAAGTTAGGTGAAGATTATGGTATGAAATGAAAGGGCTAAGAAAAATATACAAAAAGTTAGGAAAAGCAATACTTGTCTAATAAGGGTACAATGCACTCACTGTCTGAATACAAAAGCACAAAATGGCAGGCAATCTGTTTTTATAATTTTACTAAAATTATATAGATTCTAACCTATAGGGAAATTATGCTTTAAAATAAGTTGCCCTAACCCCCATTCCACAAACATCTCTCTGAAAGATGAAATTGTGGTATTTCCTATGGGTATTTTTAGTAATGGCATCACTAATTAAACATATGATGGTCTGGAGCCCCAAAGAAAACATCTCTTTAGGTTCTGGATGTGTTCCATAGTATCTTGAAACAATCTTGAAAAACATATTCAGTCAGCATTGCATTCCTCAGGGATCTGCAGGGACCCATTAGGATCTCCAGAGGAGACGGTGGTGGTGACAACACAAGCAATTTGGCATTACTCACTGGAGCTGAGGTATGACTGTATGAAGCTGCTGTTGTTCTCTGTGGTTTCTCTGAAGAGGTTTAAAAGCTACTCAGCCCAACTCATTGCTGGAACCACAGCCTCTCAAGGGGGCATCCCAAGCACCTGATAACAGCCCCTCCCAAAGGACAGTGCTTCCAATCTCTGCTTTTGTGGATTCTCCACCAAAAGAGGACATATTAAGGATACAGACCCCGTTCTCCATTTTGAAGGTCTGCAGTGTCAGGCAGATTACAATGACTTGGGTTAAAAAGAGAGGCCACCTCACTCCAACCCAGCAGAAGCGCTCTCCTTCGGTGCCTGGAAGCCCCCTGCAATCCATCTCCCCAGGAGCAGAACTGGCAGGGGCACTCAAATACTGCAGCCAGGGCGTCTGCCCTTTAGGGCCCATGGACAGAGACATGGACTGAACAGCAGTATACCTGCAGAGCAGAGACCTGTGCTCAGCTCCTCCACACCTCAGCTGTGAACTCTGAGCACAGGGCCATTACAGTTCATCCTTGCTGACCTACTCTTCAACACCGTTTCTTTCATTCATCGCTCCTGACATCAATTATTTGTGGCGCAAACAAAACTTTTCAGTACTTTCACTTTAAGTGAGGGTGGGCTTTTTTGTTGTTTGTTTATTTTTAAAGTGAATCCAATCTGATCCAGATTTTCTTTTCCTTACGTCAGTTTGGCTGCCATGCTACAAAATCTATTATCTGCGGAATTCTAGTTTATGCTGTGGGGTTAATGGGGTAAGAACTGCAGTCATTTTTGTTATACAGACTACGTCAGTAAGAAGTACTTTTGATCTTTTCATGATTTCTCTTCTTTCCTCTCATTTTTACTAATGACAAATTTGAAAATTTGACACTTAATGAAGAAAAATGTACACTGCATACACTAGCTACACTCAGTAAACAATCAGATGAAGCCAGGTTGTGTTGCTCCTTACCCATTTATTTGGAACACATTGTTGATCTATATGTAATATTTTTAGAGACATGTCATCTTCATGCAGTCTCATATCCAGAAACGTTACAGTATAAATGATTAACAAGGGAATGAGGTGATGAGGTGTTCCCCCTCCCCAAGAAACAGAGACTGTGAAATGTTAAAATAATGATTGTTAGAGGCTGTTTAATTACAAATCTGTTTTTTTGTTGTTGTTGGTTTTATGTGTGTGTGTGTGTGTGTGTGTGTGCGTGCGCGCAAGCGCCTGTGAGTGCATCTGGAAAAAAACTGATTCTCCATTTTTATTTTGTGTTTACCAAAATACAGGCTGGTGTATACTAATGGAAAAGCACATGGCTGCCTGTCTGTGCACCTCACTTATTATCATTTTCTTCCCCTTGAAGAAGAAAATCTATTTATCAATTAATTGTTGCAAAAACATTTCCAATGACTGCCTGTCAGGAAAACAGTCAGCCCTCAATGCCGAATCACTGGCACAGGCAGTGAGTGCAGTGGAGTTCTGTCTAGACGCTGGAACGTCTGACACTATGAGACGTAATACTTTTCTTGCAAAAATGACATTTCATTACCTATGAAGTGAAAAAGACATGGGAGTGTTTAAGGACACTTGATGTATACTGATTTTATATGTGCAAGTATAAACATCTAGCATTTATATGCAAGTATACACATCCATTGATAGAGGAGGACACTATACAGAGAACTAAGCTAGGATCTGCTAGTTATATTCCCTTTATCTTGGTGTGTTTGTAAAAATGGTTCAAGACAGAAGCAGCTCATAATGACAAACTAAAAAGTGGAGAAAAAAAAAATCAAACACACAAAGAGACAGTACACTTAAAACCTTACTTATGGTATTAACAGCTGTGATGGGAGAACAGAAAGTTGACCTTGTTTAGTCAGTGTTTTTAAGCCACAAAGTGGGTTTCCTATATATACTAAAAACCTGCACTGTGGAGGCATTTATGGGGTACCATTTCTAAAGTGCACAGTGATATTTTATAGCTATCTCAGATCCAGTGGGCTAAATCCTGAGCTAGTGAAATCAGCACAGTTCCAGTCACTCCAGTAGTACTACACCAATTGACATTACTCAAGGATCTAGCCCGCGAGCTGTAATGGGACTCCTGTGGCCTCAGCTTTCACAGAACAATCCGATACTTTACAACATAATCTGACAAACCTGAGAAATCTGAAATTAAGACCTCTGCTCTCTCTGTATTTCACCCAGTTGTGTTTAAGTGCATTGCAGAGGAAGCCTTGGTATTACACAGCCGGTGCCCTGAGAAAGGGCAACAAGAATTTTCTCCTTATTCAGAAAAAGACTCTGTTGGTTCTGAAAGGACTCTTAAATAAATTTCAGTGAGATCTTGTTTAAGTACATTGTGTTTTTGGAATTTGCACAGTGACCACAGCTCTGGTAAAAGGCAAAAGGCTTTTTACAATATGATTTCAGATGCTATCTTCCTATGTGCTGTGGTCCCCATGTAGGTGATGAGCTTTGTTTAGTTGGGGTCAATGGCAATATTTAGATCTGGACTCCAATTTATCCTCACATTGAGAAAGACATCCCTGAACTTCAGAAGCAGAATGTTATTTTTGGCCTATAAAGTTCAAACAGAAACACTCTACAAATAGAAGTACTTGTGGAAGAATCTAGACATTCAAAGCCCCTTTCTCAGTTGGCACAAAATTGGCGCAGCTGCATTTACTTCAGTGGGTCAAAAAATCTCCTGAGTTCAAGGCTGACCCTTAAATGTCTCCAGTCTCTGCTAAACTACCTAGTATCAGTGACATGCAGTACTAGGCTCTGGCTGAAGTTTCATGAAAGACAGATTAAAGGCCATCATTGGACAGAGACCATAGGGCAAGGGCAAAAACATATTTCAGAAATTTCCTGTTTCAAGTTAAACTTGTCTTCACAATGAAAGGTGACCTTTGATATCATTCTTGCCTTGCTCTTTGTATTTAAACTCTTTTTGCTTTCAGCACTACTCAAACACAGATGAGCACTGTCTTCTTCCTTTCTTTAACATTCCTATTTCAATATTCCGGACTCAAGCGTCATTTACCCCAGCAGTCCCCTACTGTGCATCTGTCCCTCAAATCTTAAATACCTGTCCTCCCAAGCTGTTCCAAGGCCGAGTCCAAATGAGCTTCGTGCATGTAAATTCTATTATCTACACGCATAAATGACAGAATCTACTGCCTGTGCATGCAAATTT
Source organism: Perdix hodgsoniae (assembly GCA_035772895.1). Lineage (NCBI taxonomy): Eukaryota > Metazoa > Chordata > Aves > Galliformes > Phasianidae > Perdix > Perdix hodgsoniae. The sequence continues at coordinate 4,025,049 of JAPSGF010000009.1, forward strand.
TAGCTATCTAGACCAATGAATGTGCCAATGTGTATTAAGGGACAAAGTCTTTTGCACGCAAAGAGAAGCCTATTGTGTATTTTTGAAACAGCTGCCCTAAATTTACATGGAAGAAAAAGAAAAAAAGAAGCACCTCTGCTTGTAAATAGCAAATATTTCCAACAAGTATAATTTTCACTTAGCTTAAACCTCTGGATAACCTTCAGAGGTTGAGTTACCCTTGTTTCCGTCTCTTCAGGATTCACCTAGTCTTTGCTAATGCAAGAGTGTACGTGCAATTTGTCCTGTTAAAATGTTCAGATAAAGAAATACCATTCCACTAATATACACTATCCACAGCATCTGAAAAGCTTTGGTTCCTAAAAACATAGAAAGAAGTTTAACAGTTTATTCACCAGAAAGACACTGCAAGATACAAGGGGTCACTTGAAAAGTTATGTAAAATTTATGTGTTGGGATTTTTTTTTAATTTTTGGCTAAAGGATTTATTTTCTTTTATGGCTGCAAACACCAAGAGTTTTTTTACATTCAGTCTCAACCAGGTAAAATTAAATGAAACTTTTTAATTTTTATTATTTAATTCATTATTTTTTTCCCCCTTAGGCCAGGAACACTCTTGCCAGGACTGAGGACTAAGAAACTAAGTTTCAGTCTACCAGCTTATCAGCTATTACAATACCCTCTTAAAGAGGTCTGAAATTGAATCACTTATTTAGTCTTCATTAAAGAAATGTAGTATATCCTACACATTTTCTATATCTGTATATAAAATCAGAGCTCAGAGTATACCGGCTCAGTTCTGTTGCTCAGCTGTAACTAAGAACTGAATTCAGTTCAGTGTGTGCGTATGTTATCCACACGTTTATATATACCCATTATACAAACTCCAGTTATCACTCAGTGCATGAATCAATCCCTTAGCAGTTTATGATTTATGCAACTTGCTAGAACTAGGCCAAGCCAGCCTTGAAAGCACTTTAGCTTAGTTGTTTTTACTCATGAAGGACATGTTGTCCTGTAATTATTCTGTCATTTCTTAAAAGGTAAAATCCTTAACAGGTACATGCTTTATGTGCTGCTATGCGTATGTGTGCGTTTATGTCTGAGCACGTCTCACCAAGTAGGAATCATCATTCCAAATTACTTTACAAGTCAGTACATAGAACTGGACAGCTTAAAATGTGTTAAATATCCTCAGAGTTTACATGAACCGCTTCAAGGGGAACAGGGGAGGAGCGGGATAAGGGGGTGTCAGGGAAACCATTAATATATTCCAATTACTGCTCTGACTCACAAAATACACAACTGCATAAAAGTGTCACATTCTGTTTTGATCTTGTTGGAAATGTAATGTAACTCTGTGTTGTGTTTTTGTGTATCATTTAATAGGGGCGGTATCAGCGAAATGTGCAACTTTAAACAATTATGCAAATTTTAAAGTAATGTGTTCAGAGAAAAACTGAACAGAGATTCTGACATTAATCAGAGACTGCAGGCTCCGCTTGCAAGACTTCTGTAAAATATGGGCTAACCTTAGTGTTAGTGGCTGAAAGGCAAAGTTTTTCTACTGCATCAAATTAACTGCTGTTTTAGCTTACTTGAAACACACAAACAAACAACACCAAAAAAAAAAAAAGCAAAAAACAATCAAAACCAAAATCCATCCCCAAGAATATTAAATTCTCTTTTCTACACAAAAATCTGCCACTTTTATTGTGAAGCAATAATATCAAGACATATAATCCCAACCTTTATGGAATTTTAGGAATTTTAATAAACTTCTATAATGATCTATAAATCACCTGAATTATGGGAGCTCTACAGTATATTCTCTCTAACAAGTCCTGCAGAGCCTAACTAATGCTTATCTGATATACTGGCAAGATAGAGTTAATAAAGTTTATAAACAGAATATCAAACCGATTTGAATGAACAACAACAACAAGTCATCCTGGCCCCTAAATGAAAATGGCAGGTAGCTGAATCCTTCTGACACTTTAAAATAGGAAAAGGGGCTTCTGATTGGATGGACCTTCTTTTACCTACAGATTAGGAAGAAAGAAGTCTGGGATCAGGATTCTCTGAGCTTCAAATTCAAATTTTAGATTTCTGTTTGTTAGAAATACTGGTGTAATAGTAAGCCCATACCGTTAACCACAGAAGGAAGCAGAAACCAAAGAAAAGTTGTGTTCTGCATAACCATAAGAACAAAACACCATATCTTTCATGAGAAAGAATGATCTTGAAAGACATCTGTCCTCTTCTCCAGACTACTGGAGGTGAGGTAATATTCCAACTGTTAAGATTGTTATCTGAACTGCTCTCTCAACTTCTGTTTCCCCACTGTCAGCTGTAACACATGAGGGCTGTATCCAAGACAGTGTTAGCTACTCCCTTTGAATTTCCCAGCTTTAGTTGGTTTAAGTAAGACCCTTAATGTCACTTAAACATACTGTTTTTCTGTTATATTTTAATTTTGAAAGGATTATCAAGAAAATCTACCCTTTCCGCTAACTTTCTTTGAAAAATGATTAAGAGTTTTAGAAAGGATCTCCAAATATCCTCACCCTGCCTGATAAATTATCCAAAACGAAGCATATAATGTGGATGAAATTTTGAAAAATGTTGAGGCAAAATAAAAAGCTCTCAAGGCAAAAATACAAATGGCAGTGTATTACTTGGGAATGTGGTACATCATGGTTAAACACTACATTATACTGAAACTTTCTTTTGATTGGTATTCAACTCTGTATAGCTTTATTGATAAAAACAGCTATTTAGTTTTCTTTTTATGGGGTTAACAATTACATACCACTCGGAAGAATTTGCCATTAGCTGCCTACAGCACTCACAAGGAAAAAATGCCATTGTCTCACACAAATGTTACCAGTAAGTAATGTTTCACCCAATAAAGACTTCGGAGAACTATTAATAAAATGAGCCTTCATTCACTACTTCTTCCTAAAATTCAGCATTTGTGATTTTAGGCTGCAACCTTTTTTCCTCATATTATATGCAGAAGTCACTAAGAAAACAAGACAGAGATGAGCTGTAACAAATACATCACTCATAAACATAGTTCCTCAAACATAAAAATCTGGCAAAGAGCAGAGCAGGAGGTAAGACAGCTTTCATATGTTGCTGCCTTTAATGTTCTTAATGTAGATTGGACAATTATGTACCTCATTTCTTCCATACTGAGTAAGATATTTTGTTTGAAATCTATTTGTGGAGTATGCTGTAATATATCTCTTTAGCTTAGTATAGTATTCTCAGGTCTAAAGTAAGCAGTTCTAAATTAAACAAACTAGCATGCCTATTGCACAAAGCACCCAATTGCCTTCCATTGAAGCCCCTTTGAAAGCTATGTCAAATCTCTCCCATTTCAGGAAGGAAAGCACCTCATTCCCCTTGCATTAGTCACCCTGCTAGCGATTAATCCTAATGAGCATTTTTCTACAGGCTTGGCTGGCACACCCAGGATTTGCACTACATACCTGTGATTTCTCAATATTTAGCCCAAAATGTGTGCACTCAAGGCAGACAGATATCACCTTTCCAGAAAGTATTAACTACAGCATTACTGTCATAACTTATCAGGCCTAAAGAGTGAGGCCAGCCACAGACTGTTTCTTCAGCTTTGGGAAGAAGCCATCATGCAACTAAGTACTGTAAAATCAACATGGATCAACACTCATATGAACAGTGGCATAAATGACACATCTTATTTCATTATCCTCATTAGCTCCCTCATTAGCTTCCTATTTCACTCATTTTTGTCAAAGAGCAGGCATCTATTTGATGTGACTTAGATTGTTTGCAGACTCTGTGACAGAGTTTCAAGCTTCCTCCCGGATGTATCCCACACTATCATTAGGCAAACAGCCATCCCTTGGCCTTTTCCACCACTGACACTGCAGGGACTAACAAAACAAAATTTCTGTTCTTATAGAAATCAAGTACCTACATCTTTGACCACTCTTATTTCACTCCACAAATACCTTGTCTTGAACAATTTCTATTGAGGGAACCATACTAAATTGTTATCAAAATCTGCTGTACCATTAAATCATCAGAAAAAAAAAAAATCTCTCACTCAAAAAGATGCCTGTATGCAACCTGGCTCAGTACCTTTGAAAATGGAATACCTAGTATTGGAGCTGTGAGTTAAATCAAGACAACTTGGCTCTTCTGGACCAAAGAGCTGGAAAATAATTTTCAGATCTGAAGAATTTTAAAAGTAGACAGTCAAAAGCTCTGTGCCAGATAAATGAGGGTGCTGTGGCTTGGTTAGTGCAGTCTATCTTGATCACTGTAGCATTCCATGTGTAGAAGCTGTAGCTTTAAGGAAGCTAAGGGCCAAATTGCTTACAGTTTCACAATTAGAAACATCACTCCGGCTTTCCTCAGAAGCAAAGTAGAAGTCAGCACAGCTCAGCCTGTTATCCTCCATGTAGGACACCAGACAGAAGCTTGATCAAGCACAACCTCATACTTTAGCTATAACCTGGCAATGGTAGCCAAATGAGTGCATAAGAGCATAAGACACAGCTCAGGTTCTATAAGTAAAGTAGCACACTTGTGCTTCATCATGACAAAGCTAGTCATATTCACTGCCTTTTTCTAAAGGACTGGCCCAGCAACCTATATTCAGAATTCCATCTGCCCTGAGTACTTCTAAGATACATACTCACCTAGTAGTTAAAGGCTGGGTAAGTGAAGTACTACAGGTTGTGCACTGAATCAATCAATCAATCTCAACTCTTGGCCATCTGGCTGTTGAAACAGTGCAAAACCAAATCTGTGTTAAATGCCCAAGTTTGGTAGTGCCGCCAATAACAGCTGGCCACAGCTCTCAAGGGTCTAAAAGGAAAAGATGTATTTAGCTATGCCTGTACAAGTTTTCTACCTACCAGGCCATCATATAGTCTCTGCCTCTCCACCAGCAGCTCCATGAGAGTCATAATCACTGTAAGCAGCACACAGTCTGGTGACTTCAACCAGGACTTCAACCATCTATAGAAAAATTAAGCATAAACTCCCTACACTTTTTTGAGTCTCGAGGCACATAAAACATGACTAGAAACTGTCTGGAAACTTAAATGTGTTCTTTTGTTGTTTGATAACTATGATGATCTCTTCAAGGAGGAAAACTAAACAGATTTTGCCAGCTCCATGAAGCAGGAATCCCCTTTCTCCTGCTTCCTGCAGGCAGGCTTTGACAGAGACAATGCCAGCTGTCTCTGTTCATGCAGGCTTCACTGTGAAAAACCAAACAACAACATGACTTTCATGCTGCACCATTTAACTTTGGCTGAAACAGTAATCGTGTGTCTGTGGTTTTCCTGTTTGGGTGCCTAATTTAACTGGCTGAGACCATTCCTTCAAGTGTGGAAGGGACTCTGAGGGTATAAGGAATTTGCAAGTTTCTGCCAGAGACATTCCACCAGGATCCCATGTTTGTTTAACATGTACAAACAGCTAAAATAAAATATTTGTTGGCCTCAGTAATAAACAGAATATAAAATAGTGTGAAATTAAGCAAGACCAGCTGGGGTTCAGGAAAACTGAAAGGAACAGTTAGCTTATACTACACAAAGATCTGGAATGCAGATGCATTAAGATGGACTGCTATTGATGTGTGTTTTTGATGCTCTTTATAAACAAAGTGCTGATTAGATCTAGCTACCAAAATTATGCCCTTTCATATCCATATGTCAGTAATAAAAATTATGCCCTTTCATATCCATATGTCAGTAATAAAATTTAGAGTACAAATTTTAGGATGGTTTCTACTGTTTTAAATCAACTGCCTTGCAAGCCAAGTTTGCAGCACTGCATCAAATGCTGCAGAAGTGTGAAGTTATCACAATGGTAATAACTGATTCCACTCTCTAAGAAAAAGAAAATAAATAAACAGATAAATAAAATTACTAACTCTGCTGAGTTAAGACAGGATTTGTTCAGCCCTCAAACACCTTTGAGAATTCCAGGATACCACATACCACAGCATCACCAGTCAAAAGTATTCAAAGCCATTAGTTAAAACCTGCCTGAGAGATTACTGTCACCTGAATGTGTTTTTTTCAATCTACTATTTATCTAGGAACAGACTGAATAATGGGAAAGAAACCTGTTTTTTGATTTATTGTAAAAATTAAAAATGTTCACTATCATCCCAGGAAAACAATTTTGGGACTATATGACTAGTTTGCTTCTTCATGGATGCAGTCCCAGAATTTTGTCTCTAGGCTTGTGCTTAATGAGCACATGGAGGCACGCTCTAGCGGCCAATAATGTACACCCTATTGGGTCTTATTGCTTAAAGAGCAGGTAATGCTCTGGAATACAAAGTTGCATATATTGCTATTGTAAAGGTTTGAATATGATCTAGTAATAGAGACTGGTCACACAGTCATGGTACAGTGGATAAATCACTATATAAATCATTCATTTATATGGTACAATACAGTTACAGTAATAATACTATACATATGGTGAGGGGCCCAACTGGGGAAAAATATTCTTCAGCACCCTGCACAGTCATTCAAGAGCTATGTTTTAACTACTTCTATCAATTATTAAAGCTGCACAGTGCATAAGTACATTAGCTTTCCACCTTCTGGAACATGCTTCCAATGCCTTCTTTTCCCCCTCCTGCCTCGGACTCAGTCTTCCAGCACTAGGCAACATTATTCTGTGGGAGATTTTAGCCTGCTTTCAAAGGGCTCCAGAAGTATGACAGAGAAGTCAGATGCTTGATCCAGAGGTTGGAAGAATGACTGACATAGTAAGGACAAGGACTGACTGTGAAGGAATATATAAGGATTTTATGACATGAACGCCTAAGTGACAAAATTATTGATACAATTTAATGTTTGGAAATGTAAAGTGATATATGTTGGAATCAACAGTTCTGACCTTATGTATAAGATAATGGGTCTGAAGCTCATAACTGCATCAACAGGAAGACCTGGATAGTATAGTATAGGTACCTAGATAGTATAGTATAGGTATAGTAATACTCAGACAGTACAGGTAGCATAACAGAGAATAAAAAACCTTGGCTCAAAAAATCAAACCAATTAGCATCAGTATGAAACTATGAAGGAAGGACGGAGTGTGTGCTAAATGACCAAAAGCAAAGAATGTATCCCAGTTCTTTATGCATCTTCATTGTTCCTGTTTTTAGAATTGATACGTTTTTATGAAGGGATGTATTACTAAAATCCAAATGTACTGATGAGAACTGGGACATTATCTATGATTTTGATTTAGAAGAAAACTGTCCACAACCAGCAGATGAAAAGTAGAATCTGTACCCCACTGACTGTTGCAACAGAAGGTAAAAAGTGCTCCTCAAGAGTTTCTGCCTAGTTAATTTACAAAATTCCACCATGCCCTTTTAAAATCAGATGTAATCACTTTACAAATAAGAATGACCCCAGTTATATGCAAGGACAGCACACATTTGCAGGACTAAAAGACAATTGAAGGAGGGAAAGGACTGTAAAGAAACAGGCAAAAAATAATAAAAAGATTTTTCTCTGCATTTAGAACATTTATGAAAATGCTGTTTTTTCAGGGTCTGTGTCTGAAAAACTGGGAAAGACATCCAGGAAAAAAAAAAAAAAAACAAAAACAAACAAAAAAAAAAACAAAAACTGTCAGAAACACTGTTCTTAGTGATTCATTTAAAAATGTTAAACTCATATTCAGAGCCCAAAAACTAGGAATCACCAGCAGGTCTGGAATTCAAAATTACATGGACAGAGCAAATGTTTGAATTGCAATGCATTAAGCAGCAGAGGCAACTACTTTTCTCACATATCCAGCAAAGGAAAAGAGGAAGGGAAGCATTTAAGAGTTAAGAAGACTTAGTATTATTGGGTTACAACATACTGCACTACTAGAGACTGAATCAGAATTTGCATCAGAATAGGACTTAAAAATTTTAATAAATCTCTGACAGCAAGTTGTTTCCAAATGGAGTTGGACAAAAGACAAAATAAATAAGATAAAACAGTGCATATTAAACTAGTTAAAAAAGAATGTTTATATACTGGAAATTCATTTATAATAAGAAGGGCAAGTAAAGGGTTTTTTTTCCTGCCAAATATCAGAATTACTGCCAAAGGAAGGAGGAAAAGTTCATGTACTAGGTATATGAGGAAATATCTATTGGGCATATGTAACAAGAATGGAGAGAAAGGCCCACAGAAGAAGGAATAGCCTTGAACCCCTGTACGCTGTTTGAGGAATGGAGAGGGTCACAAACTCTTCTACTTTAATTTTAGATTAGAAAAACAGTCAGCAATCCACATCTAGCCAGAGAGGTGCCTGGTGGACCTTATTTTCTCATGTAGTACCACTACTCAACTCAACATACATTAATTCAATCTGAAGTGCATAATGTGCTATTCAAAGCAAGCCCAACCAGATCAAAGGGTGGCAAAACAGGCATATAGTTTCCCACGAGTAACAGTCAACCCCATGCAGCTTACGGTCAGTGGCTGCAGTTACAGACAGAGCACAAAGGAGGGTGAGTAACATTGTTGGCTATTTGTGAAAGTAAGTGGCAAAAGCATGTTCAGGTTAGCATCCCAAGAACACAACCGAACTTAAGGAACACGCAGAGTTCTGATCGAAACAGCCAACAGGAAGGTGTAAAATAAAGCAGACCTGATCTGCTTTAACTCAGCCTTCACCTTTTTCAGCACATGCAGGCATCCCTCCTGGAGTCAGTGATAGCAGTGGGCTCCACTTACTTTCTCAGTGTGATTTACATTGCTCTACCATCTATAGTCTCTTACAGCTTGCATCTTAAAATACTTATAACCATGAGGCACTCGAGTTGGGTCAGAGAAATTTGATGAAAAGAGAAAGACCTACACAAGTTCAAACAAAAGCTCGAAAGGGCTCTTATCAGTGTGATAAGGGTATAGCAAATGCTCTAATTTCTTCAGTGCATTATTACTAAAAGTGTCATTGCTATTGTAAACAAATTCATATTTTTAATTCAACTTACTTAGTATGACCTCCGACCCTAATTTACTTTTGTTGGTTCTCTTGGTGAAAACGACAAAAAAGCAATAAAGCAACGTTCACTTTTCCTTCCAGAAGTTTCACAGTTTCACTTACAGAAAAGGCTGTTTATTTGTTTAAAAAAAATTTTTTTTAAATATATATATATGTACATATATCATTGGAATTGCAAGCTGCACAATATTCTGCTGGCCTCTAATTTGATAAAAGCTTTTACAGAACACTTAGATTTAGGTTAAATTAAGTTGACAAGAGGTTTGTTAATGAACATTCAGTTGATTTACAGAGATATTAATTTAGTTCAGATTGTTAGCAGAGCTATTGTTTTAAATTGCAAATAACAGAATTTCGCATCTTTGCAGGAGATTTGAGACTGGAGGGCACCTCTGGAGACCACCTAGTCCAAACGTCTACTCCAGGTACAGTCAGCAAAACCAGATTGCTCAGTCCTGTTCTGTACATCTCTAAGGACAGAAACTCCACAACCTTTCTAGGCAATTTGTTCCCATGTTAATCACCCTTACAGTAAAATAATCGTACAAATAAATAAATAAATTAGCGTGTCTTACATATAAGTTGAATTATCTTGTCACTTCTCCTCTGACTGGGTGCCACTGAGAATAGTCTGTCTTCACAACAGACAAAAGCAGTGGGCCCATATTTTCCCTGGCTTTGCGTGTACTGCTGATATAGCTGCAGGAGTCCTTGCTGTTCTTGACATCACTCATCTGGTCCAACACCTCATGGCTCTGGCTTCCTTAGTCCCATTCCTGCACACATGGACAGTTTCTGTGACAGGATGCTGCTTCAACCTTTTATTTGTTTTCCTCTCACTTAACTGAAAATTAGTGTAGCAAAGTGAAAATACAGAGTGTTCTGTTATTCTAATTTTGTGTGGATATTCTCCTTACACAGTTTCTTTTTTAGTCCATTGCAAAGGGGATATCAAAGTCCCATTTAAACATTTCAAAAATTTTTAAATTAAAAACAACAAAAAAGTTGAAGAGCAGTCTCTACAAAGGTGCATTAAATCACATTATTTGCTCACTCCAAAAGCAGGAGGTAGACTATAGTGTTGCACTTCCCACCAAGTCATGGATTGTAAACTCTGAAGAAAGAACGATCAGTGAAGAACCACACTGTGTAGCAGGTATAATCTTCATAAAATAACTTAATGAACAAATAAATATTCCCCGATGGAAGATGGAAGATCAGCAAATATCCCACAAGTTCCTCTGCAGCCCTATTCGCACAGACGGGCTGAGGAGCAGGTACCTAACTGCACTCCCACAAACATGGCTGCAAGAAGACCTTGGGCCCATTTCCCTGTAGCCCTCTTTAGACTTTTGCAGCTGTGAAGAGCAAGCGAAATATGAAAATAAAAGCCACATCTGAGATGTTTTAGACCCAGCGTAATACCTCTAGAGACCTGGGTTCTGGCATTTCTTCTGTTCCTCTCATGTCCTCTCCAAGAGCCCCTGGTGGCACTGACAATTGGTACTGCCGCCATTTTGAGAGCTGAGCTGTCCTCCCCAGATCCCTCTCCTAGGCATTTATAGAATAGATTGCACAGTTATAGTTACACAAAAATATTGAGAAGCACTTTAAATGCATTTTCAAAAGAAAACTACCTCTTCTTTGTTGCTTGGAGCTCACTTTTTCTCTCAGAAGTTCTGTTTCTCTGTGAAACACCAGCTTCCTCTGCTAAGGCTTCGGCACTTGGTGCAGGGCACCTCAGGAGGCTGTTTTTGCTGCTTGCTGTAACGGACAGCTCAGAGCACAGCCACCTGTGCACTGGCAAATGCCAGTGGTGCTGCAAAACTACTGTCAAGAAATAACTAGATCTAGAAGTATTCTAAGAATGAGGACCAACAGATTCTGACATCTCAAAACCGAGAGGGCTGTGAGGGAAGGTTCCTCCAGGGGGTTCCACAAGGGGGTGGAAGCATTAGTATTTTAAGCTAATTTCAAAATATATTCATAGCTTTCAGTGAAGCCGACTGCTATAGTGAGGTCAGCAGTTCCCTCCTTCCTTCGTATGTCCTGCTACCATCTTACTCTGGGTAGCTCTAAATTCATGTGCAATTTGCCTTTACCTAAAAATATCTAAAGGCTACCCTCAGTGTTCTCAAGAGCCATAAAAAGGATATTTGTATGCCTTATATCTGTTTCTCACTGTTCTGTATCCTGTTTGTTGACAGAAAGAGTAAATTGGGTCCAGATTCTATGCTGTGCTGCCTCTGCAATAAAATGCAAGTAGGATAAATTGTATTTATCCTTCTACTAAAAAGGAAAAAAAAAAGCTTAGATTTCAGTGTGGTTGTTAACTCCTCTTTACAAATCTAGCTGATGAAACAGTATACAGAGCAAATTACTGAGAAAAGGCAAGCATCTTGAGATCATTGTAAGCCAACAGAGGTCTCTTTCAGCACTCAGACAATATCTAAACCACCTGAGAATGTGGGATAACTCTGTTAACAGCAATTTGCTTTTATTACAAGTCCTGATGCATTTGGTCACTCAGAAGAAAAAAATAAGTCTCACAAAATATCATATTGAGCTATTTTTTGGTTTGATTCTTCCCCTTTACTCCTCTGACACAGTACTGATTCTGAAAAGACAAGGTGAAGGAGTATATGGTAACTATATACTCACTCTGTCAGAGATCCTAACATCATACATTTTGACCTACTGTATCAAATCCATTTTGGAGTGCCACAAGGGCCCACATCTGGCTAGTAACAGACATACTTCTTTCTCTGTACCCCTGGTTTTCAGACCATGGGCTGTAGCATGTCTGGAGTCTTTACTTCCCAGGGAGATATCACAATATTGTCTCCTGGGAGGAGAAGCCTGAAAACCCCTGAACTCATGATGCAATAAAATGAGCAAATTTCATTCAATGCTGAACTGCTATTTCACCAAAATGCTCTCATAGTCAGATTTTTCTTTCAGATCTTAACTTCTTTAGTAACAAGTTTTTAAGGAAACTTAAAGGAAGTATAACTTCCTTTGGAAATAAGTCTAGGAAAGGAAGACTCCGACACACATCATAGAATTAGTCACAGAAATTGCAAAGCTAGTTTCTGTTTCCTGTGGCTTTGTCTACCTTAACATCTGATAAAAACTGGCGTACAACAAATTTCTTGAGCAGGTGTGTATTTAGGATGAACAATCAGTTCTCTGAATACAGGGAGAGGATCCAGGGAAGATTTTAAAGAATTCACAGCTATTATCCATCCTCTAGTTCTTTGACCTCTGGTACTGTTTCTTATTATTAAAGCCTCCCTCCTCTCTCTGCTTCTGCCACATGTATGTCACTGAAAATTGATCTGATATTCAAATAATTGTCTTTTCTTTCAGATTTTACCATAGCAGTCTGGTCAACTGCCCTAAGTTTATAAATGGAAACCTCATGATGCAGCAAGCATCCACATCACTTACCAGCAGCTAAAATATTCTCTCTCTGTCCTGAATACAAACATTGGAAGAGACCATGTCACAGTTACTTCTAAGCCAATGCAGCAGAAGTGGTCAGATTTATGTAGAAAGTCAGGGCCACTCGCACCAATAAATGCTCACACCGTGGGATTGGTCATAGGTAGGAAACATTTTCCCTTGGAAGAGAAACAAAAAGTATGCCTGGGAAAGCCTGCTTTGCCTCTGACAAAACCAGCTGTCTTTAGAAAATGCCAGACCTTGCTAGACTAAGGTCAGCTGTAGAATTATGTGGCAGTTTGATAAGCTGCAGAATACTAATTTATTGACTATTTTTTAAAATGTAGAAGAGATTTTATTATGGATTACTTTGCTTTCCTGAAAAATTTTATAATTAAAGACATCTGGAAGACATTTCAATATATCATAAACAAGAGGAAATCCAAAGCACGTGACTTATAAGAAAATGATGCAAATACCTTTTCATGCCAAAATTTACAGTAATCTGTCTTTCTTATTTTATTATAGGGAAGAGGAAAAGAATTGATGGAGAAAGAGTCAACAGTGAGAATACTACTAATACAAAGAAATATACTACATACTATATTTCATGTAAAAATATTAGTTAATATTAGTTAATATTAGTTTAGAAAAATCACTTTAAAAGATATGACTTCTTCTCTCCCCAGTTAATTTTTTCCTGAGTATACATTTTTGTGGAGCAGATAAATTATATCAATTCTGCCAATAGTGAAAGCCTATCACTAAGAAAAAAGGAAAGGAATATGTTTTAGACGACTGTAGGTAAAGGAAATTACTAGTTTAATCTGCTGAGTACTCTGCTTCTTAATTAATATCACTAAATATCTGCAGCCTTTTTGACAGGTAGGAAACAAAACAAAACACCAACTCAGTTCAACATATTACTAAAAGTCTTAGTCTGAGTAATCTGTTGTCTTAAAAAATATGGTAAGATTTATGGGCTTTAAAACAAACACAGCCGAAAAGCTTTACAAGAAATCCCTAACACATTTACAGAAAAAAACTCCAACAATTAATAACTAAGTTCACAGTAAATGAAATAATGAAATAATGCATGAGGAGAACTGTGAAAATGCTTATAACCAAATCTGAAAGTCAAGAGAAACTTAAAACTGGCATTGAGTTCACTGGAAAGACATAGAAAAACAAAGTTGAACTGTCACAGAGTTCAAGGTGTTTTATATTTAGAATTTCAGTTCAGTGCATGGGCAACAATCATGAAGTTTATATTGGCCCCTCACTACGACTTCACCCAAAATCATTGCTATTTTAATCCAGCATCTCAGTTCAGCTCCACAGTTGGGCTTATTCACATCTGTTGCTCTTGAGAATTAAGTTTCTCTAATATGAAAAATATTTTTTCTTTAGGCTTTCTATAGTAGAATGGGAGAGAAATGGGTTAGATACCTGCACACTGCAAAATGACAGGAAAGTGGTTGTGAGAAATCTGAGCTGTAGGTGATGGAGTTTGCCCCTTTTCGGAATCAGTTCAAAATCAATTGTGAACTCTAAATATGACCTACAATCTCAAATGAGCTTTGTTATAGGTTACTCACAGCTCCCTTTCCAAGAGGAGACTGGTAAGGTGCTTCACAGCAGAAAGAGATTATGTACACAGATTACTTTCTAATGGCATTGCTTACCTATTTTGTGAAAGTTCATGTCTATTCACTCAGGTCATTAAAATGACCTTTGTTAGGGGCATCGTAAAATGGGCAAAGGGAAGCCAAGTGAAAACATAACTGTGTATACGTGGAGAGGACACCTGTAGTTAAACAAATGCAGACTACTGAAATCAATGATTTTATTATTGAAATCAGCTTATATAAGACCACTGATATTTTAGAGACCCTTTTTTATCTGTTTTAGAGGTAATGCATAGCTATAATAGCTGTCATTTCATTTCTCAGATTATTACTGTGAGTTATCCGAACTCTTACACCTTTCAGTGTTACTGTTCCAAGCTCTTTGCAGACTCAAATATGACTTACTGCATTGAGTGTGATGGCATTACATTTTAGAGTTTTTTTTTTCCATCCAGTACTAATGAATTTTCTTAATAAACAAGGTAAAAGTCATTATGAAGACTACAGCATTTTCAGAGATAACAGTTCCTCCAGCTTCCCAAAAGCCCTAATTTTGGAATGTTAATATTTAGAAGAAACTCAGTGCACTGCTTGCTGGTATGATACCCTATAATTTTGGGAAGAGATTATGAATTTTGTTCTCACACTTTAAAAGGTGTTTATGTTGTTCACATAACTTAAGGTTATGTACATTGTGGCAATGAATTTTTTTTACTAGTCTTATGCACAAAGAAGGTCCAATTCTGATTGAGTACTCTGATAAGGACTGTGAAGATGCCAACACATCAAAACAAAGTTAAATGTAGTTACTTATATTTCCTTGTATTTTGAAAAGAAAACACTTTTGCATGAAAATAAATATGTTCTACAATTAAACAGCATGTTCTACTTAATCAATTGCTAAAAAGAAATTGTGATAAGATTTTGACTTTCTTTTTAATGAATGTTTGTGGACTAAGTCTGAATGCTGGTACTATGTCTAATAAGTGCATTTGACAATCAGGCATTGATCCTTCTGTTTTTTCTGCATATGAATAATACCTAAACTAGACTTTGCATAAAATAACTATGTTTGCATTTCTAATGAACAGTTTTGATCTTCTAGGTTGCTTGCACAGTAAAACACTGATTATTCGCAATTATGATTGTGGTTGGCTATCAAATCACCTGATACTATATCTGTTCCCTGGTTTTGAATGACCTGATACATATTAGGGAACAAACCAACCTCAACCTAAACAAAAACTGTTCATGCAAATGTTGGAAAACAGTGAATACACTGAGATAAGAATTTTCTTGAACTACTCAACAATTTTGATAAATGCTCAGAAACACTGTTTGGGCAATATTCAACTCACTCTGTTACACAGTATCTTTAGTTTAACAGAAAAGTCTCATTAACATTTTCCTATGAGAAATCTAGGTTTGTAAGGATATTATATTTTCATGGATTATCGCAAAATGAATCCTTTTATCCAAACTAGATTAAACATTTGTTTCCTGGGCTACAATACTGGAATGAAAGTACAAGTCAAGTGGCTTAATCAATACTTTTTTAATTTTCGGATTTGTCAGCTTTCCCTTTTTGTTTCAGACTTTATCCTTTCTAGCATCAATGATGACAAATTGAAGAGGAATGTAAATAGGTGAAATGCCTCAAATTTGCAATCCAGTTGGAAAATATAATTTCATTTGGGAAATCTCACCTCTGCAAAAGAAGTGTAAAAAAGTTCCATGGTGTAATTGCAACAAGTGAGACAATCTTCTGGCCCAATATCACCTGTCAAGGGCATACTTGCATTGACTTTTTGTACACACTGGCACATAAAACAACACTTGGAAGAGGGGGGAGGAACAGGTAGTACAGTACCAGCAAGGCCTGTCAGCTCCAACCTCCACCCCAAATTCTTCTGGCAAGCCCTGAATATCTACCAGGGTGGTTGTTTTTTTTTTATTAAAACGATTGACTATTCACAATGACAGCCATTGCCTTTGGGCAGTACTAATATGATTCTTCCCATACACAGTAAAAATCATTTGGCAGGCAATAGCAGGAGGGAACTACGTTTTCTACCACTATGGCTAATGTTGGAAAAGGTCATCTCTGCCTGTGACCTTGCATTGGCACACAGATTATACTCAGGTGGCAGATGTAGCTTTTTATATATGATACTATTTGAAATTTGTATTTTTATTCTGGAGTGAGTTTGCATTATAAGAGAAAACTTGAGCATGTGCATATCTGAACTGAATCTCAGGCGTCTAAAGAATACAGGGAATCTGATTGAGGTGTCAATCTGTATAAGTAAAATAAACAAACAAGTGCATAAATCGAGAGACTCTGTATAATTGCAGAAAAATAGAATGATTGTTTTTAACACTCAGATGACAGATGATCTGTAGGAAACATACTTAGAAACTGAGCACTAAAAATAACAGTGCAATGCTGTGCAGTAAGAAGAAAATAGTTTCTTTTCTCCCTCAATCACATATGAGCAACTTTCCCACCTAGGGAGGTGGGACTGGAATCAGCTCTCACCCCCCATGCAAGCTTTCCTGACAGATGATCAGTTCATTTTTAACTCTTTAGGAGTGCAGTCAGGTTATGGTACTTTAACATCTTGTCTTCTGTTTATTTCTTTCACAGTGCTTTCCATACTCCCACTGCGCTGTGTCTCATCTGCCCTCACCATACTGCCTCCTCATTTAATCACGCATCACAAGTCTCCTTCTACCCTCCCATCTCACTATACTGAGTCTAATTTTCTCATTCACAGAGGAGGCTGTCCTCTCCTCCCTGCTTTAATTATTACTATGCATTAAAAATAAAAATAATAAAAACTCATTTTCCCGAGACATAAGTTATTGATGCTCTGGCCCTGGAGAAATACTAACACTTTTATTTGAAGTCATTTTAAACATTTTTTTTTTACCAAAAAATATGTATTTAAGTAAATGAGAGCTGGGAATGTACCTTCTTTTTTTGGCTGACTGACTGGCCCCCTTGGAGCTTTGCCTTGGGTGTGTAACTGAGAGACGGCCACTCATGCATGAAGAATAGAGGCTTAATTAATTGGATTGGAATTGTAAAATGGTGTACTTGATGTGGGTAAGGCACATTCCACACTTTTCCTCCATAAAGAATATGACATTTTTGTGGAAGTGTTGAAGAGTGGGTCCAGGAGCCATCAAATGGATGAGACTTCATTAAATAGGTACAGCAGGGATCTCCTAGTTGTGTATCTCACATGGATTTTTCCCCAAGCATTCATTTAATTAACTCTCAGTCTGTATCTGTGGTTTAAAAACAATTCTATTTGATTTTTGTGCTGCATGCTATATGTAATTTATAGTACATAGTAAGAAGTTTGTGAGAGGTGGAGCCATGAATAGCTTCAAACAACTTTTCCTGACCAAATGAAGCTGCCACAGAAATAATTTTTCATTTCTGTGAAATGTAAGGTTCTATTTTTCTCCTTTTCAGCCTTGAAAAATGTTGTTAAAGAAACCAACAAATTATCTAGGAAAGTTTATCAGGTTTCAATAAAATACTGACTTCATTGTTAACAACTGCTTATTCATCCTTTTCATAAAATGGCTCCTTCTTACATTATAAGCATTACATACAAAATAAAAATATACGGATTCAAAATTCTGCTTAATGATTTTTATTATAAAAATAAATCAAAAGTCATTTTGGGCTCTCTCACATTTCCTCATAAAGTGCACTTTACCTCTGTTTAAAATATACTGGTACTGTGGTGGAGAAATCAGTCTTAGCAATTCCCTTTGTTCTCTACCACATTTTAGTATGGGAAGGAATAGGTTCTTACAGGTAACTTCATCCATTTGTAACAGCAAATCACACTGTTTTGTCATCAGCAACTATCTTAGAAAACAATAATATACGAGTTTTCTTCAAAAAATGTATCCTCTGTAAACTCACTGATTGTTTTCTTTTGGGTTTCCAAGCCCCACATGTTTTAAAGCATCCTGAAGCCCCCCATCATATGTGGTAGCACTTGAGTTCATTCCATCTTTACTGTATTTTTGGGCTAGAATACATATCATTGCTCCTGGTGTATGCCATCCACAATCAAAAAGAGATTTTTAATGATCTTTCATTCATGATGAAAGCGAAAACAGAATGTTCATTGCACCTATGTCCTTAGTGACCCTGCTGATATTATCTTTTCTTTTTACCATGTTATCACAGATATTTCAGTGTGGAGATGTTTAGGGTTAATATTTTTTTCCTTTGAAGCTACTGATCTCTAAGAAGCTGTGCCTCATATTCAGAACAGCCTGATTTGGAAAATAAAAATACATACCATAAGTGATAAAAATTTAACAGCAGTGGAATTTTGGCAGTGCTGACCAAAGCTGCCTTCATCTTCACAACCAATGACCCAATGCACAGGCCAGTGGAACTAGAATTCTGCCATTCTGTATAGAGATGAAGATCAGGCTTTTATTCCTACCTCATACTCATACATGTCATATTACTATTACTCAAATACTTGGATGTGAACACTCAAATACTACCTTAATTAAATACTGCTAGAGGTTCTGAAGCCTTGAATGGCTACCAGTTAGAAAGGCCAGATGAATTTGTAATAAATAAAATATACAGCTATAATACACAGTGGCACTAGTCATCTAAAATAAAGAATTCTGAATCAAGCAAGATAGGTAATATAACATCATTTGCCCTTTATTTCATTTGTTTTTGACCAACTATTCTATTACTGACCTGTATGGGTCTGATCGCTCAAATACTATGTATTCTGAGCAACTTTGAAAATTTGGCTATTATTAAAGCTAACAATTTCATAAATATATAGTCCTACCTCACAAAAATTATGTAAACACCTTGGTTTACAAGATGGTGCTGGGAATCTGCAAGTTGTCTCATTAGACTTTCAGCTGCTGGCTGGGCTGGAAATATATTGCAATGCTTAGACTTTCTTGTGGTAGCTTAGCATTTCATATTCAGGCCTGGGCAGAACTGGGATGAGCACATGTTTGCAAAAAATTGGGAAAAAAGAAAGAAAAAGAATTTCTCTGCAAATCTTATAAACATCAAGGAAATGTTCATGTATGAGGCACTGCAAGTGGTTTGTTCTTTCATTATCTGCCAAGAATTAAAGAAAAAAATACAAATTTTCCTTGCCTGCTTCTTAGATGTTTTGTATGAAAAAAAGGATCAATACTACATGGGTTATATGTATTCAGGAGTAAAGTCAACTTATTAAGTACAGCTACAATAATTAATACAGCCAATGGAACCTCACTGACAGCAGAACTCACATTCTCATTTCATAGTAGCCTTAACTTAGTGTGCTACTATCCAACAAAACTGACAATGGGGAAAAATTAGGCATTTTTATTCTGTAGACATTTAAATTCTAAATTTCATGGTAAAAGTAGTCTTCTCTTTTATGAATTGGGAACAGATTCCTTTCTTATTTATTTTAATAGATGAATATGAGGTTAAGGAGAAGCAACAGAAGAAACAGTGTGTAACATATTAGAGTAACATATTAGAGTAGAAGGAGATTGATCTACTTTCAAGATGGCGATATAGCAGTCTGTGCTGAGTTTACAGTGCTTGGGGTTTATAGCGTGTGCCATAATTACTTCAGCTTAGACCTGAAATTGACCTTGAAAATCCAGAAACAGTTACAGTGGTTATAAAAAGTGAGACTTTGATTTTAGTGAATTTGTTCTAAGAGGGAGAAGTTTAACTTAAGAATGCAATTTCACCATGCATGCTGTTTTCTGAGGCAGGTCCAGGAAAAATGTCTCTTTGGTGCAGCCAACTATTTTTCTGCTTAACAAGGACTGATGTCAAAATCTTAGACCAGAAACCATGTAGAGAGGTTATGTTACTCAGATTGTAAGACAGATATAAGAAGCTTCCATAAATAATAAATGGATTTTCTGCTGAAAAGTATTATTTATGCAATTATTAGTTGAATTACTGAATCTTTAAATTAGTATGCTGAACTAAGACAAATGAGTTTAAGATCATGTAGACCATTACAGCAGCCACACAGAAGTGATGGGTAAATCTTCAGTCAGAGGAAAGTTGCCATAGTTTAAATAGGACAAGGGAAAGAAGGTACCCAAACATTTTCAAGTTCAACCACTTTCTGTGAGAAATAAACGACAAAATAAAATTGACAGAATAATGAGATTCACCAAACATTTTTTTCAAGATGGCTATGATATTATTTTGAACTTAAGGTACCAAAAAAAAAAAAAAAAAAGAGCCATATTTCCATATAATCATACGGTAGCTACCTGCACTTCACAGCAATATATCTGATTTCCTACCATTACATAAAACTTTCCAACAAGCCTTCAGTCATAGACACAATAGAAAACTGACAAGCCCAATTCCTACCAGTCTATTAAGAAAAAATTCGGAGCAAACAGATTTACTACTGAAGGTGATGCTCCTGAGGAATAAAGCATTTGAAGAAAAGCACAGGAACTAATTCCAATACAACAGCATTACCCTGCAGTATTGGGGTGGCAGATGGAAAACACTCTCTTGTTCTTAGTCTCCTGCTGCCTTTGTTTCTGCTCCTAGAGTTCATAACCAAGCAGGACATTTTTTATTTCTGCCAAGGGAAAGTGATCCATATCTTTTCATCAGCATAAAGAAAGTCTTCATGAGGCTAAAGCAGTGGAAAAAATAAACAAACAAACAAACCAAACCAAAGCCCCAAAGCCATGACAATTCCCCTTGTTTTGCTTCTCACCCTTTCTGTCCATGTTTGGCAAGCCTTCGTGCCTGCTCACAAAGTCATATGTTAGGTACAGCATCCAACAAGTCTTTTTCCATTGAGTGGGATGTTGAAAGATGTCTAAATAGTAGGTGGATTGTGTTTGAGCTCCGACTCAAAGCCACTAAGAGCTGCCTACAACTCTTAGCATTTCTTGTTCTGTCCTGTACAGGAACTGCACATCAGTGTAATGCTTTCAGGAAAAAGAATTAATGCACAGCAATGTTGCTGAAGTTCCTTCAACATAGCCTTGAGTTTGCACACTGGAGCACTGCCCGGGGCCAGACCAGTGGTGAACACAGTTCATAAGAGTTCTATAGTTCTTTCAGAGCACCTTGTGCTCTTAGGTTTACTACTGCCCAGCTGGCTCAACACTCTGAGAGGTTCTGCAGAATGTTTTGATTTTTTTTTTCCTGTCTCCAGATGTGATTTGTATTATAATATATATATAATATTATATATTATTATATATATTATATATAACTATATGTTATATGTTATATAACTTATCTCCCCAAGCTCACAAAATTTTTGCCTGTTGTGCAGCTGAACATGTATATTATTAACAGTGCAGTTCCTGGCCTCAGTGCTTCACATGTAATGGCATCTATAATGGATATTTTTATGTGAGAACAACAATGAAGAAATGGTGCAAAATCTTAGAAGTTATGCACTGGTGTAGAACAAACTCAGTGCAGACTTAATGGCTAAGAAGACTTTATTGTATATACTGGGACAAGCTCAGGGGCGTGGGAGGAAGCTATTTCTGTACACTGTGTTTTGGATTTCCAGGTCCATAGGAGGTTTGGAAGAATCAGAGAGGAATGGTAAGAGTCAACCATGAGATGTTTTGCCAAGAGTCCTATCACTTGTATAAAATACTGCTAAAATATTTTTGAGAAGCCATTGCACAGTTGTAGGATAAAGCGATACAGGTATCTAGCATGACATGATACACCTGCAAATCAAGCACATCATCCTTTGTCAGATCCAGAGTCTCTCAGTTTAGGACTATGCACTCAGTCTAACTCTCTTGCCTGGTTTTAGTTCAGCTTTATGTGGTTTCCCGAGACTTCTGCATGTATTGTCTCCTGGAAGAAGGAGCTGCCCAATTCACACACTACCTCCTGTTTGTTCTTTTCTTCCCATATTCTCATTTTGACAAGATGAGAGGCAAATATCACTACTAGGCACTTTTTACAGGCTCACTAGATATTGTATGATATTGACCTAACTGTCCTAGATTCCTGATATTGACCTAGCATTAAAGGCTTGCTAGAGTCTCTTACAGGCCCATATGAATCCAGAGGAAAAAAAATAGAATTGATGGAACTTCAACCGTGAATAAATTAATTGTAACAAAGTAAATATTAACAATGTTAAATTTATTGTTAAAACACAGCTTTGTTGAGTGATACTGCTTTACTTTTCCTTTTAAAGTCTACATGTATAATAAAGAACTACATCTTTTACCCTAAAAATCTATCAAGAATAAAGAGATCTTTATAGATAATGTTTTAAATACAAAACTAAAAATAATTTTTGTATGAACATAACATTTTTAGCTTGCATTTTATTAAGCTATAAGTATATCCTAACAAAGAAGTGTTCATATTATAGTACATACAGATTTGTGGAAATTCAGATTTATTTACAAGAAATCAGAAATATGTTATTCTCACTAACTTAAACTGAGAATGTTCATTTAAGTGGCTTAATCATACCCAGAAAGCAAGTAATAAATAATGACCTCTATTACAGATCATAAATAGCAATCAAATCTCTAAAAAATAATGACCAAATTAGATAATAAGTCTGATTATGTTCAGAATCCTGGTTTATTTCTGGAGTGTGAAACAGAAATTGACTTATGGAGAAGATGCTGGGCCAACAACAGAGGGGAGTCTAAGTAAATTGAAGAATGCCAATTAAGCCTGGAGGAAGCCTAAATTGGGGTAGCTTACCTCTTCTTCCAGACCTCTCACTGTGCACATCATACCAATTTAGACCCCCTTGGGACTCAGGCATATACACTGAAATTTAGTTACTTAGACAAACTGCATTGTTATATGTAACTTACACATTGTCTCCAAATAAGATGCACAGATTCTAAATTCAAATTGGCATAACTCATATTCCAAGAGCTCAGAAGAGAGAAGTAAATAAAGAAAAGCAACTAACTGCAAAGAGAAATAAACTGCAAGCTAAAAGAAGGCAACCTCTCTAGTCATTTTTTTTAGTGTGCCAGCATGTGAGGTACACCAGTGAGCAAATGGTGTAGATAGGCCTTCAGAATTCAACAGATTCTAATATTTCAAATGCTGGTTGTAACACATTGTCCCAAAGCTTTGGGATGTGCTAACTTTGACCTGCAATCACAAATCTGAGAAGACTGCATGTTGACATTTTTGAGGTATGATTTTGTTCCTCCTGCTTTTCTTTCTGACAGAAGTATTGATGTGCTAATCACTATAAACCTCCCAAAAGATAAATACAAGATAAATTCATCCCAGTTTCTGCAATATTAACTTTAATTTCTTAATTTGCATGTTAGAGTTTTAAAATTTTCAGGGCAAAACTTCCTATCACTACTGCAAGAATCTAGAGGTACCTTGAGATACTACTAAATTCTAGATACGAAAGATAAATGGTATATCCATCAGTGGAGAGAGATGTAACCCTCTCTTTGTCTTCTAAACTATCCAAAACAACCCAGTTCTGGGACAGAAATCACAGTTTTTAACTAATAACTCCAACTCATGCTCAGTATCGTGATATATTAAGACTTCTAATTTCAACCAGAATTCTCAGCAATGAAAAGTCAAACACCATATACTTGCCATTAGCACAGAAAGCCACCTCTTCCTTTTTTTTTTTTTTTCTTTTTCATTTAGCACAACTAATTGAGTCCTACACAGATATTCCTACTTTCCCTCAAGAGGTACTGAGCATTATCTTGTATTCACCTTTGCTGTAAACACTGCTCCACACATTATGTTGAACTGTAGGAAACTCTTTTGTTCGCCTTGTTCTGGAATCCTTTCTATTGGAATCCACTCTACAAAGCTTGATCAACAAGAGAGAGTAGTTCTATGCATAGAGTTCCAGAGACCTACAATACTGCCCCAAAATAGTGTCTGGGTTTCATAATTGGAATACTCATCCACTGATAGTATTATCAATGACTTTTCCAAATTTTCATTTCAATGTCTTTAAAAAATCCTGGAGTTGTTAGTAGCTGTATGGATCTCATAGTAATAACTATTGCAAAGCATACCTTAGCTATTGCACTGATGATTCATGATGATATGAACAGCTTGTACTACATTTCCAATCTGTTGGAAAAAAATTAAAAACTTTTCATAACAAAATATTATGTTTGCCCATTGGCTCCATCCCAGTTGTCTCACAGAATAGCATGACGCCAATTAAACAGCCCTCAGCAAATTTGAATATTTGTTTTGATCCTCACATTTGAAAACTAGAAATCTAACCAAAAGCTAAGTGTTGATTACTACTGACATTAAAGCCAGGTATTTAAGAGTATATTTCATTAGGAGAATGAGGTTTGTGTGCATGAGTTACTAGTTAAAATCGATTGTTTATATTTAATACATGCAGCTAAAGAAAAGAATGCAGGCTACAAAAAGCAAAGACAGCAAGTACAGAAAAGGTGGAACAGATAAGAAGGCAGAGAGATAGTACAGAAAGTCATCAGAAACTGCATAAATAGAATCTTCAACAACATATCAGTAACATTGTTGAAAATGAGATAGGAAAGAATTTCCTTTATATTTATCAGAGACAACTACTCTATCACTATCCTGTCATCTAGGCAGAGGAGAGCATAACCTAATGAGATTCAAAGTTATAGAGAAAGATGGCACAGAGTTTTTTCTACCCATTCACTTGAATGGCCTCTTACTTGCTGGATATATGTATGCACAGCCCATGCTGTAATGGTTTTTAGAAATAAGTCCTTTATCACTCCATGTGCTGGATAAACTAGTTCACACTCAACACAGATTCTCACTATGACCCTGGACTACTCTGCAGGTGTTAGGAACTACCCAGGCAGATGCTCTGGGGACTCTCCCTGTTGCAGGTTTTGTTGCATCTTGCTTCTTCCTGAGGAAGTGGCAACCAACATAATGTCAGACAAACAAACAAAAAACAAAACAAAACAAAACAAAAAAGCCCACCACCAACAAAAAAAGAAACCTGCTGTCCAGAAAAGCAGGCACAGTAGTATTCTTCAAAGTAAAGATGCCATGACTAGCCCTTGCACGACTGTGAGCACTGTCCACATGTTCACATCCGCAAGCCACTGTGCATAGTGCCTGAATTTTGCACACAACACTTTTATGACTACATCAGAAAAACCTGATAAGAGTGGACTAAATAACATGACTTCGTTTGGAAAGCTCAACATACCATAAGCAAGTCATGAACATCATAAAGACTGGGAAGGTGTTATTAATGCCTAGGAAGGGGCCCGAGGCAACGAGAAGCTATGTGGTAGACACAATAAATCCACAGATATTTGGGAAATCAGTTGCTGGTGAGAAGAGCTGCAGTGACCTAATTCTCTGAAAAGAGCTTAGGGACAACTATGAGAGAACCATAATTGCACATTGCTCTCGTCTAATATAGCATTTCAGCACTAATGTTCCAATGGTAAATGTTAATTGAGAGGTACTTAATAATTGAATAAATACTAAGTAATAATTTATTTGCTTGCTTTGCTTACAAATATCTGTACAGAATACAATCTTTCAATACCACAAACAGCATTCATTTGCTTGTCAGTGCTGTTCTCTGGGAGAGAACTCAGTATATCAGCTCTGCATTGCTGTAGTATCCACTATAAAGCAGCATGGAGAGTTGTAGCCTTATGAATTCACATATTGATTCTGAGTATAAATATTGTCACATAGCATAATTTTATCAATTTAATTTCAAAATCTGTCAAAAGAAATTTGGCAATTTAAGTTTTTCAGAAATTGAGAAAGATGCCTTCTTAAAAGCAGTTGTTTTCGATCTAAAAAAAAATCAAATTCCTCACATTCTACAGTATCTGTTTCTATATTAGACTGCCAGTACCCCAGGGCAGAGATCGCCTTATGTTACACACATGCAACACAGTAAACATATTTAGTCCTCCATATAACACTACTAATAAAATAATAGCAGAAACAGAAAATCTTAACATGAGCTCAGCAAAACAGTCTGGAAGAAGAAAAAAGGCACATTAATCAGATGTGAAACAAACTCAGCTCAGTAGAAGTCAAGAGTTCCAATTAGAGTTCAGCTGAATTTTCTTCCAGTCAGATACCAATCCTATAAAATGTGGTGCTGAAGTGCATTCTCCTTCCCTCTGCGAATGAGGCTAATATTAGGTGTCACAGCAAAGATTCTTCAGAAATGGTTCACACTCTTAAGGTTTTATGTCAAACACTCTTTCACATACCAAGTAGATCTGTTTTCCTCATGATTTGAAACATGGGAAAACATGGGCATGCTTATCCTCAGAGAGTTGGCCCTATCCCCAACTACTCAGAGCTAACAGGATGATCTTCTCTCTAGAGCTATGAGGGTGAAAGACTTCTTGCTGTTTCCTCTCTAGCCCCAACAAGTCAAGACAGTAAAATGGGGATATGTCTTGATATGATTTTATTCACATCATAAACATTGGGCAATTACAGAATTTGTCAATAAGAATACAAACTAGACACAACAAAAATTTTGGTGAAATGAAATGCTTGATACATGTGTTAAAAATGTACTTGAGGGAAGGCCTTCAACGGGGACAGTTCTGAAAAACTACTACTGGGGCCAGATAACAGAGAAAGGCTAAAGATGAATGACCAGACTGAACAAATGTTGCGCAGACTCACAGGGATTGCTGACAAAATGTACTTATCTGCAAGTCTCTATCCAGACAGTAGAGGGCTGCAAAATTTCTCCAGAATGGGCAAGGTGAAATGTGATAGTAAGCAGGACTGGGCCTGTGCATGAGCTGAGGGCAGAGGCTTAGATATGTCTGTGTGGAGAGGCTAGGCTTAGAGCCAGGCTGGCAAACAGCCTACTTTTGATAAACAGGACAGCATTAGTCAAAGTAGGCAGATATTTGGAGCAATTTGCAAACAAATGAGTGATGTGGAGAGGCTTCTCCATTGAATGAGCAATTGAATTTTGGCTGCTTGCTGGGGAGGTTTGGCTTGCTGACATGCTCTGGCACTGGCCAAACATAGGTGGAAAATATGGGACCATCCTCACATCTAGACCGATTCTCCCTTAGGCTTCATGTAGGTTTAGCATTTGTGATTAAGAATATGCAACATTTAAGCTGGCTGCAACTTACTTCCCTGTTGCATGCATTATTCCCTCGTGACTGTGCTTGGCAGCAAACCCATTTGCTTTGCTGTCTTCATGATCAGGGCTTTCAGTTTTCAAGGTTCTGGAAATATCAAACTTAATCCCACAGTATACGCTACCTCTCCCTCATGTAAAAGTCACAACTTTTTGCCAGTCTCCTTTCAGAGAAGACAAGATAGGTAACACTGAGGTTTGCAAACCACTTCTATCTCCTTAAAGATCAGATATTAATCATAAAATCACTAAGGTTGAAAAAGACCTCTAAGATCATCTAATCCAGCCATCAACCCATCACTTCCATGCTCACTAAACCATGTCCCTAAGTACTACATCTACACATTTCTTGAACACCTCCAAGGAAGGTGACCCCACCATCTCCCTGGGCAGCCTGTTCCAATGCTTGGTCTCTCTTTCAGAGAAGAAATTTTTCCTAATACTCAACCTGAAGCTCCCCTGATGCAACTTAAGGCCATTACCTCTTGTCCTGTTGCTGTTAAATGGGAGAAGAGTCTGATGCCCATCTCACTACAATCTCCTTTCAGGATGTTGTAGAGAGCAATGAGGTCTCCCCTGAGCCTCCTCTTCTCCAGACTAAACAATTCCACTTCCTCAGCAGCTTCTCATAAGACTTGTGCTGCAAACCCTTCACAGCTTTGTTGCCCTTCTTTGGACATGCACCAGGGCCTCAATACCTTTATGGTGGTGAAGGGCCCAAAACTGAACACAGTACTCAAGGTGTGGCCTCATCAGTGTCAAGTACAGAGGAACTATGATGTCCCTAGCCCTGCTGACTACACTACTTCTGTTACAACCAAGGATGCTGCTGGCCTTCTTGGCCACCTGGACTTGTGACTTATGTTCAGCAGGCTGTTGACTAGCAGCAGGCCTGATAGCGGCAGGCTTGGAGTGTCTCTCCTATGAGGAAAGGCTGAGTGAGCTGGGTCTGTTTAGCCTTGAGAAGAGAAGACTGAGAGGAGACCTGATCCAGGTCTATAAATATCTAAGGTGTGGGGGGAAGAGTGGTGAGGCCAGACTCTTTTCAGCGGTATGTGGAGACAGGACAAGGGGAAATGGCCGAAAGCTGCAGCATAGGAAGTTCCGCACAAATGTGCACAAGAACTTCTTTATGGTGAGGGTGACGGAGCACTGGAACAGGCTGCCCAGGGAGGTTGTGGAGTCTCCTTCTCTGGAGATATTCAAGACCCACCTGGATGCCTACTTGTGCGACCTGGTATAGAGAACCTGCTTTGGCAGGGGGGTTGGACTCGATGATCTCTGGAGGTCCCTTCCAACCCCTGCAATTCTGTGATTCTGTGACTAATACCCCAAGACCACTTTCCTTAGCACAGTTTTCCAGGCATTCTGCCCCAAGCCTGTAGCATTTTCTGGGGTTGTTGAGACCAAAGCACAGGAGTTGGCACTTGGTTTTGGTGAACCGCATACAGTTGGTCAGCCCATCAATCCAGCCTATCCAGATCCCTCTGAAGGGCCTTGCTAGCCTCAGGCAGATCAATACTTCCTCTGAAATTGCAAACTTACTGACAGTGCACTCAATCCCCTCCTCCAAATAATAAATAAAGATATTAAACAGGGCACTACTCTCAGGCGGATCCCATCTGACCCCATTGTAATGCTCTAGATGGAATAGCAAGTCACTGTTTCCACTTGTGTTGTGGGGTATTTATTCTGCTCCCCATCTCTGTCCTCCAGCTCAGTGGGCTGAGTACCTTGAGAATAACTGGTATGACTATTAAAGAAAGAAGTAAAGAAGTCATTGAGAACATCAGCCAAGCCTCAGTTAAGCCCCTGTGGACTGCTTCAAACCACTCCACCCTCAGGGTCCGTCCTTACTTCCCAATCACCCTATTTAGCAGCCTTTTTTCCAATTTTGCTTTTCCACAGCATCTTCCAGGGAGTCAATCCAGAGAAGCCCCAGCCTGCTTGGGCAGCCTCATCTGATCTACTAACAGGTTTTAGTCACAGCTGCAGCAGTAATTAGTTCCACTCTCACATGTTTTCTTCTTTGCTGTTTTCTGGGATTTAAATTAGTCATTTATCTTTAGCTCCCTGTGTTTCACCTGGAGGGACAATAGAACCTTGCTCTGAAGGTGTAGTACAGACCCTGCTCTATCAAGTGCCTGGGTGCTAATATACCACAGTGCTCACTGAAATCCTAGGGAGAGGGGTCATTCACCATTAATATTCAGAGGAGAGATGTTTTGAGAATAGTGATACTGAAATATCTAAGAATGATGGCTCTAGAGAAATAAATTACCCTCAAACCTTGTATGATTTCCAGTCTCACATGCTGAAGCATCTAGACCCAGAAGAAGAAGAGCCTTACTAACAGCTTATTGTGAAGGAGATTTGCGGCTTTCGGGTTTATTTTGCTGAAAGACACTAAGTGTCTTTAGAGAGACAATATACTTTATCAGGTCACAAGAGAAAGTTGGAGAGAGCAGACACATTTTCCAGAACACAGGACCTGCATGAGGTCATTTAATGTTTTGATACTTTGAACACCATCATTCTTGGCTCAGTTTGGGTACTGCATCTTTCCAAGAGCACTAATTGATTTGGCTCTGCACAACATGAATAAGAATATGACAACTAAAAATTTAATCCTGAAGAGAATGCTTTACTAGTGAGGAATGAGTAATATACCTCTTTTCCCACTAATTTCTATAATAGGTTCTAATTAAATATGGTAAAGAAAAAGATAAGTAAGTTGCCTTATTCAGAAACAAGTAGATCATGCAAACAACAAATTTGTGGTATGGCAGTTTAGCATTTACCTCTAGCCTAAAAATTTGTACCAATTATCTTACCATTAGTGAAACATGGTACACCACAGATTGCATACTCCAGGCACACAATTTCAAGGGCAGGAAAGACATATCAAAAACATCATTTTCTAATTCTGTAGATGAGGGTTTGTTTATGCAATCTTTTACCATTTCAGATGAGTGGAGGCAAGATCAGTAAAACAAAATTAGCTTTCCTATAGATAATGTGAGCCTCAGCAGGCCTATTTCTTAAGGCTTATATTAATGTCAATACAAGTTTCAAGGGATTACCCATAGGATACTCTTGAAAATAAGATGTCACATTTCAATGAATTTAACCCAAGGCACAAATTTTAAGCGCACACTGTAAATATTAAATAAATTTGTCTACCCTCTTGTAGCTGCTGCTTATTGTTTGAGAAATATTTCAACTTAAAAACTAAAAACTGTGAAAATTTTGGCATGTGCCAAAAGAATTTTCGAATTTTGACATAAACTGTGATCTAATTAAACAATAAGACCTGACAAAACAGTCACCACTGTCTGATAATGACCTCCTGGGGCAGTTAAACATACCAAAGCAAAGCTGAACAGACTGAGAAGGTCAGCAGCAGCAGCACTAAGAAACCTTTTATAAGAGATATAATCATCTTATAGCTCTCACTTTCTTTGATTTATTTTATTCTATTTAAAAAATAAAGCATACATATAGAAATGACATTGTTCTGAAATATTAGGAAATACAAAAAATTCTAAAAATATAATTCTGTTGTCTGATAAATAATCCCAGTTTGGCTGGCACATTATATTGCAAATTTCATTAAGGCATAATTATTGTTCTCATCTAGGATAATGAATATCAATATACTGGGGCTAAAAAGGACACAGACTGCACAAGGTACTTATTCTGCTGCTAGCATATATATATTTCTCTAATGCAGAGGTCAGATTATATACAGCTCTGCATCCTCTGCAACATGTAAGCAAAAACACAAGTTCATAGTGTGGATGGAGTCTCTTTATATGTGTTGTCCTGTGCAGAGTTATTCACACACAGTTTAGAATTTTCTGGTGTCTTACTAATGGGCAATGGAGATTACCTAATTTTAGTGAATTAATCTGAGTTACCATAGAGTAACTCAAAATAATGGATACTTTCATAGGTTAGTTCAGTGATATACCTAAGTTTACTTTGTAAAATGTTCTTCCACGGGCAACTTCCTTTTCATCTACACCAAAATGGAGTCCTTTTAAAGGTACAGAGGTAATCTGGGGAGATGTCTATATAACTTCTTTTTTATAATGCAGGGAAAAGGGGCACAGACAAAACCTCACGGAGATCACATAAACAGAACATCCCTGTTTGTGGA
Source organism: Perdix hodgsoniae (assembly GCA_035772895.1). Classification (NCBI taxonomy): domain Eukaryota; kingdom Metazoa; phylum Chordata; class Aves; order Galliformes; family Phasianidae; genus Perdix; species Perdix hodgsoniae. The sequence continues at coordinate 4,056,488 of JAPSGF010000009.1, forward strand.
CCAGCAGTATGGCCCATTTCTTTGTTATCTGCCAGTGGTTCTTTGAAAGTTCACCAATTGAAGAAAAGCACTACATGCAACATTCTTAAGTGAACCTCAACAAATAATTCTACAAACTTGACTTCTGAAGTTAAAAGATTACAGATGACAGCAAAAAGTATTTCCATGCAGAAAAATAGGGACTGTGTTCTAGCATACAATCTCTTTCCAGTTTGGAGAAGAAATCCACATAAACACATGAATGTTCATACTCTGAAATTGCACATAACTTGCTTCTCTATAATAACCCAGAAGAATAATCTTATTACATTTACTCTCTCTGAGAATTGGTGTTCACAAATTCTAGAAAAAGAATCTAAAATATTTTTGCCAATTAAGAAAATCAGAATATGCAAAAAAAGATCCAATTTGCTTTTGTTTTCATACAAAGGACTTATTCAACTTCCTCATCTTCTAAAACATTCTGATTTGTTTTTTGTTTTATATAAGTAGTTAATGCTATCCTTACCTGCTGACTTCCATCAGGATTTCTGCATAGATTGGTCTATTACTGTTGATGCAAAACCTCTCATGCTATGAACTACTTCAGAGGACAGAACTAGACAAGAGATTGCTTTTCCAAAAAACAAAATATCAACGAGAGAGGATAGTATTTTGTTCTCAAGGTAAGATGGGCAAATCATAAAGAAAATCTATTAGATTGATAGATGGAATATATTTTAATATAAAACACCAACAGTGATGCACTTTTTTTTCCTGGCTTCCACATTGTACAGACTCTGTTTTGTCCAAATTTATTGTTAAAGCCTCTAGTTGAAAAGTTTGCCAATGAACAAAATGAAAGCAATCAGTTTTTTTTACATTACAAGAACTAGTAAAATCTAGGTTTGCAGCTATGATTTCATAATGAAGCACCAGTACCTGTAAATGAATATCATTTCCTGCCTCAAGGCTCCCTGGTGTTTTAAGTACAGTGATTGTTTATCTATCAGCATTGACCAGATAGTATTGGATTGTGAACTGCTTTTTGGAAGCAACATAAAATAGATCCTTTTTTTTTTTTAAGATTTAATATAGCATATAGTTTATTATAATTTTTCTGGCCAAAGGAATTTTTTCATAACTATCCCAGTATATCCCAATCAAAACATAGTTTTGGTTCCTAGAGCAAACTCTTGTTTTATTCAACAATTGGTACTTTACTATTAATACAAACAATTACATATGTTAAAGCAATGTTATGATGTTTTGCTAAAAAGCACCAGACAAGCAGTCAGTCACTTCTTGTGGTACTGACCAGAGGGCAAAAACCTTACCTAAAATTCCAGAGCAAATACAGACCAAAATTATGCCAGCTTCTACCAATCTATGCCAAAGCCTAGCACCCTGCCATGTGGTGGAAACAGGGGAGTGAAAGTATTAGACCTGACCAAAACATGTGCTAGACAGCCAAAGAATAAATGGCCAGAGCAAGAGAGGAATGCACTGATTCAGCAGCCATTAACAGCAAAGCTCATATGAAATCTCAACCACAAATTAAATTAATCTTCTTCCATCATCAGAAAACACCAAATAAAGGCAGAGTCAATCCCCGCTTAACATGCAATGATCCATGCTGAAACAAGAAAGTGTTATTTATTTATATTTTCCAGACCTGGCACTGGTGAATTTGGCCCTTCATCTATAGATTACCCATTTATGCCTTTTATAGGTATTTCAGGGCCAATGATTTGTAAGACAAAAAGAGGTCTGAGTCTCATGCAGTCACTCAGTGTGGCTACATCTTAACCAACAGGTTCAGCCTTTGCCCTAAATTTTCTGGGCCATATTATAGTATTAATTAGAATGTAGCAAATAGAGTTGCAGGGATAATTTGAAGGCTGAAGTTAGATCTCCATTTTGCAAGTTTCCATTGCATCTCCAATAGCACAGTATGTTCCTAAGCTTCCAGAAAGAATGCATGTTTGGGGCCATTTTGTAGTCTATTATATCCCAGAAACTTGTTTCATTGTTGGTCTGAGTATAATTCTGGCAAACAATGAGATTTTAAAATAATCAAATAAAACTAACAAAAAGCTTTCTTATACTGTAAACTGCTCCTTTTTTGGCATTTCGTAAATGTGAAAATAAATGGATTTTTAAAAGGCAAAGCTTTATTATTGTATGGGTAAATTCACCTGAAAGAGCATGTTCTTTGTCCAAGTCACAACTCCTAATAAATGTAGACTTATAACAAAACTAATGACAGATGTTAACTGCAGAAGTGTCAGCAGACAGCACTGTAATTATTACTGTGATCTGGTTATTGACATCTGTAACAAATCCTAACAGACAGAAGCTGGAATCTTAAGACTAGCAACTAGACTACACTGAAGTACTGCTAGATGCTAACTAGCAAGAACTGTCAGGCTGGCCTTACTTCAAAACATATGGGAAATATCCCCAAAAGGAACACTTTTTTGAGCCCATCCCTTTTCTTTTTTCTTGAAAGAGCTTAGAAGGCTTCAAGTGTTTTTTTTCAATAGCAGTCATTAGGGTGATGCAAAGGGCTACTGTGTGCTCTCCAGTTCTGCTTTCAGAGAGAGTCAGCCTACAAACAAGTTACCACAGGGTAAAGCAGGGTGTGAACTCGCAGCACATCAGCTGCTTTCTGGTAATTGCCTGTGTGCATGCTTTTATCCTGTGGTAACTTCAAGGTTGCTTATCTCCCTTTGATAGAGAGTGAAGCTGCCTCGAATTATCTGATTAGCTGACGGCAGGGAGGATGCAGATGGACTGTTCCCCTGCTGCAGTGGATACGCTGTGGGTTGCACCCATCCGTACCCCTTGGTAACAGGCTCCAAGTTCTCCCTGTTCCGCTGACCTCGCTCTAGCTGAGAGGAATGACTCAGGATGTATACAGTTGGAGCTGCAAGCAAACCTGAGGCCGTACTCTTCATCACGTAGGGCCACACCATATCATCACTTTCTAACTCTAAATCCCAATTTGAATCAGTTAAGACATCAGCCTAAAAATCAATGACACAATATGGCCCAGAGATAGCAGCAATCCTTCCTGTAGATCTCGGATCATTGCTTTTAAATCTCCTCTCTCGGACAGACCTGGCTTGTTTTGTTCTGTTCCCACTATATCTGAGCAAAAATCAGAGATGGGCCTAGACTAAAACATGGTGTTTGAATTCCAGGCACCTGGATGTCTGGAATTTAAACTCAGACACTGGTAGAAACACTGTATGTGGCCCTAATGTCACGTGCCTCATACACTGCACTTGCTGACCCTTCCTGAAAGAGAATGAATTGGCTACTAATGATGGCAAAGCGTAATAGAAATAATTTTAGGTGATTTTCACTGCTTGGCAAGATCAAGTACTTATCAGAGTGGGATGAGGCACTATGACACCTCTTAAAGTGAGAAGTCTTACTCTGACCTGCAACCTCCAGCCCTCTCAGAGCTCCGGAGCAGCCAAGGAAACTCTCTGGTTGGGACTTTCCCTTTAGTTCACATCCAAATTATACGAAAGGATGCTCTGCATCTTCTCTAACTGGAAAGGAGATACCTCAAGGCGATCTCTATGAGTGTACTTTCCTGAATGAAAGACACACAGTTATCTTTCAGCAGCACAAAGAACTTACAGGTTCTTCCTGCTCAGATCCCCAGGCACAACTGCTGCTGCTCAGAGAAGCTGGTATGTGAATGTCTCATTTGAACACAATCAAGCTGTCTGACAGGTGGAAGCTCACAAATGCAAAGAAAAGTACTAGGGCAGTACAGCTTTCTTAAACTAAGTGCGTTTAGCTAGCTTTAAAAATAGCAATACATTCTGAAGACAGAAATTCTACTGTTAAGGCAGGCTATAACTTCTGTGAGTTGAATAAGATTAAGAAGACTTTTGGCATTCCTGCCATGGGGACCCCACCCCACAAGCATACCACAGCCACCTCACCTGCAGCAACGCCAGGCACGCTGTATGCCTGTGCACAAATGCGCGCACGTGCCCGTGTGTGGTTTCTCACCCCAAGTGGATTTAGAATTCCGTTCTGTGCTCGTTGACACCCTGTCCAATCCCAACACAGTCAGTGGGGCAGCAGGCACGTGATGCAGCGCAGCGCTGGCCTTCAGGCTGCTCAGTGCCATTCAACAAGCACACTGAGGCACTTGTGCTGAATGAATGCTTTTACATTCTCCCTTTAAACTCGATATTTTAGATATTAAGAGAAAATAATTACATCCTCCTCCTGGGAGGTTTATTTCAAATCCTTGCTAGGGCCCCACTGTGGCCAGTGCTTACGTTTTTCAAAATTGATTTTAGGCAGTATAAATAGTCTGAAGCTGCACGTGACATTTCCTCACACTAATGACACAGTAATGCGGAAATGTTTCCTAATGCAACATGTGTTTTTCTTTCTTTGGCATTGCTTATTCATTAACCCTTTTGTCCTATACCACCAAGGTTTATCCTTACCACGTGAACAAGCACATTACTACTGACAATTAGAAGAGGGCCTCTGATTAACAATTTAGTATGGAGGCTAATGATCAAAAGTAATCATGCTCCTACTGCTTGTATGACTTAACAAGCTACTCCTTGTCATCCGAACAGATCACACGTGCTTTCAGCTATTTCTAATGGTAAAGTATGTGGGCTTAAATCACTGTCTCAAACTCTTCTCAAGCTGTGTGCACAAGCACTCTACATCAATGAAAAAAAAAAAAAAAATCAAAACAAAACAAAAAGCCATAAATTAATATATCCCCTATTTCATATTAATGTTCTTCTATTTCTTTGTTCTGGGGAAAGAACATTTTAATTCTTAAGTTTACATAATGACTCCTCTTTCTGGACAGCTAACCTGTGGAAAAAATAAAAGGAAAACACAACCCGTCTCTCATGAAATAGTCCTTTGAGCTTATGTTAATTTAAAAAATAAGAATCAATGTAAGTCTTTATTTCTAAGTTGGTGCTCCAAGCCCATAAATGCAGAGTAAAAGGCGTATGTATGAAGAAAAACCCATTTAGTAACATTTAATGATTGAGGTTTGTGGATCAAAGGTATTCAGCACGTTGTAACTTCTGAAGGTAAATGCTCCAAGTTATAATTTTTAAGCTTGATATTTACATGGAATTTAATTTTTTTTTGTGAGCCATGGACACTCTGTCCATCCTTTCAGCTTTTGCCTTTCTTCCCATTTCTATATATGTATTTTTAAATCTAGGAAATTATGAGGTGTCAAAATGCTTGTGGTGACTGATGCAAATTTTTGAAATCTGAAAGCAAACAGCTACTATACCAGCTGAGTACCATGACCACTAATAGCCTGCCGAAAATCAGCCTCTGAAGATGGGATACCCTCATGAAATAGCACAGTGTTTCACCATTCCACAGCTTGAAGGTTAAGTCCAACAGAAATGTCTTAACTAACCTGGCAAAATCAGCAAAGCTCAGTGAGGAACTCCAATGTTAGTGGGCTTCTTACTTCCACCACATGCAGAACTGGCTCCCTGCTTCAATTAAAATGTAATCTTAACAGAAAATCCCCAAAGGCCAATTTCAGTAGAAAAACACTTCCACAGATTTTTATTGGCTCTAGACACGGCCACTGATACTCCTAGCTATGTCTTGATATGATTTTGGTCTGAAGAAGTCTGAATGCTTTAAATCCCTGAGCTTAAAACTCCTTCCTATGAGCTGAATTTAAAACACATGGGTGTGACTGTGCTGTACACACATACACACGTCAGTGAAAACAGTGGTGACTACCCTTTGCTAGAACATTTGTCTACTGATTTTGTTACAGTATTAGTTACAGCCGTATCTCGAGTCTGTGCTGTAAATCTGTTGCTGTTTAAATGTTTAAATGATAGTATAAAACTCAGATCACATTGATGTTGTGGGTAAATGATGTTTCAGCTCAGTGAGTTGCTGGAACAGTGCTTAGCCAACTCTGAATTACTGTGCTTCCTAGAAATCTTTGTACTTCTGGAATGTGAGCAGAGTTTCAACGTATGGTTTTCTAATATTACAGTAGCTGCTTAGCAAGGGCTCCTTGCTCCCATAGTAAACCTTTTTGCTGAGTATTTCAGTTTGCTACAGTTCATTAACCCTTGTGTGTATGTGTGCACATGTGTGTGCACATATGCATTTAGCTGTTAATTTATAAAGCACAAGGTGAAAATATGATGACTTTGTATCAAAAAGAATCCCGGATACTGCAGCAGAAAAGCATTTAGACTAATAACTCTCCATCAAATAGCTAGAAGTTACATTGCTTTGTTTGTTACACTGACCTGTATGAGCCATTATTGCTACTGGACTCTGAATTATTCACAATCAGAAAAAAGATTTAGCTCCCTTCCAATTTCAGGCTTGTCTGTCCTACAAGATAAAAACAGTTTAGTTTTTGTGCTAGTTAGAAAACATCTGTGAGCATCTCAGCACTCAGCTTCTAGTGATAACCTTGTTAGTGTTCCCTATAACTACATGTAACCACTCAGCATGACAACCTTTTGCATTTCTCCTTATAAATAATTTTGTTTTGCCTCATCCATTTCTGTGTGCTCTTTATTACATCACATGACTACATTTATTTGAGTCCCCATCAGAGAATTCTTCTTCATGTTATCCTTAATGGCACCATGTACTGCTCTGCACTATAAGCCTGGCAATTCTCAGATCACATTCATTAGCTTAGAACCTTTAATTTTAAAAACTCCTGCAAGGAACTTAAAAGGTGACAAGATATTTAAATAATTAACATACATTAGAACCATGTTAAAAGAAGAATTTCAGAACAGTGTGGAATAAAAATGGAGTGAAAGTTGAGCACTGTTACTTTAGGATAATATTTTACATTGGATTTTTCAACAACAATTTTCACTTTCTCAGGAGCAACGAATTTGAGCAAATCTGAGGTCTATCTAAAAAACTTTTTTTTTAATCTGTTACCAGTTTTTATACCTTTTAAACTGGATGACTGAGTAGAGGTTAGGGAAAAAAAACCTATACATATTTGTCTACATTCACAGATTAAAAACAAAAACAAACAAAAAAAAAAAAACCCAAAAAATGTAGTTACAGAGTATGGAGGGAAAAGTGTTGTATTTTTCTAAATTTGGTTTCATTACAAAACATTAATAACTTCAGGGAATGCTGTAAAGTTCAATGTTCCCATGCATTTAATGAAGATTTGTAGGTGGAAACCAGGATCAGTGCTCCCTTCTCTTTGGTAGTAAAGATGATGTACTTTGGGAAATTGAAGTGTCAGAGGAATAGGTTCTTGAGCAAACTGATAATTATAAAAACAATGAGTCATCAGGTACAGATGATGGCATTACACCAAGGGTTCAGAAGATCTTAAAAATAAATTGGCTATGCTGCTGGCAAAAGGCAAGCTCTTACAGTGAAAGGTACTGTTCTATAGGAGTAGGGCCAAGTCAGTGTTGTCTATTCACGTAAGAGAGAACTCAGAATAATCAAGAGATTTCATCATTCCTTATATGCCCGTACACCTGAATTTGGCAAACTGATTCACGTAAAATAGTGAAAAGGATTCATGCTAAAGGAAACTGTCTCACAATCTGTTAACATTGGTAATGTGTGTCAGTATCACAGCAGATAAGGAAAGCTACTTGATGCGAGTTAACTCCAGCTAGAAAGGGTCTGTGAAATTTCCTTATGTGAAGCTATTATGGAAACCAAGTCGTTATAGAACAGTGGGATAAATATTGTTGGGGTAAAAAAACTGTGTAGAAGAAAGTTGAGTGTAGAATTGAATAAGATTTTCTGTATAGCAATAGGTTAACATGAATGGTTTCATGTTATAAACCACATCTCAGATTTTAACTTTCTATCTGATACTTCGGAAGGTCCGGAAGCACTAAGATGAAAGTAAATGCAGGATATGTGTAAGGGTGTGTAATGTGGGACAAAGAAGTACCACAACGATCTGCTGATATATCACAAGTTGAGACATTGTGTCCTTTGTGAAAGGACAAGACATTAACTGTAGACATTTTTAATCTATATAAAAATATAAAATATGCATGTGAGACCAAAAGCATAAGCTAAAGAGCCAAAATCCCCAGTAAAATCTGCCAGAAAAGCAACACCAGTTTTATGTTATTGTCATGTTATGAATGAGATGCAGTGAACAACAACTAGGCTGTTAGATTACTCTGAAAAGAGCCTAGAAGAGAGATAAACAAGGGGTCACTTGATGAAAGCATGCTATCAAGCAGCACAGAGAAGGTAAATCATGTTTTTTTCTTTCACAATTGTGAAGAACAGCAAAAAAATCCCACTCAAGTTAAAAGTAGAGGATTTCAAAACATTTCATACAGCCACCAGAAATAGATTAAGCAGACCTTTTCAAGATTAAAAACAAAACAAAACAAACCAGATAGAACTTCTACAAAGAGAAAAATAAATAGCCAGACTTATTGGAGATAATTTTTGAAAATACAGTTCAAATAATACTGAAGTCTTTCCTTCCAAACTTATATCCATCTCAGAATATTACATATTATCAAGATATTGACTACTGTAAGGGAGAAAAGTTATCCTATACCTTCCTAATATAAGTCAAATGTAGACACTTCTTATCACAAGTGTCTGTCATGGATCACTGTCAAAAACAAATCTAAAGTCCTTTTCCAAATGCGGACATCTCCTTTGTTTTGATTGTATATACTCTGATTTGCCAAGCAGGCATGTCAGCACATCAGAATCAGTAACCAACAAGTAACAGGTTGGTAAACTATCTTCTGTCACAAAATAATGACATATTCACAATGCCAACAATAAAGAACATGGTTATTTCACTACATGGACTATAATTCATATCATCCTCCGTACTCTTTTGGCTGTGAGAACCATTCCACTCCTCCAAATGCTGCATACATTAATGCTTAAGCCAATCATGAAGACTCAGTTTCTCACCTAGTTATCAGTTTCTTTTACCTAGCTATCTCATATAAAAATCTCAATATTTGTACTTCATTGTAGACTTGATCTGGTATAAAAGCTTGTAGTCACCTTAAACAATAAGATAAGAATGAGTGCCACAGTATTTTGAAACATATTCTTCAGTATACAATTCCAAGTAATATTTATCAATATTCACAATAAGAAAAATTGGCAAAGCATCAGTCTTTTCTATAAAATTACTATTAAAATTACATGTGCTATAATGTCTAATTTTGTAATGGAAAATATAAAAAACTTCTGCAGGCAGGATGGAGAGTGTATCATATCTGGGCCCATCATTTCCACTCCAGAGTCTTACAATTCCATTAAAAATTACTAAGTATATAGTTTGAAGAATTACAAAGGGAAAAAAAGACAAATAAACAACAACAACAACAACAACAAAAACAGCAAACATAATACAAAACAAGTGAAAAAAGTACAGGTAGATTTACTTGAGTTTGGAAGAACTATCTTAGTATTTTGTAAAATGTAGTTATAAGAGTAAGTTGTTAAGAACATTTCTACAGTAGCTTGCAATTAGACAAAGTATGCTCTACCCAGCACCACACACAACGTTAATGCCAGCAAATTTCATGACCCAAATGCTATGGCAGTCTCAAAGAATTCTATTAAGGCATCGTTTTTATGAACAAGTAATAAATGGTTATAGTGAATTTTGGCAAAATTAGTAAGATGCTTAAATACTTGTTTCCCTATGAGAGTAAAGTTTAGCCTTCCAGTAGAAGTTTAGACAAAGATTAAAGCGGCTCATATAAGCAGGAAAAAATAGTCTATATCTAAAGAAGTAAAAGAAGGAAGAATTGGAAGAGACATAACACCACCAGCTGAAGATTGTCTCTGAAAATTTTAAGAATTATTTGCATTTCTCCTTGTTATATAAGACTACAATGAAAATCAGTTCCTATCTTAGTCTTTATTGAGACTTATGAATTTTTAAACAATTTTTGCAGTGTGAAGTTCTATGCATAAGGGGTACAAGAACTCGTGTGACTTATCTGTTCACTGTGATGTGTTTTTCTAAGACACTGAGATTCCCTTAGGTGAAAGTTTCTGTTGAGACATACAGTATAACTGTACATTAATAACAATAAAAAACCTTTTTGGGTGAAAAGATTTTTCTTGTTTACATATTTAAGTATGAGAAAAGCAAGGCTGAGCAATGCTTTCACATTCAAAATTACAAGAGGGGAGAAAAATATTTCTTAAATTGTCTTCCAATTGGTGCACAGTAATCTATGAGAAGTATATGTAACTTAGATATGTGAGTCGAAATTGAAATAGAAGGGCTTTTAAATTGTTGTCAGACTTATTTGTTTGTTTTATAGGAATATATCCCATTCATAAATACACTGTTCAAAAATTGCAGCAGGACTCAGAAGGCACACTAGCCACCTCTTCGCAAGGCAGTCTATCAGCTATCCCCAGCACCCTGTGAATGGCTGAGAGACTTCTGGCAAAATACCAGAGAAGCATCTGAGAATGTTGAGGAGCAATGAACAGAGATTAATAATAGGGTTTGGAAGAGAGGTAGCAGATGACTTCATATAAGATGGCTACAGTGACTCGCTGCCAGAAATGGAAAGAGGTGACCAAGCTGATGAGCTGACTTTCTACTGCACCATTCCTCATTTTATTACAGTGTCTTGTTATCTGCCACTCCAGGGCACATGCAATTGCTGCAACCCAACCAGCTGTTTCACTGTCCCTTTTCCCAAGCACATAGGGACGACAAAGGTTCGTATTTCCTCCAGGCCACATTTCTTGAGGACATGAAAGTAGTGAGGATGAATACTTTTTAAAGCTTTGACTTGCTTAGTTGACAATTCTGTGCATTGTTACCACAAGTGATAGATGACAAATGAGAGAGGGGGAAAACGATATCCCAAAACAAATGGATCTATCCATTGGCCTCTCAGGAGGAGCTGGCTGTATATCCTGGAATGGCTAATGTTCAGAAAATTTATTTTGGTAAAGTCTTGGGAAAATCTATGTGGTTTTTTTTTTTACCCAAAGTAAAAATACTGGTCAATGTGAAAATAAAAAGTGAAAATAATACTCCCCCTTGTAAAAAAATTCCAGCCTCCTACACTAACTCTATCTCACAGACTTCTAAAACAACATGCATTTTATCTTTTTTTTTTTTTTCTATTGGCATTTAAATAGTATTTAAAATGTAGTACAGAAGACATTTTTAAGAGGGAAAAAGGCAAGTTACAATAACACACCAACTTGTTTAGAAAAGGCTGTGATTGCAGAGGATACAGACCATGTTACTTCCTTTTTTCAAAGAGAGGAACAGAAAACATCAGACAAGTAACTCAAGTTCTTTCTATTGCCACACATTGACATCAGAGGAACATATTTAGGAAGGATGCCTTTTTGCACACCCTATTCTGGTTCTAGCAAACAAACTAGGTCTACAGATGCACAGAAGTAGCATTTGTAGATCCCTATTAACTCAATGGAGTAGCAAGCAATTAAAAAAACAAAAACAAACAACCATGAAGCGCAGATAGGAGGCTAGGCTCTGCTCAGATCTGAGTGCCTATGCAGGACAAGGGAGAACAGACTGATCAATAACCACAGTTTTAGAAGACGCAGCACTACTGATATCAGAGCTTCTTTGCACTGCTGTTCCTTAGTCCTCAGCATCACAGTAAGAACAACAGCTCAGAGCTATTTCAGAGTGGCAAAATGACACAACACATATCCAGCAACATAACACCTGTCTGACACTAAGGTATGCAATTGTTATAAGATTGTGTGATCATTGCTTAGTTCAAGTTGCCTCAGTAAACATAGGTTTCTGAAATAAATTTAGCACCAATTATTTGTATTAATACCTACAGCTCTCAATTAGGCATGTTTCCACCCTTAAATATATTTTATTTTGTTATATTAAACAAGAAGTTATTTCACATATCTCCTTTCTAAAGAACTGCAGTTAAAATAAATACATCAAAGTAATGAAGGCCTGGAATCCAATAATAATACAGTAATTCCAGTACCACAAAATGGTAAAATTCCTTCATATTTCAGCAAACAATCTGTATTATGGGCTATAACAGCACAGATGACTAAGATAGTCAATCTCTGAGGAGGTAGGAAGGCATGTAGAAATGTTCTGTGCTGCAGCTTGTTAACCATTCCAATAGAAGTCCATTGTCTCTAGTGAGCTCACTATTTTAAAACAAAGATATAGCAACAACTGCAAAGATCACTGGTGCCCTCAATTAGTGAAAATGGGGCTTGGCTATTGTCCCTTCTAGGGTAAAATGAACTGTCATTTGAGAACATCAAAGCTATTTTCACCAGTGGTGAAAGCACAGTTAAGTGCACCCACTATGCAAAGGATGGAAAAACAAAAATAAATGTTATATTAAAAATAGCACTACGATGGCTACTATGCAGATACAATTGTTAGCTCTTCCATTTAGTTTTCTTAAGTATGAAAGCTTATAATGTGTTACTGTTATATTGGACTGTCTGTAAGATTCTGGATTAGTGCATTAGTTTAATGTTAAATATTGTGATTTGGAAAAGAATGGGAATTTCTGGAACATCAGACATTTACTAGGAACGCCTTTTCCATGTGACAGTGAAAGATAGTCTGAGACAGAAAAAATATGTTCCTGGAATCAGTGGGAACATGAGGACCAGGTCGCACCACAGCACAATTTGGTGGGCCACAAAAGAACTGGGGAAGACCTCGGGGAATCCAAACAAGAGTTTGGGACAAAAACTGCCTTGAGAAAGGAATCTAGACAGTGGGGAGGAAATAAAAAAGGGACTGAAATATTAACAGGTTGAATGAAAAGCAGAAGTAGCCCTACTAAAATAACTACTACAGTAATGAGTGGCTCTGTCGCAGCCAGTTCTGTTCCCTGAGGAGAACAAAAAGAGTTAGGAATATGGTAGATTCTGATAATACAACAAGCTGAAATCTCCACAGGAGAAGAGACACCTGGTGTGCATAGTTTAGTTTCCAAGGATGCAAGAAAAGCAGTTCTGATTGAGGAGCTATAACCAATCATGAAGCTCTGTCCTCCAGGAAAAAGTAGAAATGATCACATGAAACAGCACTCTTCCATTTGAGGCTGCAGTTATTCTATTGACTAAGCAGGCAGCTCCATCTCAGATTTGGAGAGGTGAATTCTGAGAAATTCTGGCCTACTGTGGAGAACATATGCATTATTTATCTAGGAAATAGCATTCTGTTAGCAACTCATGGCCCCAAACAGACAACATTTCCTCATAATTTCTCACTTAGTAATTGCTGTTTGCTTATGTTTTATAAGAGCTGGTCTAAACCCAGCAACATCTGAATCATTTCAAGCTGCTGGAAACTAGAGCTCATGGGGAATTCTCCAGAGAAACTTGTTGAAAATGCCAGATCAATAAAATCTACATATTTTTGCCCAAATCCTTATTTCAGCCATGATCTAATGAAACCGTCTGTCAGGCAGGTCTTGGCATTTTGACTTCCTGACAATCCGTCCACTGAGCTATTGGAAAGCCCAGCTTCTCAGACTTGTCGCTATCTGTCCCACTACTGGAGCACTGAGAATTGGATTCTTATCTGCCCAGAGGGCTTGCCAGAGGTTTTGGGATTGTGGATTCTTAGTCCATTCCTGAAAACGGCTTTCACAATCTGTAGCCAGTGGGCATTCACATGATGACATCTGTAATTGTACTGAATCTCAAAGCTTTCAGGCTTCCAATTCTGATGTCTACACAGGCTGCCTGGTTCCCACACTGTTCTACAAGCTAGAAACTAAGAGGTTTATACATCTTGGGACTTTGCTCAAAGGATGGGCTGTATGATGGACTGTGGGCCCTGAAAGTCCTGGCATCTACAGAATTCCCTCCACTTTGATTCTTCCCCACAACTTACAGCAGTAAAACTGACCAAAATTATGTCAGCTTCCATCAATCAGCTGAGTACTCCCCACAGTACAGCTCATTTCGGATATACCACATTTCCTGTGGTTTTGGCTTTTGTAAAAAATGGGGGGTAATTCTCCCCTCTTCCTTCCTCCAATCTCAAAGAAAACACTAAAATCTATGGCAGAATGGAAACTCAGCTTCCTAGCCAGCTCTACCTGCACTGTTAGAAGTAACTTACTTGGTTATTTCATGACAGTATCCAGAGATCTCTGCAATGCAGACACTGGTATTTCAAGGTCTGTTTTCTACAGATCTTCTCTGTTAAAGAGAGATTTATTTTCCTTTCACCAGGCAGAGGAGAATGCACCTTGCCCTGCAGAGGCATTTTTAAGTTTTGAAATAGGCCTTTCTATTTCCAGCATTTTCTTTGAGATTGCTTCAGTCAGTGCTTGATAAAGTAACCTGCATTGTATCAAAGTGTTGGTGCAGAAGCCCCAGGAAATCATAATTTTCCAAAACCTTTATGCTAAGCCTCTCAATTCCTGCAACAGTAGCTAATACTGTATGAACAACACTCAAGACTCTTAAACCTTAGGGTTTCTGTATCTAAAAATTAATTCCTTTAGGGTTTGTTGGTTTCTAGATACCATGGACTTGGTGCAGGATACATAACATTTTGTCAATAATATGAAGAAATAATCAAAAGAATCTTCAGGAAGCATAACTGAAAGACTGACAGAGCTCACAGAATGTCAAAGTGGCATGCAACATACACAAGCTTGTTTCCCTTTCCAGTTCACTGAACGTCAGGCGTAATCTACAGCCTGATTCAGTTCAGAATACACCCACGGTTTCCCTACAGTAAAAGCTTGCACAAGGCTTCTGTACGCTGAGCCTGAATGAGCTTTTTGCTAAATCAGGCAGGCCCTTAGGATTCCCAGCACACATACGTAAGCATGGCTGGAAATGGGGAAAGAGAAGGGGCAGACTGCCTTTGCTGTGGTGCCAGCCTGATCTGTGTAGCAGACCAGGAGGTCATAGTGAAGGCTGGGGGAAGCACTGTTCTGCTCCATTCGAGCAGAAGAATTTTATGTTTGTTCAGAAGCGCAAGAAACTTTGAAGCGCCATATATGGGCTGAGACTCAGGCCCTGCTGGAAAAACCTGCTGGAGCTGAGCTCTGCTCATAATTCATATGAACATTAATGAGAGTTAAATGCATGCATTGAAAGAAGAATAGACCCTTTAGTGATTTGTCAAGATAAAATTCAAAATAACTTTGAATGCTTAGAGGTAAATATTATGTTTAGGAATTAAAAACAGCAGAAGTAGTGGAACAATTGCCTATAATGAGATCCAGGAACAATCTACTCACTGTACCAGGTTTTCATTAGAGTTATGGCCTGCAGCCATACCACCTTGTGCTGTGATCTTAAATGCTAAGACGGGTCAGGCTGGTTAGTATTTGTAACAGAGACCTCCAAGCAAGCTTACCACTGCAGGAGCGGCTTAGTGATGCCATGATAATGTCCTTCCTTCTGAACCAGTATTGGATCCAGGTGTTAGAAGATCTGAAGGTCTTTTGTATGAGATCTAAATCTAAGGATATGATGACCTGTGGTCATTAAAATATGCCCACCCTTACTATAGCAATGCCACTTTGAAACGGCTACTGCCGTATTCCAGTATGGAGATGACTGCATGTCAGTGATAGATAAGTGATACCTATATAATAAATTATAAACTTTACAGGGAAGCTTAAGAGCCAAATTTGACAGTATGGGGAAAATGGTTGAAGCCTCAAATGGTCCAGTGAAGTGCAAAGAACCTTTTGCTGCACTATTCTTAAAAGTCAGTATTCAAAACATTTTTTGAAAGAACTACCTTCTTGGAGCTCTTCAAAGGGAGGTTGCTTTTAACTCCAGGGTTAACACTGAAGTTATCATGTTTGCTTGTGTCCTCTAATCCCCTGCATGTGTCTGAGCTGTCTCTGCAGCAGCACCTGAACCACCAGACTTCACAAAATGGGCCACACACTGTTAACAGTAGAGCTGGAAGAGCAGCTCCAGAAGAAGCTCATCTGTCTGGCTGATGGTAGAACAGCAGACAGCTTGTCAACTGTCCCATCCCTGCTCTTAAATCTGATGGGATTAAACCCCTCTGGCATTAGCCCTGCAAGCAATTAGGTGCTTATTCATTTGAATATGAACTGGATAGCTGAACTGAAGAGTTACCTATCTAAATCAATGGGACTATGCACAGTGCACACAAAGTTAAAGATGTATCTGCCTCTGAAGAATGACGGTGTAAGTGAGCAGTGCAGCTATGCAATTCCTAATTGATGTTCTTGATTTATTAACCTTCCTGTTGTCAACCAGGGCACTGTATGAACATTGTTTTGCTTGTTCATGTAGGACACGATCCTGAATACTGCTGAGAGCCCTTGAGTATGCAGTGCTGAGAGGGCTGACTTCATTGGGAATTCACTGAAATTCATCAATTGGAGTTCATTGAATTCAATGGGATTTGAGAGCATTTGGCATCCCTTAGGAGGCAATTAGCACCTTCCAGAAAACAGGCCTTAGACAATCAGGTCTAGGGAGTTCAGACAGGTTTTCCTCTGGGTTTTGGGACAGTTACTATTTGTATACAGTAAATACTGATGTTAATTTTTTTCCTTAAAATGTAATTTTGAACAGAGCTCAGGCTGTCTATTATCATGCTTGGATAAGTAATAGAGACAAGACTGATATTGGTGAGTAACTTACCACTGGTTTGCCAGACCTGGGTTGCAAAGTTAATTTTGCTCGGAATTGCGTTAGAATGTCACCTAAATAAAACATCTCTTTACCACGCTTTTAAGCTTTTATTTCCATCACGTGGTTGAATAAAATGATCTATTCAAGATACTCATACAGTGTTGGGAGTTGTTTATCCCTGACTTCTTGCACTGAAAAGGAGAAAGCCATGAGTCTGTGGGCTGTAAGCCGCTACTAAGATGTCATGTTTAGAGTATGCCTGTTTGTACGTGGGCCATATATTCTTAATACCTCAGTTTTACCATTGATTTTGTGAGAACAAGCAGGGTCACATAAGCCAGCTGGCGATGCATGTGTGTGAGGAGGAGAGAAACCATCAGCACACACTACCTGCTGCTTTATATCAACAATTCTAACTTATTATAGATGAGGGATGGAAATCAGAGACCACGGGAGTCCATTGGAGTTTTTAAATCAAACTGCTTTTGGACTGGTCCCTTAAACAAAGGCACTTTTTCAGGATATTGAAGTAGTGCAATTAGCAGATTTTCACAACTAAACACTTTGTACTCATAAATAAATGCCACTTTAAAGCTTGCATACTTTTTCTTCTTTCTTTGCTGTTTGTGGGTTTGAAGCTGCATTTCCTTCTAATAGCAAAATATAACGCAAGGAATGAGGTAAAATGTCCAGTACTCAATATAGTCAGAAGAACTAAAGGGAGCATGTCTCCATTTAGCTTCCAAATGCTGCTTTAATCCCTTCTAAAACTCTACTATCTTCTGCAGAACTGCAAGGGAATCCTTGTGCTTCAGAAATACATCTTATTTATCAATGAAATAGGCAGCTCAAGGCAATAGAAAAAAAATCCACATTAGAAAGAAGAGTGTAATACTTTTATAACATCCAACATCAGCTTTCTGAACAGAAAGATGAAAACCACCAAATGTCAAAAGAGCATATTACCCAGGATAAACTGTGCACTGCTGCCTCTGCCAACTGCTTTAATAGATGAGGGCTGCTCCAAAAGTAATACCACCTCCTTGATTATGTTGGCCCACAACATCAGAGACGAATACTGGTGGGATGGCAGTAGAGGCTGAACTTTCCCACCAATATCCTAACACATTTTGTTGCCATGTGACAGATGGTAGCAGAGGGGCAGTCTGACAGAATTGCATCTGACATGGAAATGTGGATTAAGTAAAGGGGTGTTATTGAATTTCTCTGTGCAGAAAATATGGCACCCATTGGCATTCATCGACACTTGCTGACTGTTTATGGAGAACTAACAGTGGGTGTGAGCACAGTGAGGAGGTGAGCAATGCATTTCAGTAGTGGCAACAGCAGAGTGAAAGACAAGCCATGTTCCAGACTGCCACGCACAGCTGTCACACCATGAAATTAAGAGTGTCTCATTCATGTGAATCAGCTAATGGTGGTGATAATGCTGGAAAGTAGTATTTTGCAGCTGAGAGACTTCTGTATCAAATAATGTTATTGTGGTTATTTTGTTTTTTGTATCTATGGTAGTTTTAAAGAAAATAAATGGGAGGCATTACTTTCAAAGCAAGCTCCATGTATGCACTTGAAGGCCTGACTGCAATAAGTGAAACTTTTGCTTACTTTTTTTTTCATTTAAAGAAATACATACTTTTTTTTTTTTTTTTTTTTTTTTTTTTAATCGAGATAATGCTGTAAAGTTCTACCAAGAGGTTACACAAAGGAACTGCAAATAAAGTGTATGTACATAAATAACTTGGTCTGACTTTTTGTTTAATGTCTACGATGATTGGAACAGATTGTATCATGAACTGCTTTCCCTTTAGCTAATTAAATAGCCGTCCCCACTTACCATAAAGCATATTCTTATTAAAACAAGTATCTATATTCACTCTGTTGGATAAATTACTTCCAAGTAAGTGCCATAAAGTCCATTACACTCATGCTTTAGAAGTGGATCAGGTCCAAACAGACAATCAAAGGATTTCACTGGGATTATTTTAGATTAGAAAAACTAAGGAAAACTTGAAGCACTGACAAGATTGTAAAGATGTAAAGGATAAATTAGCAGTTACATACCAAACAAAGTACAGCAGCAGTATCCCAGCATATTCAAAAAAGAGCAAAAATAAAAAATATCCTGTTGTACTAACCGAGGTTCAAACAGACATTTGTTTATGCTGAAATAGAATGTCATGACTAAGTCATGACTTTATCTGCCATAAAAAGCAGGTTGATCTTTCAAAGTTAAAACACCAAAAATATACAAAAACAACCAAGTTAACCAACCAGCTGAGTAGGAGCTTATTCTCTCCACAAGTTCCTTTTAAAATTGAGTAGAAAAGATCATGTTATGATTTGCTATATTAATGAGCCATTATTGCATAACTATGCTTTTATTGCAGATATATTACCTGCTAAATGATGCTGTTTTTCCAGAAAAAGTTCACAGTACAGATTCTATGGGAATGTTTCCTGCTGACAGTTCCTAAATCTTTCAGAAGCTGTCAGCAAACTCAGAAATCAAGTTTGCAGTACCCTAGCAAGCAGAAGCACATGCATAGGCTTTCTATTTTTAAATTGCAACTCAGACCATTAAAGAAAAGCTTTAAATGTGAAAGATCATTGAAACTAAGAATCATCCTAAATTGTCAATTTAAAGGACACTGTCAATTGCATGCAATCTAATCTAAAAATTCTATAAACACCACTTGCCATTTTAAAATCTACATTTTAAAAAAAATTAACTTCTACCCAAACTAATTCTCCTCAGAACCACACTGACAAATGCTCGATATAAAAAATAAGTAAAATTTAGTAAACACATTTCCATAGAGAAGACTGATCCATGGAAACGTGTCCCTTCTATTTACCTGAACAGCCTTTCTATTGCACATTCCTCCCGTTGAACTCATGAAAATGATGGCAAAATCCACATGAAGCTTAAAAGAAATTCAGTCCAAAGATTTATAATTACAGTCAATTACTAAAGCTCACCTGCTAGACTTTTGAAATGTCCTCGTGCCTTGTGTCACTCGATGCTCTTTTGATTGTTGTATTTTTTTCAAGGAAGATACAGAGAAATTGGACCCAGCTGAATGTAACTTTGCTAGAAATGAGACTGTATGATATCACAAAAATACCCATTGTACTCTGAACATGAGTACAAACATTCCTTACAAAAGTTTACTAGAAAAAACTGATTACCACTGCTTCCATTAAATCTGATTACTCCCTTTTTATTATATTGGCCATATTCTAAGTGGTGCTCTGCAGTTTGCAGGCACAAACTCTGTTATTGGTAAATGGGATTTTTATGACTAATTTCTACATTTGCTGTTTGTTATGAAGATTTGTGCACATAAACATGGTACACACTTTCATGACTATATTTCAAAAGGTCCTTTTGTTTTGTATTTAAGCTAGAACATAACTTTTTCAAGAGCATAATGTACTCTAATACACAGTATTCCATGCTGCTTTTCAGCTGGATGGAGCAACACAGAGTAGCTAGACAACTGCCACAGTGGAAAAAGGAATTTCCTCACAACAGCCAAGAGTTTGAAGATTTTATTACCTCTAAACCAACCTCTTACATTCTTCAGGGCTGTGAATCAGGGCAAGGTTTTGATTCCAGAAATCACTGCCTGGCAGAACATTTTCTGTGAAGACCATTTTACCTCTTGATCTCAGCTTAACAAGAAACGATTCAAATAGATGTGGATCAAGTTCAAGACGGGTGAGAAAAGGTGACTTAGAACAGTAATTCCCCACTAGCCTGTGGATGCTATATTGAGACCTGCTTTAGCAGACCAGCCTATAATCTATACATGCCTCTGTGAAAGCTCATTCCTATTTGTGAGTAGCTGTACCTAACTCGTATCTCCCAGATGGGATGTCACCAGAACAAACTGCAACTGTTCTGAAAGGCAGACAAAATGTATAGATTTTTAATCTTATCACTATAGAGGCTGCAGGTTCTACAGTTCCACAGTCATCACATGGAAACAAAACTTTCTTTTACTTCTTATTAAATAGGAAAAGCAATGAGGATTTTTTTATATATATATGCAATTTTTTTACTAGTCTTAATTAAGCTTTACATATAAACATGACTTAACTGCAGTTGGCAATATAAGTAGTGCTGTAAAAGCAAAACCCATGGCCATGGGGGTTCCTTTAAAATTGAAGCCAAGGAAGAGAAAAGAGGGAAAATGTAGATTAAGATTTGCTACAGAGAGAGAAAGGAAAGGATGGATCATAAAATATAAAGTATATTGGTGTAGAAGGGTGTGTTTATACACACATTTGCATCTATATCCATACAAGTATACTTTTCATGTCTATACATTGTTGGGCAACATATGCATTGTTCACAAAGTAAACAAAATTCAAAATAGGGTTTTCATTCAGCATAAGATTTACAGTAAGTTCAGAATCTAAAATTGTTTATATTATTTATAATTTTATTAGTGCTAGTTATCTCTGCTCCACTATGGATTGAAAGATCACTCCTTCCACCCCTAACTTCAGTTACAAAACCTCCAAATGAACCTTCCACTAACATCAGCCCAGTTAAGACTTCAGAGATCTGCTCTTCCAAAGACAGGACTTTGCCAGGGTAATTGCTTACTTATAACAAATTTTGGGAGAGACCATGACAAAAATGTTCCGAAGATACAGTTTGTCAAATACTATCTAAATTTTTTTGTGAAAGCTACCACCAAAACAGTGTTAAGAACAACTTTTAAGTCTTCAGCAAATCTACAAAGCACTTCTTAGTTTCATGTCTTTACCTAAGATATGAAAGTAAAGTAGAGACAGTGATCACACTTAACGTCCTTAATAAAAACCTTTGGTATCTTTTGAATTAAAAAAACCCTGTAAAGAAACTCACACATAAATAATTTATTTTATATATTCTCACAAGTCAATTACTCTTGTGGGTTCAGAAACATATATAGAACAGATTGGCAAGTTAAAATTCCAATAGAAACTATGAAGTTCCTCTAGAACTATAAAACTACAGTAATATTTATTGTCAAACTTTATTTGTTCTGTAGATTGCATAGAGCCAAGATTGATTATCAAGCTATATTCTGTGTACAGTGAATGGACAGAATTTCTAAAGAATTACCTACTAGAACTAGTACATTTCTCAACCACCTTTAGAAGTTTGCTCTCAGGCTTAAATAATCACTCCAAATAAGTCATCTTAGCAAACACTACCAACATTATTAAAACTAAACTTCCCAAGGAAATCACATGCCATTCACACAAATTCTAGATATTTATGAATGCAGTGGATTGAATAAAATTTTTCAATCTTCAGAATTGTTTTAATTTGCTTATATGGAAATGTTAACTACTTTTCCTCCAAAGTTTCATAAATTTTTCTGATGAATATGTTGAAGGACCTCTCAAAACCATAACACAGATACTTTTACAAACATGCAGTGAATTTCAACAATGCAAAGTATCATTTTTCTGTGTGTTAAGTCTTCTGAAGACAATTGATTGCAAATGATACACATGAGCTCATTTACTAGAATTGTTCATTTTTCTGCTTGAATGTTCAGATACATGCCTCATGGCACAACTATTGGGCTGAATCCCTTTTTGAGGTAGTATATTTTAGTAAGAGTTTGTTGGTTCCACATATGCAAACAGACTAGTGGGAGCACAGGGTGAAGAAGCAAGATGAATACTAATATTTGTGAATTTAAAAGGTTTACCTGGCTTGGAAACAGAATCATTTTGTTTATGTCAAATCCAGCGACAATCTAAAAAGTGCCAATGCAAACTTCTAATCACTATGCAAAACATGAAAAGTAAGAGCAAGCTCAGTTTCAAATCTGTGGTTAAAAAACAGACATTAAAACATGCCAAACATTACACAGATTTTAAATGTTTTTTATCTGATCACCTCTGTGTTTTCTGGAGTTTGGATTTTTTGTTTGTTCATTTTTTTATTTGTTTTTTTTAGGTTAGTTTCTCTTTTCTTAATCTTAGCAGGCATCTACTGTCAGCTACTGTAAGAGACTGGGTCCTCTAGCCAGCCCTCACAGGCACCACACATCCTTCAGACTTCCATCCTCCCAGTACATCTGATTCATAGCTAATGCAGAATCTCTTTTGGCTTCTACATGGTCCTTCTCAACTGAGATCTTGTATCTGTAAAACCTTTGAGATTTTCCTATCCAAGGAGCTGTTATTTCTATCTTCTGCTAAGATGCATTTTTTTTTCAGCTGGCAACATGTGGTGCTTAAGGTCAACTTTCTTTTTGTCAGGTTCTAACAAGCATTATAAAACATATCACCACAAATCTGATTTTTATCCCGAAAAGAATGAGTCGTTACTAAGCAGTCATGAATTGCTAAAAATGGAAGAAAGGGGTTCCCTTTCATGTCATGATTACTGCTGCATTTTGTCTCTTACAGGCTCTTCCAGCAGCAAGTTCTTCTCCATTTCTTCTAAGCCCCCTCCCTAAATGCTTCACAGCTTATGATGCAGTTGTTTGCTTGTTTCTCATAAGTTTGTCTCTAATATCCATCCCTTCCTGGACGCACAAACATGAGAAGGATCTATAGTTAAAGTTAATTGTTGGTATCTTCTGTCTTAAGTAAACATACAAGAATTTGCCTCTCGTTTTAAGTATTTCCTTTAATAAACAAGTGCACTTACCTGATAGGATTTGTTGTTTTACCTGTACTGTGTACAACTGCATCTAGGACTTAATTCTTCCTTCTCTCCTAGGAGAGTCAATGAATGTCTCCTTAGAATTTCACCATGATATCATGCTTGGAAGAGAATGGCAGTGAATTAAACAAGCAGTTCCTGGGATGTGAACAAGTGACCTCGTTGTTAAGTGACCATGCTGAGTACTACTGCTTAATTTTAACAAAAGATGTTATCCACTGTCTAACAATAGAGTCCTAATAACTCTCTCACTTATGGCTGATACTGAAATAAAGCAATAAATCTATCCATACTAGCAACACCTTCTTTCTTAGAGAATGAATACAATTTATCAAAAGTCACAATGCTAATACAGTCATCATTTAGAATTTCCAAGAACCCTGTGGACAGACACAGCCTGGCAGATAGGAGAGTCTATCTTGCTGTCATTCCAGTGTTGAGGACAAGAATAACGAAGTCATTAAATATTTTATTAAAATAAAATTATTTCCCCAGACTTATTTCTTTTTGCAGTATTTAATAGAACATCAAATAAGTGATACATCTACCCAAGTATTCTGTCTCTGACAATGTCCAGTGGACATGGAAAAACACAGGCATAGAGATAAGCATGTAGTGACATTTCTCTAGACTATTCTCCCAGGAGAGACACCAGCAAACAATTGCCCTTGATGGACTTTTTTCCTCTGTAATCTACCACTGTCCTTCTGAAATTTGTGTAAAATACCAGCATATATAATGTCACGAGACAAAGATTCCCACAATTGTGTTATGAGGTACTTCCTTTCATGAGGTAGTCTCACTCAGAATTCCAGGTTGGTTTTGAATCATGTATTTTAGAAGTTTTACAATAAATGAGAAAACATTTTTATCTTTACCAAATATTTCCCTTTAAAACATTACATTTAACAAGTATATAGAAATCAGTGAATGAGGCTTAAGAAAGTGAAAATGAAATTATGTAGACACTAATCTATGTTTGTTATGCAAACCAACCTGACAAGACAGTTAATTTGTTTAAATATCGGTACATCTGTCAGGAGATAGGCTGCTTGGTGTCATTAACCAGTTAGAATTTCCTAATTGTTATCTTGCAGTGATTATTTAGAATACCACATTATTTCCCCATGATCTCACTGATGCCTTTATGCAGCAGCCCATGAAGATGTGATCTACCACACAACCATGGAGCTGGACACCCCACTATGCCAATCAGCTAGCTGCCAGTACTTTCTACTTTGTGAGCACTGTCTTCTACAAGCTCTCAGCCTTCTTGGAATCTCAGGTGAACTAAACACAACAGTGACTGAAGGGATTCATTCTTAAACACGTGTTAAGTAGCAAAGTAACACAGGGCCTTAGGTAGAAGATCCACAGCAAAGTGATGAGGAAAACCAGCTTTATGGATAATGTATTAATTTCAACTCTTACAGAGATCCTTCCATAATGTTAGAAAGCAGTGACCCGTCCTTTGTGTCTTTACTATAATCTCATCTCTGAACAATGCTGTTTTTTTCCTGTTATTGTACACTCCTGAAAAAACTCCTCTGTGTCTGACTGAATTGGGCCTGCTTGCTTGCAACACTGCAAGTTGTCCTTTCAGATGAAAGCAGATGGAAAAAGCACAGTCCTTACTTGAGTTCTAAATATACTATGCCATAAAATGTGACATAGCTTCCTGTAAGACAAGACATAAACCCTTTCTGACTAGAAGTAAGGAACAGCATGGTGGGGATCACGTAGACTGGGAGATAAAAGCCAGAGATAAATCTTTGCTGTCCTGGCCATCCAGCCAGGGGCTTGCCATGTTGCTGGACAAGCATAAGGCTTCTCTCCTTTTACATGGGGACTGTAGAACCTGATCTCTCCTCCTTTTTGGATACAAAAGGACATAAAATACTATTTCTGACTTGCATATCCTTTAAAATAGATTTGATTGCCTTTGTTATTTCTGTACAAGGATCTGTGTAGACCAGAATGAACTTCTTATCATTCCACAATAATTTATTTTGAAATCTTTACCAAAGGCAGTGACGCAAGGCAGATGCTTTCAAGAGGTACTAGAAGACGTAGTAAAGTGCAGGCATGGATAAGTGTCTTGCAAAGGTAAGTACCCCCTCTACTGACCTTAAGACGATATCTTCCCAACAGACTAGAAGCATAGCTTGCACATGTGCATAATTATGCACACAGTATTTTCATAGATACGTGCATCGACACCTTCACAGACATGCAAAATAAAATGCCAGCTGTTAGTATGGCAACATTTTCTCTCTAGAGGTGTATCAATATTGGTTTATTTCTAAGGTCTGCAGCTAATTTCAACCCTGGGTCACATAAACTCATGTAATACATACTCATTTATCAAATATGCCATACTATATCACCAAGAAAAAAACACTGAAATGCTTTCTCAATTGGTTCCTTTCATCAAGAATATTTTGGACAATGCTACCTGCCCAAGGAATTATTTCTGCTAAGCTATCTTATAGCCCTGTTGGCCACAGGACTGCTTCCACTCTTCAAGTAAAATCAATGGATACTCCTGACTCCAGTGACAACAGGGTAAAGTTTTGTGCTATAAAAATATAATGCCCACAATATTTGTCAAATCAACTTCAATCTGAGATCCTCTGTCACTGTGAAGAAAACACTATTAATGACTCACTTTAAAACTGAACTGTGGTTTAAGACCAAGTGCTAAATCAAATCCAGTCACATACAGCCTAGGATTTAAAAACATGTTTTAAAGCAACAGTTAAAAGAGCAGTTAAGTCACAACATCCACCAGCTAATTCATGGTTAAAATAAATCTGATGTAATTGGAAGTATATAGTACATCTATACCTCAGAACTCAGTGTTGGTCAGACTTATATAACCCATGATCATCCAGCACTCAATAAATCCCACATGTTCAGGGACGCTTGTTTAAATCTCAGGTAACCATACAGACCACGGAACTTGGTGGTACAGAAAGACTCATCGCTTTAAGGCCAGTTATATAAATAAATAAATAAATAAATAAATAAATAAATAAATAAATAAATAAGAATTATATATATATATATAAAAATGAATAAATATCATATACATATTTATTTAAATAAATAAATATATGTTATATGAAAATTTATATATTATGTATACTATAAATATATAAATATATATATAGTTATATAAATATATATAAAAATATCTATCTGTACATATCTAGTGGGACATGCGACAGAGCTGAAAGTCTTTTCTGTCCTAATTCATACAAGGTATCAGAACTGAGGTATGAAGGACAGTTGGACATAAATGAGAGAAAAATGCATGTAGCAAGACAATTCAAGAGAACAAAGAGATAGAACATACCAAAGAAAAGGTAATCTCTGAGCAGTCGCATTTGTTTGGATTCTCTTTATGTCATTTTAAAATGCTCCTAGAATTGTCCTGTGCCCATAAGACAAGGTATTTCCTGAAACACTAACAGTGCAGTACCATAGCATTCAAAATTTATATAATTATTTAGAAAATAAAATTTTCCATTTAAGGCATGAAAGAGCAATAACAGTACATGTAATTAACAGTTGAATTTTTTGTTGTTGCTGTTCGATTGGTTGTTTTTTTGTTTTGGTTTGTTTTTTTTAAACAAAAGATTTATACAACTTTAATAATTATACAACTTTAGCTATCAGTAATAATGATACTGATTACTTTCATAACTGCTAGATTACCAGAGGATATTTGAATGTTAGCATTTAAAGATGAAGATTTTGAACTCATCCTTGAAAGAGTTCAGTGGCAGGCCATTTAAGATACTTCTTCAATATCAGCAATGATATGACATAATGAGAAAAAGAGCCGATAACTTGTGAAGACAACATCATCTTCTGTTCTGGTATGGGATGAATTATAGTGATATAGTGATTGCTGCTATTTCTATGACTTAGTTCAATTCCATTTTATCACACCTTATATTTGTGTTGATTGCCAGGTAAGTCAACTGAAAACCTTTTTGCTAACATGAAATCCTGGTACTGAGGTCAGCCCTTCAATGCTGAAATGTACAATTAGCAGGGAAGATTAATCTCAAACTACCTTGTAGTTCTCTCAACTCCTAAACCAATTGCATCTTTTCCACTAGCAACACCTTTGTACACAAGTATATTAAGTGTTAAGCTTCACAAACCAGGAGAACTTGAGATAACAGTGGCTGTACATCAAGGTCCATCAGGTGGTGGATATCAAACTGCTGTTTTCAGTGCTGTGGGCTCCATACATTAGCACTCAGAATAGTTGAATCAGCACACAAGTCCATTTCTCGAAAGGTATTAATCTTTTTAAAGGTGAAGAATTAATAACAGAGAGGGAGAGAGAAAGAGTGAGAGAAATGCAATCTGTTACAGGGCTGGGAGAGTGCAAATGAAGATTAGAGCTGTAGTTAGCTGTCGTAAGAGATTGTAGTCTCTGGTGAACAAACTCTCTCAACTTACTGTCATTTGTCATTCTAAAGCATTCTCCTTTAAATTACATATAAAATAATTTTGAGACAGTGGAACTGTTCATGCCTAGTGTAAAAGAGAATATGAGTATGGAGGCTTGAAGTAATGAAAGGTGGAGGATACATTCTTTATTGATTAACATGTATTCCTTGAAAAAAAAATAGGCATAGGGGAACAAAACATTATGGATTTTCTAGTTTTTATTCAACTACAAGATGGAAATAACTGCAAGCACAGAACCATCAGAAAAATTTCAGAGACTCAGTAGGGCTTTTAAAATCATCCAAGATTTCTCCACTCCCTGTCTTCTACTCAGTCTATTACTTAACGTTTTTCAGAGAAGGCAGACGAGCATCAGGAATGCACCTACAATAGAGATGTGGCCAGGTAAAACACATCCTATGCAGTCAGCAGATATGCCAAACCTTCCTGGGACTCAGCCAAAGGGACAGTGGCTGGTTTGGAAGCCACTTCCAGCTGTTCCCATTTTCAC
Organism: Perdix hodgsoniae; assembly: GCA_035772895.1. NCBI lineage: Eukaryota > Metazoa > Chordata > Aves > Galliformes > Phasianidae > Perdix > Perdix hodgsoniae. Next base: position 4,084,804 of record JAPSGF010000009.1, read on the forward strand.
TTGAAAACAACCTATAAAGCAGGATTGAGCCTCATGGGTATGCAAACTGCAAACCTGACTTGTGTCAACACCATCACATCCACTGACAGAGAGCAGATAGTGCCAGATCCAAGGAAGGACTTCTCAAAACCAGTGCCACAGGATGCAGTAATAGATTGATTAAGGTTTCTTCTGCCAGCAGAGCTGCAGTAGAAAGACCTATAAAACTTCATTTTCACAGCAAGTAGCCAGCAGTAGTGAAATGATGGATGACTTAATAGAAACAGCCTTTAGCCAGACTGATTCATGCCAAAATCCATAGGGACTACCTTTGGGAGTGACTCTCCCTATGCTATGAGGGCACATAACAATTACATATTTTTATTTTTACTGATACATACTATTGACATACATATACACATATATTTATTTATCCTTTGTTTTAGCTAACTTGGCTTGCAGTTTCTTAACTTGTTACTAACATCATGTCCTGTCTTTAACATAATTTTGTAAATCATTATTCTTGCCATGGGTAGAACTGTCAGTGATGCACCTGAGAGCTGTTCTAAACTTCTATCATAATTTCCTAGAGTGCTCCATAAACAAGGGACCCTAAATCTTACCAATCTCTTTCAAGCTTAGTGAGAGAACTCATGTGTGGGAGAGTTTGTAAGACTGAAGTAAAAAAATTTTAGCACTGACATAGTTGAAGATTTTTATTGCTGTTTCAGAAAAATATGAAAAATTCTGGGTAGAACACTGCACAGTGGCAATGTTGTAAAACAGCTTTCATACAAACTGCGCCTCAAAACTCTGTACAAAGTGATATCAATTGTTTAAAGAATGCCACTACAAAGACACCGATGAATAAATTAAAACAGTTGGTTATGAATCCAATAAGAGAAAAGTCAGTAAGCATAAGAGCCTGAAAAATGCATTTTAAGATAGATTTATGAGGAGATAGAGACTTGTGAAGCAAATACAAAAGAAGGTTGGCCTATATTGATAGTAGATCACAAGAAGTTTTGTATGGTTAGGATCTGTGATAAAGGGCAGAAAAGATCTTGAAAATTTTCCTGGCTTCAGCCAAGACAGTGTCAATTGCATACCAATGTTTGGTTGTTGCTGAGAACTGAACCTGAGTTCTACTTTGTTTTCAATTCTGTCCCTCATCCTACTTGGGTGGAGGATGGAGTGTGGCATTAGTGAACATCTGTGTCGTGCTGGGATTCCTGCTGGGTTAAACCACAATAAAAAGGAGGGCAGTAGCAGTAACAAGGAGCTGCCTTGTTGCTCATGCTGTCTTTTATACATGGAAAACAGAATGAAGTACATCCAAGTATTTACAACAATCCACTTTGCTAAAGTAGAAAAGAGCTGGAAGACCATGGAAAAAGCAGAGTAGGTTTATCAGGTCTGAGATGTCCATGGAGAACAAAGCTGCAGGGGTGGAATAGGCAAATGAAGATGGGAGGATTTGGAGAGACAGCACTGAGGACATAGCTTGACACATTTTTTCACTTGTCACCTTTCTATTCGGAAGGAACAAAAACAGATTTACTGGAACACATGCGCTATAAGGGGGACATTCTGCAGCAATATGAAAGGTGTTACAAGCCAGGCCTTTTTCACTGATGTCCACTGGCTATTATCAATGACTAGTCTTAATCTGAGAATACTGCATACCTTAGTCACACAAGTATGAGTCCTATATCAGGGACTCTGAATTATTGTTTAAAAAAAAACTGGGATAAAAATCACAGTTAATGACAACAATTAGCTTAAATACACTTTGCCTGTCAACACAAATACATTTCTCCACTCCAAGTTAGCATAGTGCTCAGAGGCAAACCAAGCAAGGCTCTAGAGAAAGTCCAAAGCACTGAGCAAAATATCTCTAAACTATGTACTTTAAAGTCTTCAATGAGCAAGCTCCAGCTTCCTTAGGCTAGGCTAGGAGAACAGGTAGCTGAACTCCAAGCAAACAGACCATTCAGTCTCGAGGCCTGCAGTGAGCACTGGGCAGTACCTTTTTGGAAGCCTGGTGCACTCTGCACAGTGCGATGTTGACACAGACTCTACTTATGTAGTGGTCACTGCAACACTGATACCAAAAGGATTTTAAAGGCCCTGATTAGTTACTCTGCAGGGTTGTGGCACATCTTTGGTTTGAGGATAATACTGGCTTGGATCATCACCATCTTCCTATGTATGCCTCTTGCAACTCCAAAGACAAATCACTACTCTAACAACAAATAGCCCTTTTACCTGCAAAGAGATTCTTCCCTCTCCTGCTCAGAAAGAACATCTTTTTTTTTTTAACCTCACTCATACCTCTTTCATATGAAAGAGAACAAAGCCTGTGCCAACCCCTACTTATCTTTGGAATTTGTTCACAAAGATTTTCTATTAGGAGGTAAAGCAGATTCACCAT